>CAXKVI010000004.1:43984316-44290328 GCA_964058755.1 Campiglossa producta
GTTCTCGTTGGAATTTTATGAGGAACATTCCTTGTGAAAGGGTTATCTGCGTGTCAAATTTTTTTTATATAGTTATCAAGAAATTAACTTTTTCCAAAAATTTCTAAATAAATAAATTGGGCGCCATTTTTCAATGTACACAACAAATTTGGTTCTCTTGGGTTTATTATGTAATTTATAATCACCTTCGTTGTTTTACTGAAGATATTAGATATCTTCGCTCCTTGCCAGAAGCTTGCATGTCCCAAAATTTTAATTAAGTTAAAAAGTTGATTGTGTGTTTTGTACCTCGTTCTCCTTAATAATCGCAAATAGGTCGTCGACGTATTTGGTTAGTACCCTTGGTGTTCGTGTTAATTTTTTAACTGTGGCTCCTAATAGCTCCTCCATAACAATATCCGCTATTACTGGTGATGTCGGTGATCCCATTGGTAATCCTTTCAGCTGTGTGTATATTAAATTATTAAATTTGAAATATCGGTTTTCCTCGATACAAAACTTTAAAACTTCCATAAATATTTTCTTTGGGATTTTTGTATGCTCTTCTATTGTCGTCCATTTTTTATTTATAATGTCAAGTGCTAGTTGTGTAGATATGCTAGGAAATAGGGAAACTACGTCAAAAGATATCAGCTTTTCATTGTCACTAATGGAAGTATTATTTATCCTTTCTTTGAAATCTAGTGTATTTTTAATGTTGTAGATTGAACTAGCCGTTATATTTTTCAGAATATCCGCAATGTATTTACATAGACTGTGAACTGGTGATCCGATGGCCGAACATATTGGCCTAAGGGGTGTTCCTTCTTTGTGGACCTTCGGGAGTCCATAAATTCGTGGGGGTAGCGCCGTGGTTGTGGTGAATTTATTCTATTTTATTCACCACAACCACGGCGCTACCCCCACGAATTTATGGACTCCCGAAGGTCCACAAAGAAGGAACACCCCTTAGGCCAATATGTTCGCGAAACTAACTATCAAAAAACAGCATTAATGAGCCACTGTGTAAGGCATAATCACTCACCAAATTTTGACGGGGCAACGATACTACAGCAAGAACAACACTATAATAAGAGACTCACGCTGGAAATGCTTCACATAACAAACACTCCGACTAATACAAGAATGAACTACAAAACAGATTACGAAAATACTTCCCACTTGTACCAACATCTGTTGACAAACAAAAGACAGTAATCAACTCCACGTTAAGCAGGAAAGACGTGTAATAATGTATGCTATAAATGTTTTAATGTTTTTTAATGTTCTTATTGTTTTCAATGTTTTTGATGTTTGCAAAAAAAATTTTTATTGTGATTGTAATTATGATTTATGTTTTATATATTTTTGTATAGTGTACCCTGAAGACGGTTACCGTTGGTGACCGAAATATATTGGTAATAACCAAAGAAGAAAGTTTTAGTTTTCTTTTTGGTATGGAAAAAAACCCTGACCTCAAGCCGGCAAGAAGAAGAATTGTTAAATAAAAAGGTCGGAAAAATTAAATATATTATTTTATTTTATTTTATCTTATTTTATTTTATTTTACTTTATTTTATTTTATTTTATTTTATTTTGTTTGTTTTATTTTATTTTACTTTATTTTATTTTATTTTATTTTATTTTATTTTATTTTATGTTACTTTATTTTATTTTATTTTATTTTATTTTATTTTATTTTATTTTATTTTATTTTATTTTATTTTATTTTATTTTATTTTATTTTATTTTATTTTATTTTATGTTACTTTATTTTATTTTATTTTATATTATTTTATTTTATCTTTTATTATTTTATTTTATTTTATTTTTATTTATTTTATTTTATTTTACTTTATTTTATTTTATTTTATTTTATTTTATTTTATTTTATTTTATTTTATGTTACTTTATTTTATTTTATTTTATTTTATTTTATTTTATCTTATTTTATTTTATTTTACTTTATTTTATTTTATTTTGTTTGTTTTATTTTATTTTATTTTATTTTACTTTATTTTATTTTATTTTATTTTATTTTATTTTATTTTATGTTACTTTATTTTATTTTATTTTATTTTATTTTACTTTATTTTATTTTATTTATTTTATTTTATTTTATTTTATTTTATGTTACTTTATTGTATTTTATTTTATTTTATTTTATGTTACTTTATTTTATTTTATTTTATTTTATTTTATTTTATTTTATTTTATTTTATTTTATTTTATTTTATTTTATCTTATTTTATTTTATTTTATTTTATTTTACTTTATTTTATTTTATTTTATTTTATTTTATGTTATTTTATTTTATTTTATTTTATTTTATTTTATTTTATTTTATTTTATCTTATTTTATTTTATTTTATTTTATTTTACTTTATTTTATTATATTTTATTTTATTTTGTTTGTTTTATTTTATTTTATTTTATTTTACTATATTTTATTTTATTTTATTTTATTTTATGTTACTTTATTTTATTTTATTTTATTTTATTTTATGTTACTTTATTTTATTTTATTTTATTTTATTTTATTTTATTTTACTTTATTTTATTTTATTTTATTTTATTTTATCTTTTATTATTTTATTTTATTTATTTTATTTTATTTTATTTTTTTATTTTTGCTTCTCTGACTACCTACCCACAGATTTTGTTTTTGTAAACACTTTGTGTGAGCGCCATGAAGTTGCCGGGCTCGTGGGAAAACCTTCTGTGCTGGAGCTTCTTTGTCCATTCGTATATCATGACCCAGCCAGCGGAGCCTTTGGGCTTTAATTTGAACTATGGTCAGGTATGCGTAAAGCTCGTACAGCTCATCGTTAAATTTCCTTCGATACTCGCCGTTGGCATCACGGGAAGGACCACAAATATTCCGGAAAACTTTTCTCTAAAATACTCCAAAGGCCATCTCATCTTCTCTTGACACTGTCCATGATTCCGAGCCGTATATCAGGACTGGTATGATGAAAGACTTAAGGAGCGTGATCTTTGTTTGAGAGAGGACTTTACTTCTCAATTCTCCGTTAGATTTCTAGACTGATATTATTTTCAGCGTTTTGAATTTGTAGCTATCAACGGTAACTTGGCTGCCAAGTCGCAGGTGTGCCGCTTCTTTCTTTGGTGACAGCAGATATGTACTTCGTCTTGTCCTCTTTTCAAAATCGTTTATATAAATACATTCTCGTTGGAATTTTATGAGGAACATTCCTTGTGAAAGGGTTATCTGCGTGTCAAATTTTTTTTATATAGTTATCAAGAAATTAACTTTTTCCAAAAATGTCTAAATAAATAAATTGGGCGCCATTTTTCAATGTACACAACAAATTTGGTTCTCTTGGGTTTATTATGTAATTTATAATCACCTTCGTTGTTTTACTGAAGATATTAGATATCTTCGCTCCTTGCCAGAAGCTTGCATGTCCCAAAATTTTAATTAAGTTAAAAAGTTGATTGTTTTCGAAAAATGAATAAATTTTTTGAATTATCATTTTATTCAAGACGTTTTTATAACATAGATCATTAAATAGTTATTCAAGAGGACTAATTGAATAAGGTCGAAAAAATGGTGCATCATGTTTCTGGCAATCGACGACGATATATAAAAAGGGTCAGCTATTTTATATACAAATTAAAACTATAATAAATTCAGTTTGGTCCACTATTTCTCGTTTTGGTACTTTTTCTCAAAATTTTTGGTGCACCTTTTTGTTCTGAAGTGGCAACCGTGATCACGATATCGTTGCCATACACTGCGGGTTGCACCCGTTCGCAACGTCTCCCTGTAGGCAGCGTCCTTTTTATCCGAGGCAGTGCTACATTCCTCCTCGTACCAATTGATCTTTCGGGCTCGTTGGAACCCTATAGTGGCCTCAGCGGCGGTACGCAATGAGAGAGAGATGTGCTCCCATTGCCCGGTTACATCCTTAGGCCGAGGATTGCTTTCCGATAGCAGGTGTGAGATTCGGGTGGAAAAATTATCAGCTGTCTGTGTCGTGCGCAGCTTCTCGACGTCAAACTTTCCTTCCGCTACTGTGCGTACTTTTTTCTCTGCACAGAGGCGTGTGCGTATCTTGGCTGCAACAAGATAATGGTCCGAGTCGATATTTGGACCACGTAGGGTACGCGCGTCCAGAACGGTGGAGTTGTGTCTGCCGTCGATCATGACATGATCAATCTAGTTTCTTGTTCTTTGATCAGGGGACAGCCAGGTGGCTTGGTGTATTCGTTTATGCTAGAACCTGGTACTACTGATGACCATATTGCGAGCAGCGGCGAAGTCGAACAACCTAGTGCCGTTGGGGGATGTTATATCGTGGAGACTAAATTTTCCAACTGTAGGAAAAAAGACTCGTTCCTTGCCCACCTTGGCATTAAAGTCGCATAGCACGATTTTGATATCATGTTGGGGACAGCGATCATAGGTCTGTTCAAGTTTATCGTAGAAGGAGTCCTTCTCTGCGTCGCCCTTCTCAGTCGGCGCATAGGCGCAGATAAATGTTATGTTGAAAAACTTCGCCTTGATGCGGATCGCAGCGAGACGCTCGTTCACAGGGATGAACGCTAGTACTTGGCGGCGAAGTCTCTTTCCCACCACGAATCCTACACCACGCGATTTGTTGCGTGTCTGGCCACTGTAGTATATGTCACAAGGTCCAATGGTGATCTTTCCCTGTCCCGTCCATCGCATTTCCTGCAGGGCGGTGATAGTCAGCCTTTCGTTAGCGAGGACATCAACCAGTCGGGCAGCGGTACCTTCCCTGGAAAGGGTCCGGACATTCCAGGTACATGCCCTAATATCCTTCTTATAGTCCCTAATTCGTTTTACCGGGGCGTCAACATTAAAGGGGGTTCTCATCTGAGGCTTTGGTTTTTTTCTTTTCATTGGAATTCAGTTTTATACGTGGCGGGTGCCAAACCCAGCGCACAACCCGTCTCTCTAAAATATAGCAAAATCCTTAACAGTAAAAAAAAAAATTTTGTCAAAAAACTTATGCAAAATTCAGGAAAATTCGCCAAGTTTTCAGAAAATTTTCAGAAAAATTTGGAACTTTTTGCATAGAAATTTTAAAGTTTGTCGAGTACGCCGTTTTGTAGCTCGTTAAATTTCCTATAAAAAGATACCTACTATTATTAAACCATTACCGGAATTACCTGATTTTTGGAAATTTTTTTCTTACTTGCCAAATATCCGGCAATTTCGTTATCGGCTTAAGATTAGTATCTTTGTAAAGTAAAACTAAACGAGCTACAAAACGGCGTACTCGAAAAAATTTAAAAATTCTCTGCAAAAAGTTTCAAATTTTTCAGAAAATTTGTCAAATTTTCCTGAATTTTGCATAATTTTTTTTACTTTAACATTTTTTCTGTTAAGGATTTTGTTATATTTTAGAGGAAAGTTATTAAAAAGACGTAAACAATTATATGTTATGAATAACATATATTTAGAGTTATGTATGTATAATCAGTAAACCAAAGATAAACTTTCACAAAATGGAAAACAGTGACAAATATGATTTTATAAGTTTTTCATTTTCATTTAAAATGTAGTGAGATATATTGCAGAAACCCATAAGTTTAATATTCAAAATTAACATTAAAAAAAAAAAAAAACTAATGGCGGCGATATACCTACAGGTTATCATCATAACCTCTAACGAGATTTTTAGCCGAGCTTCTCTTTCCAACTTGTGGTGTGTTGCTTTTTGAGTTTTTCCTACAAGTTGGCGGGACCTACAGTTTTTTGCCGACTCCGAACGGCACTTGCAAAGCAAATGAATTTTTTGCTGAGAAGCTTCTCATGGCAGAAATACACCCGAAGAGTTTGCCAAACTACTGCCGAGGGGCGACCCCGTTTTAGAAAAATTCTTTTTCTAAATAATTTTTGATGTTACTTTTGCCGGGCATCGAACCGCCACGACTTGGTGTAGAAGGCCGAACACTTAACCGCTACACCACGGCGGCCGCCAAACCAAAGTTAACATTAAGTCAAGTATAATTCCATTTTTAAAAGATGGCCATCAATTTTTTCAACTTTTTTGGCATTTCACTTTAGCAAATTTGAAGAAAATTCAATTTTACTTTAGCAAAGTGAAGTTAGAACTGGATCCAAAGTTTCCCTAAATTTTCAGAATATTTTTCTTCGAAGATTTGAGAAATTTGTTTTATACAAAACTTTATTTCTTTTAACAAAGTTTAAAATAAAATTATATTTCTTAATAACTTTTTAAAAAGGTTGCGTGATTTTGATGTGGTTGAATCACGAAACCAAAGATAAAATTTATTTTCAATAAGAAAAATATTTCAAACTTAATAGACTTTTTTTGTTTCCCTGTTAAAAAGCTACTTATAAATATATGTAATTTGAAATTGAACTTTGTTTCTATTGATATGAAAGTCAGTGTAAAATTTGTCAATGCCAAAAAAAAAAAAATACCATGAACTTGTAACCAAAAGTTACTTCTTTTTGGAAAATTTCGCAAATTTTTTGTAAAAGTATACAAATGTATGCGTATGTTTTAATACAGTATTTGCGAAATTATTTAAAAGGAAGTAACTGTTAATTGACGTTTTATGGTATTTACTTTCTTTTGACATTGATGTATGAGTTCAAAAAATTAAAAGAGTGGAAGAATGAAAGACTTCAAAAGTACAAAATGTTATTAAATATATAAATAAATATTTATTGAATTTAATAAACTAATAATAAAATATCAGATTGAAAAAATTGAAAAAAAAAATTTAATTTCTATTATTTTATAGTTTATTTCTATAGTCTATTTTTATTTATTATTTATAAGTTCAACTCCATTACAGCTAGGTCTTTTCATGAATACAATTCATATACAATCTCATTAATCTAATTAATATTAACAATGATTAATATCTTAGACTTGTTTAATTTAAATTGTTTTATATATTTTTTTAGTTAAAATTGTTTTTACGGCCGACCAGGCATAGCCAATTGTTCCTGATGATGATTTCAAATTGAAATCGAAATATCGACAAATAAATATAAATTAAAAAGAAAAATTAAAAACTTCTTTTTATTATATGTGGCCTTGAGCTCGTGAGTAGGAAATAAATTTATATATTTTTTTAAATTTTATTTACTTTTATTTTATTTTATATTGTTTAAATTTATTGTATTTCATTTTACTATATTTTATTTTATATTTTTTTAATTTATTGTATTTTATTAAATTTTACTTTTATTTTATTTTACTATATTTTATTTAATATTTTTTTAATTTATTGTATTTTTACTAAATTTTACTTTTATTTTATTGTACTATATTTTATTTTATATTTTTTTAATTTATTGTATTTTATTAAATTTTACTTTTGTATTATTTTACTATATTTTATTTTATATTTTTTTTAATTTGTTGTATTTTATTAAATTTTAATTTTATTTTTTTTACTATGTTTTATTTTATATTTTTTTTAATTTATTGTATTTTATTAAATTTTACTTTTATTTTATTGTACTATATTTTATTTTATAATTTTTAAATTTATTGTATTTTATTAAATTTTACTTTAATTTTATTGTACTAAGTACATTTTATTTTATATTGTTTACATTTATTGTATTTTATTTTCTATATTTTAATTTTATTGTATTTTATTGAATTTTACTTTTATTTTATTTTACTATATTTTATTTAATATTTTTTAATTTATGGTATTTTATTAAATCCTGATGATGACGTCAAATTGAGGTCGAAATATCGATTTACTTAAATAAATATATGATTTAAACAAATTTTAGTGTTTTTCTTCATATATATCTGGGTGGCCTAGAGCTCAAAAATACATATAATCGTAAATTTAAAAGGCCGAAAAATACAAAAGAAATCATTAAATTTTACCTTCATTTTATTTTACTTTATTTTATATCGACTGACACGAAAATTTTACGACACTCTTTGACACGTACCGCTTTATCGACTTCATGTGAGTTTTAGAGACGTAATGAAAACACATATGCTACCAAATTTCTATGGTGACAGTTGAGTCAGTTTTTGACCTACTGAAAACCAGCCATAAGTTGCAGTGTTTCTACCGGAATTTCAAAATTACTGGAGCTGGACCAAGTTAAAAATACTCTACACATATTTAAAAATGAGTAATACATTCGCGCAGATCACTGGGAAGTTGTGAAAAAATGTGCTCGACAACGGCATCGCCTGAAGTTAAGGCGGCATGGGTCAAAGACGACCAAAAAGCGTTGGCTATATAGAGCCAAAACAGTTCACCTATAATCAAAGAGATCGACGTCTAAAAAAGCTTTTTGGCCGGGGAGAGCGAGTGGGGACAAATTTGAAGAAATTTGTGCTAGGAAATCTTTTTGATTTTAGCTTGAATTTCTTCTCAAATTTATTGAAAAGGAAATCGGCCAAAAAGAAGGAGTTAGCTTCTTATTTATGAATTTTTATCTACTTTTGTCAAAAACGTTCAATTGTTAGAAGAAATCTGCTTGTTTTTATGATATATGAGAACATCCTCTTATTTTTACTAGATTCATATTAAATTTATTGAAAAGGAAAACTATTTATTTTTAAAAGATCCCTTATTAATTCAAATTTTGCTATTAACTTTTCAACATATGTACATAAAACTATACCTTCTTCAAATGTGTAATTCGACGCTAGCAAGCAGAAGTACCCTATAGCATCATGGTAGAGATCTCCGTTCAGCAGTTAATAATTCTTAGTTCGATTCGCGGTGAAGGCAATAAGGCAAGTGGTCATGTGGTGAGGCAAAAAGAACAAAGGTGTAATTAGACGTTGGCAAGTTAAGTATACGATGGCATGGTTAGTCTAGATTAGACTAGACTAGCTAGACATCTGGGTTGAGCGTTCATATTTTTTTTTTTTTAATTTGAAATATTAAAAAGAAAATCTTCTTAATATTATGTGGGATGCAACTTACCGATGTTAAACATTCACTGAATACAAATGAATTATTATTCGATTAGCTATTATGTTTAAAATATTTAGTAAGTGCAGTTTTGGTTTATTGAATTAAATGTATTAAAAATGAATTGAAATAGTTAATTGAAATTTAAAAGGATGAGTTATTCTTCACGTCGTTAGATTCACGTCTTCGTTTGAACCGCGTCACTTCTCAACTGACTCTTTCCTGTCGCTGTTCAATTGTAGTTCTTGCTTTTGAAGTTTAACTCTAAGCCTCCCACATTCGGCCATCCTGCTATGCAATCGACCCGAATGTTGTGTTCCAGTCTTTTGCCCATGGTTTAATATACTCGGCGCAAGTTGTTGTATTATTCGGACCTTCAGTATTTGTGAGTTTTCGTACATCATACGAGTTGTTGCCTTTAATTTTCGTTATTTGGTAGGGCCCGAAAAATTTGGGTTTCAGCTTGAGACCACTTCCAAATTGTGTACGTTTGATCGCGACTAAGTCGCCGATGTTTTATAGTTGTGCTGGTTTACGTCTCAGATTATATGATTATATGATGTTTTCTTGTTGAACTTTGAGAATTTGTGATTTCGCTTCCTTACGTCGTTGCAGTCGTTCTTTGTTGAATAAATTTGTGATTTCTTGTTGGATTAAATCGTTTAGTTGGTGGTCATCTTTGTTTCGCATTTTTGTGCCAATTAATAGTTCAAAAGGTGTCGTATTAATGCTTCTTGAAAACGTCGAATTGATTGCTTGTTGAACCCTGTCGACGTACTTGAACCATTTTGTAGGGTCATCGATGCAGAGTTTACTTAAAACCGAAATAATTGTTGCATTTAGTCTCTCTACTTGGCCATTAACGCGAGGTAAACCTGTTGTTATGTGCACTTTCTTTATATTTTCATCATCACAATATGTCTGGAAATCATTTGAGGTAAAAGCTGTACCTCTGTCGCATATAATGAATGCTGGATTTCCAAAAACTGTACTCTGGCTGCGTAGCTTCGCTATAACTTCTTGTGTAGTGGTGGATTTAGTTGGATACAGCCAGCAAAACTTCGTAAAAGAGTCGATCACCGCCAATATGTGTTTATAGTTTTTGTTTGTCAATTTGTACGCGGCACTTTATACGTTCGGCTTTTTAGGTTGAGCCCCCAATATATGTGGGATGCAACTTACCGATGTTAAACATTCACTGAATACAAATGAATTATTATTCGATTAGCTATTATGTTTAAAATATTTAGTAAGTGCAGTTTTGGTTTATTGAATTAAATGTATTAAAAATGAATTGAAATAGTTAATTGAAAATTAAAAGGATGAGTTATTCTTCACGTCGTTAGATTCACGTCTTCGTTTGAACCGCGTCAGTTCTCAACTGACTCTTTCCTGTCGCTGCTCAATTGTAGTTCTTGCTTTTGAAGTTTAACTCTAAGCCTCCCACAATTATGTGATTATCTACTCAGTTTTATTAAAAAGAAACACCCAGTCATAATAAGAATATGGAAAAATATCATAGAGAAATCCTTCTGATTTAGAGGGCATTTTATTTGACTTTTTGATCTGTGTATGATAACTTTATGTGTCAAACCGTCAGAGCTAATTCACATCAGAAATTTTTCAACAGCAAAAGGTGCATGGTTGAAATTAAGTGACCTATACAAGGCAAGAGGGCCTGCGCGTAAAGTAAATATATTTAAAAAGTTAATGCGGTTTCGTTTTGTGGTTGGCGAAAAATGTGCTGATCAAATTAATAAATTTTGTACGCTGGCGGATGATCTTAAAGACATAGGAGTAGAGGTACCGGAGGAATTACTAACAATTCTTCTCTTATGCAGTCTACCGGACGATATGGACAGTTTTATTGTGGCCATGGAAAGTCGTGACACTCTACCACCATTGGAACAATTGAAAGTTAAAATTCTAGAGGAAGATCAACGTCGCGGGGGGCGGAAAGAAGTAAATGGTGAAACGGTATTTGCTGCAAAGGACAAAAAGGTCGAGTTTGCTGGGAAAAGCGACGTCAAGTCGGAACAAGGTGGAGGAAGAGACGCATCAAATAAGAGAAATATGAGGTGTTATGCGTGCGGGAAAAGAGGCCATATTCGGTCTGAATGTAAATCAAGACAAACACCCCATCACCGGCTTTGCTAAGTCTTTCAAATGATTATTGCTCAAATTCGAATACGTGGATACTCGATAGCGGGGCATCGTCGCATATGTGCCGAGATGAAAGTTGTTTCTCTTCAATAAAGAGTTGTATGCAAAAAGTTGTTCTTGCATCGGGCGAAGGTGTGAACGCAGTGGGAATTGGTAATGTGAATATTAAGTCACATAATTGCAATTTTACTCTGTGTGATGTTTTGTTTGTGCCGAGCTTGTATTCTAATTTTTTATCAGTGAGTAAAATAATTAGCAATGGTCATACGGTACAGTTTGCCAAAAATGCAGCACATGTAAAAACAATGACAAATAAACAACTTTTCTCTGCAAAACTGGTTGATGGCATATTTTATGCGAATTTCCCTATCAAAGCAAGCAATAAGATTATGAGTACGAGTGTGACGAAAAATAATGAGATGAGTTTATGGCATCGCAGGTACGGACACTTGACGGCGACTTATGCCAGTTAGCAAATCAAAATATGGTGCGTGGTTTTTCTGTACAAAAGCCCAATAGTTTTGATTGTATGACATTCGCGGTTTGCAAAATTAGCACAAAAGAAGTGGTCCATCGTAACATATGTGGTCCAATGCGGGTATGCTCTCAGGGTGGTTCGAAATATTTCATCACCTTCATCGATGATTATTCGAGGTACATGGAAATACATTTTTTGCGACAAAAATCACAAGCATTTCAAGTATTCGTTGATTTTATGACCCGTGTAGAAAAGCAAACTGGTAAGAAATTGAAATGCTTGAGGAGCGTAAATTCCGAATTTAAAGATTTTTTCAGTCGCCATGGTATTGTACACCAAAAAACGGTAAGCTATACTCCACAACAAAATGGTATAGCGGAGAGGGCGAACAGAACAGTAAGTACTGCTACATTTATTAGAAATCGGTCATGTACTAAGGTAATTAAAAACAAAACACCTTTTGAACGCTGGGTTGGTAGAAAACCTTCTGTTGCTTATTTTAGAGCATTTGGCTGCGAAGCAGTTGCATTAAACAAACAGCGAAATAAGTCGAAGTTTGAGCTAAAAGGCACCAATTTAATTTTTGTTGGATATGCCGATAATGTAAAAGGCTACAGGTTGTAAGATAAAACAACAAAATCAATAGTGATTGCGCGTGACGGCATCTTCTTTGAAAATTCATTTGGCGAACTACCTGCTGCTGAGCAGTCAAACGAAGATGAGTGCAAATTTTATACGTACGAGAGGCCTAATACAAATGCGATTGCACAAACAATGATAATATTGGAGAAAACCAACAAAGCGAGGGTGTAGGTAATAATGCAGTTGGCGCAAATGATGCAGCGGACGATGGTAATGTCAAAGAACAAATTGATAGCAATGCAGCGACGGGCGGTAATAATTATGAAGCAATTGGCGGCGAAGTCGGAGAGGCGGAATACTCGTCTGACGAAGCGGTGGAAGTTGTTGAGGCTGGTAAGCGAAAAAGAGGAAGGCCTAAGTTGGTGCGAACGGGAAAGCCTGGAAGGCCAAGTAAAAAATTTGTTATTGAGCAGCCAACTGAGAGGTTGAGCAGTATTTGCGAAAACCCATTATCGGTAACTGATGCTATGTAATCAGCAAATGCATATGAGAGGCGGGCAGCGATGAATGCCGAAATCGGCGTACTCACTCAAAAAACAAACTTGGGAGTTGGTTGATCGCCCACCTGGAAAAAATATAATTGGTTGTAAGTGGATTTTTACAACAAAGTTTAATGCAGCTGGTACGATGAAAAAGCGGAAAGCGCGTTTAGTTGCTCAAGGTTGCGGTCAAAGGCAAAACGAAGATTTTTTTGACACATATGCGTCGGTAGCGAGACACTCAACAATTCATTTAATTTTGGCAATAGCTGTTCAACACAAATTACTGGTAAACCATATTGACATCGTGGCAGCGTTCATGAATGGAGAGCTGTTGGAAGATGTTTATATGCGGCAGCCCGCAATGTTCGTGAACGAAAAATATCCACACAAGGTATGTAAACTCAAAAAGTCGTTGTACGGGCTTAAACAAGCTGGAAGGGATTGGAATAGCAAAATTAATTCCATCCTAACAGGCATCGGGCTTAGTCGTTGTCAAACCGATACTTGTGTGTACATAATGGTATACATGAAGGCGAAATAAACATCATTGCAATTTATGTTGACGACATATTGCTGGCGTGCACTTCTGAGTCAACTATGTGCGAAATAGTAAATAAACTACTCGCTGATTGGAGGCCTGACGTATTTGGCGGTTATATCACGGCCGGACATAGCCCAAACCGTATCAAAGTTGGCACAATTTAACTCGCATCCCCACAAAGAGCATTTTGTCTCTGCTAAACATGTTTTGCGATACGTGCAAGCAAAGCAAAAAGGTATGTTAACTTACAAATCTACTAATAGAAATTTGCTTTGTTTTACAGACGCTGACTGGGGGTCTGAAAATACGGATCGAAAGTCGTACAATGGTTTTGTTGGTGGTCCCATTGCCTGGGAGCCCAAAAAGCAAAATGTTGTTTCACTCAGTTCTATGGAGGCGGAATACATCGCCATTTGCCAAGGCGCTAAAGTAATTTCGTTTCATAGAAGTCTGCTTAAAGAAATGAAATTTGACTTTTATGTTGATGGTCCAACAAAAATTCTATGCGATAACCAGGGTGCGCAATTCTTAGTTAAAAATCCAATTGCGCATAAACGTAGTAAACACATAGACATCAAATTCCATTACATTCGTGAAAAGTATATTGCTAAGGAGATCGACATCGAGTATAAGCCGACTTCGGAGAATGTTGCAGATATTTTTACGAAATGCTTAACTAAAGATAAACATATTAAATTTTGTAAAGGATTAAAGCTTAGTTTTTGTGAGCAAGCTATGTAATTATGATATGATTTTTCAAATGATTTACTGTATAATTGTTGTACTTAATAAACAGCATTTGGGTTGTGGCCGCGTTTGTAGACATATGGTAACTTTGTACTCATATTTGATAGTTTAAATATTGGCAACCCAAATTGCATTCTTCTTTAATCGTTCATTCTTATGCATAAGTGACATGTATTATTGTAATTAACTAGTTGAATAAATATTGTTTAACCAAACGGTCGTGTTCTTCCTTGCGTAAAGCTCGTATATGCTTACAAATACATCCAAAAATACATTTTTTATATATAAAAGGAGTTTTAAATAAATATTTTTAAATGAAATGGTGAACCAGTTGTAAAAGGTACACATAAAAATATTGTAAAAAAAAATATTTTTTATTTGTAAAGCTGATAAACACCACCAGAATAAATCAATTTATGTTCACGAACTTTTCGTTGCAGAAAATTCTTGAGCTCATCCTGAGTAAACTCTATTCCCACACCATGCGAAGCAAACAATTTCAGCATCTGGTGAATCCGATCAAGTGGTAAAGAATCCAAGTTGGTAAGCATTCCCACAATATATGACCAAAATACCTGTAAAATAATTAGATTTGATTTTTTTATTTGCCAATACTAATAAAGTCAAGAAAAAAATTCCAGTATTTTAGTTTGCTCCAAAAAGTAAATTACAGTGCAACAAAATTGGCCAAAGTTAAAATATCTGGGAGGTAATAGCATTTTTCTGGTAGATCTCGGCGAACTAATAGGGCTGATACATTAGCGCAAATCCGGATAAACTGCGTTTTTAACTTGAGCATAATCTTCATTATAAATTCCCAAAAATGAAGAAGATTTCAGCGGCCACAACAAAATGTTCGCTGGCAACACTCTTCAGATAAATAAACAAAAACTGCAAGAAAACAACAAAACGCATATTTCTTGCAGTTTACCGCTATTTTCCACTAAAATAAATAATTATCTGCGACATCTCGTGGCAAACCGCAAGAAATTACGGGTTGGACGCTAGATGTCGCCGAGATGGTGGATTATTAATCTTCAATGTTGTGTGTATCAGGGTAAAATTTGGATCTGATTAAAGAAGATTTATTGGAGATAATCTCCGTGTGTGTATCCATAGCATAAGAAGAACTGCGTACAAGAAATTTGCCGGACACCTCCAAAATCTTGAGTTCGGCGTTAAAAACCGGTTTTTCATACCTTCGAACACTTATGAGCCTATATCTTAGGTAATTTTAACCCGATATAGACATTTCTAACGATATATATATGAACCGGAAAGTAGCGGTAAAAGTGGTAGTATTTGCCTCACAAACACATTTTCTTCGTTTTTCTCAAGCAACAGATGTCGCTGTAGTGTTGATCTTAAGGCAAATAGATATGTATTCTTACATATACAAAAAAAAACGAAAAAAAACAAGAACGCAATTGCAATCACGGTAGCTGGTATTGTTTGTTTGTGAGTTGTTGCTCAGTTTGTTCGCTAATAACAAAAAAGAATAATTTAAGTAATAAATTATTCGATCGGTCAAATAGTCCATGAAATTTTCTACTGTATAACTAAAATGACCATAACATCAAGTTTTCACATTTTTTTTCGTCTTTTTCGAGGTACTTGGTTTTTATACGTAAATTTTCAAATTATATGGCAAAATAACTTTTTTTTTAGTTTAGTTTTCATGGAAATCTTAATAACTTCGTCAGTTATAATTTTTTTTGAGAAAATTAACTTTCATTGCACTCGTAACAAAATTTACATATACAACAAAAAAAATAACATCAAATTACACGTATTAACGAACATAGTAGCAATTATCTCACGAAATCAAACAAGCAGTGTTGGTGTAACTAGTATGACACGCTGCGGTTAGAAATTCCTAATTTCTCCTCGGTTCAATGACCACTATGAAGGGAAAAATGAAAAATTTCTAACAACAAATACAAATCCGTACGTCTAGTTCCTTAGCAAGAACGAAATTGCAATCACGGTAGCTGGTATTGTTTGTTTGTGAGGTATTGCTCAGTTTGTTCGCTAATAACAAAAAAGAATAATTTAAGTAATAAATTATTCGATCGGTCAAATAGTCCATGCAATTTTCTACTGTGTAACTGAAATGACCATAACATCAAGCTTTCATATTCTCGCCAAGGACCCGTGGCGCTGCTATAATCGTAACAGAGGATGAAGCTTAAAAAAAGCTCTAATCACACCTCTCAAGCAACAGATGTCGCTGTAGTGTTGATCTTAAGGCAAATAGATATGTATTCATACATATACAACAAAAAAAAACATCAAAAATACACGTATTAACGAACATACCCTGCAGTAAAAAAATGTCAATTGCAAAAAAACATCTAGCTTATAAATAACTATTTTGTGGCAATTGTAGGAAATAGTGCATTTTAAGCACACTGAGGAATAACTAACGTCTAACTACTCCACAAGTCATGGAGAGGTCATGTCCGAAAATATGTTTAATTTTTCGTTCGCTTCCGTCTTTTAGCTTGTAATTTCCAGGTGCTTTTTCGGTATTGGGTAAATACAAATAGTAGCTGGTTTCTAAAGAATAAATTTTATACACATAGAGTAAAATGGGGGAATTAAAAAAGGAATGGAAAAGATAAAATAAAATTTAAAGTAAATAAATAAAAATTATTAAAAAAAAAAATGAATTTACCTTTTGGCTATTTTTTGGTTGAAAAGTAGTTAGTTAGTAGTTGGTTGACATCTCATGCAGAGGTAACCATAACTGTCCGGATTCCGGCCATCGTCGAACAAAAATAGTTAGTCCGAGTATATGAAAATTTACAGTAAATATACAGCACTAGTTGATTGGTAAGCAACTTAAAGTTACTTTTACGCTAGATACTTTTCCTACAGGGTAGTAGCAATTATCTCACGAAATCAAACAAGCAGTGTTGGTGTAACTAGTATGACACGCTGCGGTTAGAAATTCCTAATTTCTCCTCTGTTTAATGACCACTATCAAGGGAAAAATTAAAAATTTCTAACAACAAATAAAAAAGCCCTACGTGTAGTTCCTTAGCAATCACGGTAGCTGGTATTGTTGTTTGTGAC
Organism: Campiglossa producta; assembly: GCA_964058755.1. NCBI lineage: Eukaryota > Metazoa > Arthropoda > Insecta > Diptera > Tephritidae > Campiglossa > Campiglossa producta. Next base: position 44,001,358 of record CAXKVI010000004.1, read on the forward strand.
TTGTTGCTCAGTTTGTTCGTTAATAACAAAAAAGAATAATTTAAGTAATAAATTATTCGATCGGTCAAATAGTCCATGAAATTTTCTACTGTGTAACTGAAATGTTCATAACATCAAGCTTTCACATTTTTTTCGTCTTTTTCGAGGTACTTGGTTTTTATACGTAAATTTTCCAATTATATGGCAAAATAACTTTTTTTTTAGTTTAGTTTTCATGTCAGTTTTAAATTTTTTTGAGAAAATTAACTTTCATTGCACTCGTAACAAAATTTGCTGTTGAATACCATTCAAAGTTTGTATTTGAGGTGGGAGTCGTGCGTGTTTTTGACCGTGACACGAAACACGTACGCGTGTGTCCATGTGCTCGTGTTCGAAAATGCAATTTCGTGTCGCACTCGTGCGTGATCGTGTCGAGCCCGAAAACCAAAAAAAAAAAAACACGCACGAAAAAACACGGTCAACTTTTTTCTATTTTTTCACATTTTGTACTAAACTGGCGCACATTTATTTTTTGTAAATTATATTTTTTTATAACTTTCTTAATTCAACTTGATGTGTGTATTTCAAAAGAAAAGTGCACACTTGTACTGATCCGCTATGCCCCAAACTTTAGTTTAATTGTAAAGTAGATATAGGTATGGCATATATACGGTGACCATAAATTTTTTTGGAAAAAACAGAACTCTTTTTACTTAAGGCTTGGTATTGCCTTCACGTGAACATTTCGCTACCCGGCTATAAACTATTTGCGGTTACACTCTAATTATTTGAAATATAAAAGTGTTTTCATGGCGTAATCATCTCTTTGCAATAAAAAATGTTGCCAACGTCTTAGAAATATTGAAATTGCAATCTCAAATATTTTCAACCAAAGTGCATCAATTGAGAGTAATCTTTTTAAGTATATTTTTCCTTTTTGTGAATAGTATTTCTTGATGGTGAGAAACATTTCCTTGTTAATTTAAAAACTTGCATACCACGGTTGCCGTTTTTGCATTTTAACGTACTCAATTTTTGATTTCGCTGAAGCACTTGACCGCGTTAAACATAAACTAAATAATTTTTAAAATATTTTGAAGGATTTTAAATTTTTCATAAAGTTTTGAAATTATTGAACAAACTCACTTTACAGAGCGACTCATTACATTTGATAAATAAAATTAAAGAAAAAAAACTTTTTTAAAAATAAGCTTTTATTATTGGTTTATAAAATTAACTAAAAAGTAAAAAATAAATTCACTGTAAAGGAATATAACACTTTATAAGTTCATTGTACCTAACCTTTAAATATAATTTGGCTTCTTCGTCTGCCACAAAATAATTCCATATTGTACATCTATATATATAAAAATGAAATGGTGTATAATTGTAACGCTAAAACTCGAAAACGGCTGAACCAAATGAAATACTTCCTTTGGGGGATTTGTTTGTTATTACCACGCGCAGGTCATGTCTTAAAATCAGAACAAAATATTAAGGGGGCGTGGCACCTCCCATACAAACTGAATTTTTCAAGTTGAAAACCTTCAAAAGTGTATAAGGTAGGAACATGAAAATTGGTACAGAGCTACAGCATAACAGCACCACTCTCACCTATAAAACCGAGGGTTATCCAATTAGGGGGCGTGGTACCTCCCATACAAACTAAATTTTTTAAGCAGATTATCTGTGAAAGGGTTCAATGTAGGGACCTGAAAATTGGTATAGACCTATATGGTTACAAAAGCCTTCTTACACATAAAAGAAAGGGTAATCGGAAAAGGGGGCGTGGCACCTCCCATACAAATTGAATTTTTCAAGGTGAATATCTTCAAAAGTGTTTAAGGTAGGAACATGAAAATTGGTATAGAGCTATAGGATAACAACACCATTCTCACCCATAAAACTTGGGGTTATCGAAAAAGGGGGCGTGGTACCTCCCATACATCTATATATATAAAACTGAAATGGTGTATAATTGTAACGCTAAAACTCGAAAACGGCTGAACCAAATGAAATGCTTCCTTTGGGGGATTTGTTTGTTATTACCACGCGCAGGTCATGTCTTAAAATCAGAACAAAATATTAAGGGGGCGTGGCACCTCCCATACAAACTGAATTTTTCAAGTTGAATATCTTCAAAAGGGTTTAAGGTAGGAACATGAAAATTGGTACAGAGCTACAGGATAACAGCACCACTCTCACCTATAAAACCGGGGGTTATCCAATAAGGGGGCGTGGTACCTCCCATACATCTTCTATATATATAAAAATGAAATGGTGTATAATTGTAACGCTAAAACTCGAAAACGGCTGAACCAAATGAAATACTTCCTTTGGGGGATTTGTTTGTTATTACCATGCGCAGGTCATGTCTTAAAATCAGAACAAAATATTAAGGGGGCGTGGACCTCCCATACAAACATTTTTATTCAAGGTGAATAAGGTAGGGACCTGGAAATCGGTACAGACCTATAGGATAACAACACCATTCTCACCCATAAAACTGGGGGTTAACCAAAAAGGGGGCGTGGCACCTCCCATACGAATGAAATACTTCATAGTCGATATCTCTGGAAGTATTCATGTTAGACCACTGAAATTTGGTAAGGGATTATATGAGATCGACCCCTACAACCTCCAAAAAAGCTGGGGATAACGAAAACGGGGGCGTGGCACCTCCCATACAAATGAAATATTTCATAGTCGATATCTCTGGAAGTATTCATGTTAGACCACTGAAATTTGGTAAGGGGTTATATGAGATCGATCCCTACCACCTCCAAAAAAACTGGGGATAACGAAAAAGGGGGCGTGGCCCATCTCATACGAATGAAATACTTCATAGTCCATATCTCTGAAAGTACTTATGTTAGACCACTGAAACGTGGTTAGAGGTTAGATGAGGTCGATCCCTACCACCTCCAAAAAAACTAGGGTAACGAAAAAGGGGGCGTGGCACCTCCCATATGAATGAAATACTTCATAGTCCATATCTCGGGAAGTGTTTAGGTTAGACCACTGAAATTTCTTGAGGAGTTAAATAAGATTAATCCCATCATCTCCAAAAAAACTGGAGATAAAGAAAAAGGGGGCGTGGCACCTCCCATACGAAGGAAACATTTCATAGCCCATATCTCTGCAAGTATTCATGTTAGACCACTGAAATTTGGTGAGGGTTTATATGTGATCGATCCCTAATACCTCCCAAAAAACTCGAGTTAACGATAAAGGGGGCGTGGCACCTCCCATACGAATAAAATACTTCATAGTCCATATCTCTAGAAGTATTTAGGTTAGACCACTGAAATTTTGTGAGGAGTTATATAAGATCAATCCCGGACACCTCCAAAAAAAACTGGGGATAAGGAAAAAGGGGGCGTGGTTTCTCCTATATGAAGGAGATAGGGATATGGTTTAAAATAGATATAGGGATCGGGTTAGAGAAACAGACAGGGAAATAAATTTGTGGCAGGACAACGTCTGCCGGGTCAGCTAGTAATTATATATTTCTAACATTAAAACTTTACACCTAAATTATTAAATCTTCCAGTATATATCACATTCCTAATTTTATTAATAATAAAAGCGTGTTAAATTTCGATAGCAAGAAAAGAAGGTCCTGAATGTTCTTAATTATACCATTAAATAGAAAAGAAGGTCCTAAATGTTCTTAATTATACAATCAAAATTTAATACCTGAATGTTCTTAATTATACCATCAAATAGAAAAGAAGGTCCTAAATGTTCTTAATTATACCATCCCTCATGACAAGCAGTCTTGGCAAATCGCTTTTAAGTCCTCGGATGAAAGTATCGAGGGCTTTGTCCCGATAAGTGCGTATAAGGAGATGCATAGATTCAGTGCCTACTTCCATGCATCCAATTTTAATGAGAATCAAGGACAAGTGAGAATACACGCGCTGATAGAATTCCTGAATAGCGAGGTTACCCTGCACTAAGGAAGTCATTTGGTACTCGAGGGTACCTAAATCTCGATTATCTGCATAATGGAGTGTGAGACATCTTGATATGGGTTTCCAGTCGAGGGGAGTGTTATAGGACTCTAGGGCAATATCGGCATTTCCCACGACTTTATTACGTATAACGTTTAGAATCCCATAATACTTGGGTGAGCCTTTTAGGGGTTCATAGACATACGCCAACGAAGGCAGCACGCACGCGAGAAGTACAAGGACTACGTGCTAGGAATACAGAACTTGATGAGGCACGCCGGGTACAGCAATGAGCAACGTTTGGAACGGATATTCCGTAATAGCCACCCTGATTATCTACTTTATATCCGTCGGAGGGACTTCACCAACCTCACAGAACTTTTGACTCTTGCCGAGGAATATGAGAGTATCCACGAGGGCTACCGTCGACCACCAGACGGAAACCGCCGAGAAGTTGCAAGTCGCAGGTGACAAAACTTCAGCCTCACTCGGAGGTGTGGGGAACAAGGACACTACTGTAATAGATGCCGGAACCCACGGAAATTACTTTGCTGGGAATGCGGTCGCAGGGATATACGCACAATCGAATGCTGCAGTCAACGACAGGGAACTGAGGGCTTCACGAAGGACTAGGCGCGATGAGCCCGAGGAATCCAGCGCCGAATCAGCAGTAGCAATGTACCAAGAGCTTGGCCGCCTGTACGCCGTAGCCAGGCTCGGCGCAGAATCAGCGGAGGCAGTCATCGATACAGGGGCATCAAGAAGTTTCGTTTCGAGCAGCCTAGCAGAACGTGTAGTGAACTCTGGGAGTGGGGAGATGGTGAGAGTGGTCATAAAAATAACGATGGCAAACGGGACTAGCACCACAATTTTCGACGCCATAAGGATTGAGGTACGCCTCGGAGACGCGTCACACCACACAGTTTTACACGTTATTCCCGGGGCAATCGATGACATCATACTGGGCTTAGATACACTAGGGAGCATGGGAGCCACCATATCCTGCGGAGGAGGCCACCTCGCGTTAACCAGGCCACTTACACGAGCTCCAAAAATTCGAGACCATAAGCGGGGTGACAACTATAGCCGAACACAAGATCATCATGACGGACGACCCCCCTATCAAGTAACGTTACTTCCCACGCAACCCAGCTATGCAGAGCATCATCAACGAAGAGATTAATGAACTACTTCAGAAGGGATGCATCGAGCCATCCTGTAGCCCACATAGTGCACCAATTGTACTAGCAAAGAAGAAGAATGGTAAGTGGAGGTTATGCGTAGATTACCGGCAGCTCAACGCCCGATCCGTACCCGACGCGTACCCCTTACCCAGGATACAACACATACTGGACAAACTACGACGAGCGAAATATATTAGTAGCTTGGATTTGAAAAACGGCTACCGGCAAATACCACTGGAGTCCCGAAGCTGTCTCTATACAGCTTTCACGGTACAAGGACGCGGATTATTCCAGTGGTGCGTTATGCCTTTCGGTCTACACTCCGCACCTGCAACGTTTCAACGAGCGCTGGACTAGGTTATTGGACCGGAGATGGAACCCTACGCTTTCGCAAACCTCGACGACATAATCGTCATAGGATCCACCTTGGAGGAACACCTTCGCAACCTGAAAGAGGTAATGCTGCGGCTAAAACGTGCCAACCTCAAAATAAATCCAGAGAAATGCGAGTTTTAAAGACGGAACTCCGATACCTGGGCCACGTGGTAAGTGACAAAGGGATTCACACTGACCCCGAGAAAGTTGCTGCCATCAAGGACCTGAAGCCACCAACGAACGTGAAAGAGGTACGTCAATATTTTGGGATAGCATCTTGGTACCGGCGATTCGTGCCCGACTTCGCGACGATCAGCCAGCCACTCACGGCCCTGCTGAAAAAGGGTAAGCATTGGAAGTGGGGTGCCGAACAGCACGAATCCTTCGAGACCTTAAGACAAAAACTCACGGAAGGCCCGATACTCGCCTGCCCGGACTTTACCAAGGCATTCACACTACAAATGGACGCAAGCAATTTCGGTCTGGGAGCCGTGTTGACCCAGGAACTTGAAGGCGGAGAACGCGTGATCGCCTACGCCAGCAGGAAACTCAACAAGGCGGAAACCAACTACTCACCCACCGAGAAGGAATGCCTCGCTATCGTCTGGGGAATACGCAAAATGAGGCCATATTTGGAAGGATACCGGTTCAAGGTAATCACGGATCATGTCCCTAAAATGGCTGAATTCCATCGAAAGTCCCTCCGGCCGTATAGCACGATGGGCGTTGGAACTCCAACGACACACCTTCGACATCGAATACAGGAAGGGAAAGCTAAACCTGGTAGCGGATGCACTATCACGGCAGCCATTGGAGACCTTACGAATAGCAACGACAAACGAGCCGCATTGCAAGTGGTGGCACAAACGCTGATTATATGATACAGGATGGACAGCTGTACCGCCATATTCCATGCCGGTCACACGACGAGGAAGCGGTCCCTTGGAAATTTTGCGTACCCACCCCACTGCGACAACGGGTTCTAGAGGAAAACCACGACATCCCAAGCGCCGGACAGTTGCCAACCGATATTACTGGCCCGGCATGTTTCGAGACATAAGCCGGTACGTACGTCATTGTGAGTCCTGCCAAAAATACAAGGAGACACAACAGAAGCCGGCTGGAAAGATGCTCTCGCAGGTAGCTCAGGAGCCATGCGCCACGGTATGCGTCGATTTCGTCGGACCACTTTCACGATCCACGCATGGAAACACAATGCTTCTTGTATTCTTCGACCGTTTCAGCAATTGGGTAGAATTGATCCCCATGAGGCGTGCTACATCAGAGGGTCTACGCCGCGATTTGGGGAACGTGTCCTCGCCAGATTTGGGGCCCCGAAAATCCTCATATCAGACAATAGCGTACAGTTTACTAGCACCCTGTGGCAGCGATACTTAAAAGAAATGGGGATACGACAGCAGTTTACCGCACCATACACACCTCAGGAAAACCCAACAGAGCGAGTAAACCGCACCGTGAAGCGAATCATAACACAACTTACCAAATCACAGCACACCAGATGGGACGACCTTCTCCCGGAAATCGAGCTCGCCATTAACACCAGCGTCGCGGCATCCACCGGATACAGTCCAGCTTTCCTCGTACAAGGACAGGAACCACGACTACTAGGAGCATTGTTCGACGAGCTCAACCTAGAACGAGCGGCGGCAGACCAGGCACGACACTACAACCTACGGCGGAGAAAATGGACCCCCGTAGTCGGCGAACTGGTACTTGTAAAGGAACATCACCTGTCCAAGGCCGCATACAATTTTGCAGCGAAGTAAGCCCCAAAATACGACGGGCCCTACCAAGTATTAGGGTATGTATCACCCGTGATACTCAGAATACGGAAAACCGACGGCGGGAAGGAGAGGAGGGCGAACATTGCCGAACTGAAGGTCTACCATACAGCGGAAATCGGACCGACCAATAACTGAAAAAAAATTTTTTTTATAATAGTAATAACGGTCAAGGCGAAGAATGCACATGATTATTGAAGCCGGTTATTCTATCGCAAACCACCGAAGCGAACACAACTTCCTTTGCAAGAAATTATTTTGAGAAAAAAAAACACAACAACCGAGATGCAGAACTACAACGAAAAACTGGTCAATAGCGTCAAACGTGTGCGCCAACGCTACCAGGAGGAGGAAGCAAAGCTCCTAAGAGTCATGCTGCTAGAGGGAGCTGCAGGCACCGACGCCAGCGCCAAGCGCAAACAAACGTACGCGCCGCTGCAACAGTACGCGCTCCAGATTCTGCCACGAAGGTCAAGCGCATTAACTTAGGGAGCGCTACTACCGCAGGCGCTACTACCGCTAGCGCCAACCGCGGGCGCGCAGCTACATACGTCGACATCACGCGTACGACTGACGTCGACGCCAACACCAAGGGCGCTCCAAAACATGCAAGCGCAATTAAAGAGTTAGGAACGTAAAATTTTGCAACTCGAGTACTTTCTATTTATGTAGTGTATATAGTGAAAATCAACAAGATCGGGCAAATGTAACATATAGCCCCCATACAACCGATTGTTCAGATATAAGGTTTTTTTGGCCAAAACTTCTGCAATTAAAAAGTTAGGACCGTAAAATTTTGCAACTCGAGTACTTTCTATTTATGTAGTGTATATAGTGAAAATCAACAAGATCGGGCAAATGTAACATATAGCCCCCATACAACCGATTGTTCAGATATAAGGTTTTTTGACCAAAACTTCTGCAATTAAAAAGTTAGGAACGTAAAATTTTGCAACTCGAGTACTTTCTATTTATGTAGTGTATATAGTGAAAATCAACAAGATCGGGCAAATGTAACATATAGCCCCCATACAACCGATTGTTCAGATATACGGTTTCTTGGCCAAAACTTCTGCAATTAAAAAGTTAGGAACATAAAATTTTGCAACTTGAGTACTTTCAATTTATGTAGTGTGTAGAGGAAAATCAAGAAGATCGGGTAAATATAACATATAGCCCCATACAACCGGTTGTTCCGATATAAGGTTTTTGGCCAATACTTCCGCATTTAAAAAGTAGGGACGTAAAATATTGCACCTTTAGTACTTTCTACATATGTAATGTGTATAGTGTAAGTCAGTACAATTGAACACGTATAATATATAGCCTCCATACAATCGATTGTTCCGATAACTCGGATCCTATTATTTTGTAAGTTTTTTTTAAATTATAACAAAGATGTGTAATGTGTATAGTAAATATAGTTAAATTGACACAGGCTGTACTGGGGATCGAACAGTGAAAATCGTGACGCTTATTCATGAAAGGTATATAGCCTTCGGCACAGCCGAAGACAGCTTTCCTTACTTGTTTTTTTTGATTTTCATTTCTGATTTCTTTAATTTTCAACAAACAATTTTGATTTTCATATTCACTTTCAATTCAAGTTTTAATTTTATTAATTCACTTTATTTTTTTTCTTAACCTATTTTTCTTACTCTATTCTTAGCCAGGAGGGCGGTCCGCTGGGTTTCCTTTTCACTTCTTTACTCGGGCAGCTGCAACTCGCACGGGGTGGAGGGGCACGTCGTCTTCCTACAAGATCTCGACGTTTAATTTATTTTGGCACCCGTTTAGCCCGTTTAAACTTTGACTATAGTTTCCAGCTGTTATTCTACAGGTGGCTTTTCTAACTTTGTCCGTTTAAATTCGAGGTATAGTTTCCGGCTGTTGTTCTACAGGTGGCTTTATAACTCACTCGAACGCGTCGTTTTTATTTAAGGTTTTGACAAGCGACTTTTAAGCGAGCTCTTATTAACACGACTATGCGGACTTAAACTGGTCCCTGCTCGGGCGGCAGTTAAGTCATTCAGTATTTATTAGAGTTTTTAAAAATAAGACGGACTCGTGTCCGTCGATCTTTATTTAATTGCTGCTCACTTAAGAATAACTACAATAATGTTCTGAATCTACCATTACACCTATTCCCTATTCCTATGGTCACGTAGCCAAGTTGTTTATTCCCACGTTTGCTTTGCCAGACGCAAACTCAGCAATTGTTTGAATGCGCATGTGACGCGATGTCAGCATTTAGTGCAATGCGCGTGTGGTGTCATTTACTTCGACACCAAGGTGATCGTGTGAACTATTGTGTTAACTTATATAAGATTCAAATATTGCACTTGTGTATGTATGCATAACTTAAGTTGCGTTCTAAACGGATTGACTGATCATAACCAACTTTAGAACAGAAACTGAAAACCATGGATGAATTAAAGTTGTCACCAAATCTTACCTGCCAACAGTATAAACTTTCCAAAAGAGATTATCGTAATGCACCGTTAGTGGCAACATCTAGGTGGAAAATTATTAGAATGAACTGTAATAAAATTTCATCCAAATGGGTCAATCATCATAATCATTAATTGGCGCTTAATCGCCTAAGCGATTTTGGCCGTTGCATATCAAAGCAAGGAAAAGACGGACTACCCGCCGAGCTGTTCAAACACGGAGGCGAAGAGCTGGTAAAAAGCATGCATCAGCTCTTATGCAGAATATGGTCAGACGAGTGCATGCCTCCAGATTGGAATTTAAGTGTGCTCTGCCAAATCCACAAGAAAGGCGATCCCGCTAACCCCACCAACTACCGCGGAATCAGTCTTCTTAATATCGCATATAAGGTTCTTTCTAGCGTATTGTGTGAAAGACTGAAGCCCATCGTAGACAAACTGATTGGACCTTATCAGTGTGGCTTTAGACCTGGTAAGTCTACCATGGACCAGATTTTCACGATACGCCAAATCCTGGAGAAGACCCATGAGTTTGACTTCCCTGCAAAGCTTATACGGCTTTGCCAAATGACGCTGAGCAATACCAACAGCTTCGTCAGAATCGGGAAGGACCTCTCTGAGCCATTTGAAACCAAACGAGGCTTCAGACAGGGCGACTCCCTTTCGTGCGATTTCTTCAACCTGATGCTGGAGAAGATAATTCGAGCAGCAGAGCTAAACCGCAATGGCACAATCTTCTACAAGAGCGTACAATTGCTGGCGTATGCCGATGATATTGATATCATTGACCTTAACAACCGCGCCGTAAGTGCTGCCTTCTCTGGGCTGGATAAAGAAGCGAAAAAAGTGGGTCTTGCGGTGAACGAGGACAAGACGAAGTACCTACTGTCATCAAAGAAAGAATCGGCGCACCTGCGCCTTGGCAGGCAAGTCACCGTTGATGGCTACAAGTTTGAAACGGTGAGAGATTTCGTCTATTTGGGAACCAGCATTAACACCGAAAATAATATCAGTCTAGAAATCCAACGGAGAATCACTCTTGCCAACAAGTGCTACTTTGGACTGAGTAGGCAATTGAGAAGTAAAGTCCTCTCTCGAAGAACAAAGATCACGCTCTATAAGTCTCTCATCATACCAGTCCTGATGTACGGCTCGGAATCATGGACAGTATCCAGAGAAGATGAGATGGCCCTTGGAGTATTTGAGAGAAAAGTTCTCCGGAAGATTTATGGTCCTTCCCGTGATGCCAACGGCGAGTATCGAAGGAAATTCAACGATGAGCTGTACGAGCTTTACGCAGACCTGACCATAGTTCAGCGGATTAAAGCCCAAAGGCTCCGCTGGCTGGGTCATGTTATGCGAATGGAAAAAGAAGCTCCAGCACAGAAAGTTTTACTATCGACACCCGAATTCGGGAGCAGAGGAAGGGGGAGGCCTCGACTGAGATGGAAACAACAGGTGGAGGATGACTTGTACTCCCTTGGGGTTTCCAATTGGCGTCAGTTATCGCTAAAAAGGAATGACTGGCGTGCTTTGATTCGAAACGGCCAAAATCGCCTAGGCGGTTAAGCGTCATTATGACGCAAGCCAAGATTAGATAGATATTAGATTAGATATCATAACTTGAACAAACTTCTTCTTCGTGCTCGGGGACTTTAATGCTAGGGTGGGCAAGGAAGGAGTCTTTGGTCCTACAGTTGGAAAATTTAGTCTCCACGACATAACATCACCCAACGGCACTAGGTTGATTGACTTCGCCGCTGCTCGCACTAGGGTCATCAGTAGTACCAGGTTCCAGCATAAACGAATACACCAAGCCTCCACCGTTCTGGACGTGCGTACCCTGCGTGGTCCCAATATCGACTCGGACCATTATTCTTTATTCATTATTCTGTAAGGACAATAATAGCTACCTGGTACCCGACGAACATAGTCTACTTAAATTATGGAGGCATCACTTCTCCCCACTGCTAAATTGCGAGGGAGACGTCGAACCCGATACCCCAATCCCTGACGATGGAAAAGTCGTCCCACCACCTGGCTATAATGAAGTGAGGATAGCTACCCGCCGAGCTGTTCAAACACGGAGGCAAAGAGTTGGTATAAAGCATGCATCAGGTCTTATGCAGAATATGGTCAGACGAGTGCATGCCTCCGGATTGGAATTTAAGTGTGCTCTGCCCAATCCACAAGAAAGGCGATCCCGCTAACCGCACCAACGACCGCGGAATCAGTCTTCTTAATATCGCATATAAGGTTCTTTCTAGCGTGTTGTGTGAAAGGCTGAAGCCCATCGTAGATAAACTGATTGGACCTTAGGCCTGGTAAGTCCATGTCTGAAATTGACTTCCCTGCAAAGCTTTTACGGCTTTGCCAAATGACGTTGAGCAAAACCAACAGTTCCGTCAGAATCGGGAAGGCCCTCTCTGAGCCAGTTGAAACCAAACGAGGCTTCAGACAGGGCGACTCCCTTTCTTGCGATTTCTTCAAACTGATGGTGGAGAAGATAATTCGAGCAGCAGAACTAAACCGCAATGGTACAATCTTTTACAAGAGCGTGCAATTGCTGGCATGTGCCGATGATATTGATATCATTGGCCTTAACAACCGCGCGGTAAGCGCTGCCTTCCCTAGACTAGATAAGGAAGCGAAAAAAGTGGGTCTTGCGGTCAACGAGGACAAGACGAAGTATTTGCTGTCATCAAAGAAAGAATCGGCGCACCTGCGCCTTGGCAGCCATGTCACTGTTGATAGTTACAAATTTGAAACTGTGAGAACCAGTATCGACACCGAAAATAATATCAGTCAGAATCACTCTTGTCAACATTAAAGGGGGTCCTCATCCGAGGCTTTTCTTTGATTTTCATTGGAATTAAGTTTTACGTGGTGGGTCTCAAACCCAGCGCACAACCCGTCTCCGGGTCAATAGGCAAGCGAAATTGTGGTCGAAATAGCAATGAATAAATAAAATGAATGAATAAATAAAATGCGGCCACCCGGCAACCCCGTAAACCGACCCAAGTGGCAACACCCATATTAATAATCTAAAAACCAATCAAATTGTCTATATGCCAAATTTTATCCAAATCGGTAAAGCAGTTCCCGAGATATACGAAATAAAAAATAAATTGCGGTTAGGTGGCAACCCTAAATGGCAACCCTGCGTGAAATTTTCATATTTGGAATACGGCCGAAAATACCCTTTATTTGTTTATAATCTTAGAATGAATCAGATTGTCTTTATGCCAAATTCTATCCAAATCGGTCAAGCAGTTCCCGTTATATAGGATTTGCAACCCTGCTTCAAATTATCATATTTGGAATACGGTCGAAAATACCTTTAATTTTATACCCAAATTGGCATATCTAGCCAGTTGCGCCCTAAGTGGCAACACCCATGCATGTAATCTTAGAATGAATTAAGTTGTCTATTACCATACATATAAAAAAACGGTTCTGAAAGAAAACGCATTTATTGAGGACATAAACTTGTCAAGTGTTTATACCTTAAGCACCTAAATTGTTGTTCCCTTGTGAAGGGTGGACACCTTGCCGTGGTACGAGGGCTTAAGTCGATAGCCCCAGGGCTACGCTGCCCATGTGATCATAGCGCCGGCCGGTATTACATCACGAGAGAAGACTACCGTCATTGGCGCGACGACAAAGATCTTCCCCCTCCCAATCCAGGGTGTTATGCGGTCAAGTGCCCATTGGACGTTTGCAGCCGGGAGGCAAATCGTGGCTGTAATCGAACCTTACCGCGGTTTGGGGCTCTGCCGTGGCGGACGACACACTCCCCTTACTCTTCCCTTCACCCTAAGCTGGCCTTGTTCGGCGAGGGGTTGTACGAACAAGTTGAACAATAAAAACAATATAACCAACAAAACCAAAGAAGCAGAGGAGGACAATGTTGGAGCAAGCAAGAACACAAAGTCGGAGGACAACCTCCATTTCCATATCAGCCGAGAGATCGACAGCGATGGCAACTACGGGTCAATCAACTCTGGATAATAAGGGGACAATCCCCAAATCAAGCACCGGTGCAAACACAGTGAAGCCAACAACGGATGATGCTAAAACTCCATTAAGTGCCGGTACCGAAACCAATTCGTTAACGTCTGTGGCAGTGGTCTCACGACATGGCCTCAGAGAACCAAAAAAGGAACGACTTCGATGACAACTACGGGTCGAAATTCCTCCAAAAAGAAATGCGAGGAAGTTTCATAGGAGATGGCCATCCCTTAGGGAGATGGCCAGAAAGACGGTGGAGATAGCTCAAGCTCTGTTACCGAACTTCCAAACCAATTATGCGCCAAAGAATTTTAACGGAAATCCCTTCAAACGCCAGAGATCGGACGGAGATTTAAAACCTCACCTGAAGCGGCTGTAGAATACCTCCGGAGTGGGTAAACTTAGCTTTGCTGAAGTGGCCAAGGACAGGATCCTCATAGGCGTCATTGACCGAGGTAACGAAAACTGGGCCATCCCTAAGGAGCAGTGGCGGTACGTCCGGACCGCAATCGGTAATGCCCTTCTTGACATTATGGATGAGTCTCCGGGTGCCACGGCGATAGGTTCTGATGCAGGATGGCACCAGGGTCGAATTAAGGTATTCGCTTGCGGGGATGCAAAAACTGTTGTACTGTACAAGGCAGCAGCTGCAAGACTGGGTGAGATCTACCCAGGGGCAAGAATCGAGGTTTCCGACTGGAAGGACATTCCGGCTCGGCCAAGGGAAAGGCATAGAGGTCATAGATCTCACTATTTGCAGCGAAGGCGCTCTTGAGTGGGTCAGAAAATGGAGTGTTCTTGATGAACATTGATTCTCCGACCACCGGTACATATAACTAGTTTTAGACTTTTCTGTTGAGCAGCCAATTATGAAACGCAACCCATGTAACACTAACTGGCAGCTAAACATGAAATATTAGCTAGGGACCTACCAGTACTACCCCCACAAGTACCCTCATCAGTAGGAGAAATGGAGGACCTGGTTGTAAACATACACATCACGGGGGAAAGGGTTAGGTGGGCAGTTAAAAGTTTCGAGCCGTTCAATGCTGCCGGGCCAGACGGGATTATTCATAATTATTTACTCATAAACATGTTGGAGACATCAGCCAAATGGCTGGTATTTCTTTATACAGCCTGCCCGGCTCTTAGTTACATTCCGTGCTCCTGGAGGAGTGCCACGGTAGTGTTTATTCCTAACGCGAGGAAGGCACCCATCACGAGCCCAAGGACTACAGACCGAACAGTCTCTCGTCCTTTGTACGCAAAACCTTCGAGAGCATAATAAACGATAGCAACATTATCTCTAGCTATCAACATGCATACACCAAAGGGAAATCTACAGAAACTGCGCTTCACAGCCTAGTTTCTGTTATTGAAAAATCGCTGTATGAAAAGGATTACTGTCTCGTGGCCTTCCCAGACATTGAAGGAATCTCAATCAAAACTTCATATCGCGGCCTAAGAAGTTAACTTCAAAAATTTTAATGTACATTGTTAAAGATTAATCAAACTTCCTTATCGCTAACGCCATGGCCATAACGCTAACGAAAACGTTAACTATCTCCAATGTGAGCAATTAGTCATGCAGTTACCATAAAAGAAGTGATAATTTGATTAAAACAAAGAAAATGAAAAAATGGGCAGCAAATTACACAGATGCTAAGAGACACCGAAAACAAAAATAATACCTTAAAAATCACTAGCACAAACTTTAAGAAGTTAGGGATAAGGCAAAAAACCAATTGGTTGGCTATGGTATGGTTTATGGCATGGCATCACTAATCGTTTACATTGATTTCCATAAGTTTGGTTGCAAGAGCTGATTAGCATTATGGGTATGGCGTTAGCGATTAAATGAAACACAAACCTGCAACTCTTCTTCTCGTTGATCGCTTGCGGAAGCCATAGCTGACTCCGCGTCCTCATCACCAATCAAAACTTGATTTATTTGTTTAGGATCAAACTCCGATTTCTTTCCATCGTCCTCCAACAGTTTGAATATTCCAGGTCTAGTTTCACCAACTATGCCATGTGTAATCCAATACCCCATTCTTCGACGTAAAATTGTAGATGGGACCTTGGTTATTTGACTGAGATCTTCCAAGGCCCATTCATCTATAAGGAAATTGTAAATATTTCTGATGATTAATGTATCAATTTTAATATCGTTGGATTAAGTTGTATATTCTAAAACAGGTTTTTAACATCATAGTGGACGGCAGAGCTGGGTAAAATCAATACCATTACAATAACAATTACATTCCTCAGTAAAAGAAAAGGAATTGATTTCATTTCAATTCCTAAAAAAAAATACCAAAAGTATTTCATCGTTTTGAGGCTCAAGTACAAAATGTAATTTCCGCGCCATTGCTTTTGAAAGGAATTGAAAATGTAATTGAAATGCTAAATGATAATTGGTGTATAAAAACGTATTGCGATTTATGTAAATGGAATTTGCGGGCTATGCTCACTATTGAGATCATTTTGTGGTAATATTGCGCTCGTTTTGGGTTCAACTTGGGGTCACTTTGGGATAATTTTAGGGCCATTTTAGTATCATTTTCGGGTCAATTTGGGATCATTTTAGAGTCTTTTGAGATCGTTTTGGAATAATTTTTGGGTTATTTTGGGATCATTTTGCTACTACATTGCGATCATATGACCGCAAAATGACCCGAAAGTGACCAGAAAATTATCCCAATATGACTTCAAACCGACCTCAAAATAATCCCAAAATGATACCCAAATGGAGCCATATGATCCCTATATGAATTGCAAAAGTAATTGAAAAATTAATAAAGTTCAATTAATTTTGCAAATCCTTTGAGGAACGGGAAATTCTAAAGTACATTTTCCATTCCTTGTAATGTAATGGTGCGGCAATTACATTTTGTACTTGAGCCTCAAAACGATGAAATACTTTTGGTATTTTTTTTAGGAATAGAAATGTAATCAATTCCTTGTCTTTTCAGAAAAGGAATATATTACTTTTCCTAAAAACATGTAATGGGGAATTGAGAGTAATTTAATTTCTAAAGTAATGATTACTACCCAGTTCTGGTGGACGGCTAGTACAAAATAAATACTATTTTTTGAACGGTCTCGTAAAACTAAAATCATTTCCACATATGAAAAAAGCTATATAGTCCGGGCAATAGAGACGATGGGGACTTTTGAGTTTCTTCCTTGGGGTGAACCTAAGCTCTCCCAAAAAATGCTCCCTGTCGGAATTTTCGTTATACAAGGTACACTATAAAAATAATTATTTTCATTGTCGATGGGGAACTTCGTGACAAATGAACGGTAAAAGAAAATTTTTCTACGGATACTAAATTTTTCGAAAAAAATCCTGAAAAGTCCATACTTAGCATATATTTTCATATAATCTCCAGAGCTAATTTTACAGTCGCGATATCTCAGAACTAGTTACCCTTAGAGAAAAAATGCTAGGACCATACTTGTGGAGAATTTCCAGTTCTACAACCTGGTCTGAGGTAATTTCTCGAAAAAACTTACCGTTTTCGAGAGAAGTTCAAATAGTAAAAAGAGAGAAGTAAAATTTTGACCTTTGACCCTGAATAACACACATGGGATCGGTGAGGACTTTTGAGGTTTTCTATCTGAAGGTAAACCTAAGCTTGAAGAAAAGCTTGCAGATTATGACTTCGAACTGGAGGCAACTTACCGCGTTTCTTTGTTTCCCCCCTAACGTGAGCTAAACTATTTTTTGAGCTAAACTATTTTGATGAATATGGGGGTTCTTTGCCGCAAGGAAAAAATGTCTTATTTCAAGTAAAAAATAAGTAAGGAAAAGGCTGTCTTCGGCTGTGCCGAAGGCTTTAACCTTTCATGAGTATGAGTCACGTTATTTGAAACATGAACACACTATAAAGGAGTGACGCTCTTACGCTGATAAATAAAGGATGTAATCAATTGTATGGGGGCAATGTGAAAAATTAGGTCAACCCTACTGTTTTTAAACATCGACATTGCACACACAAAAAGAGCAATAGTTACGTTTCTACCTGCTTAATAACAGGAGTTATAGCTCAAAATCCGTTTATCGGAACTATCGATTGTATGGGGGCTATGTGAAATATTAATCGAGTCTAATGATTTTCAACACCGATATTGTTCATGCAATTTCAACACCGATATTGTTCATGCGAAAAGAGCGATAGTTAAAAAAATTTGACGTTGCTACCTGTTTAATTGCAGGAGTTATAGCTCAAAATCCGTTTATTGGAACTTTCGATTGTATGGGGCTATGTAAAGTATCAATCGGTCTGAATGATTTTCAACATCCATATTGCTCATGCAAACAGGACGATAGTTACAAAATTTGACGTCCCTACCTGTTTAAATGCAGGACCTATAGCTCAAAATCCGTTTATGGGGGCTATGAGAATTTTTAATCTCCCTCGTGAAGGGTGGACACCTTGCCGCGGTACGAGGGCTTAAGTCGATAGCCACAGGGCTACGCTGCCCTTGTGATCATAGCGCCGCCTTCCCAATCCAGCGTGTAATGCGATCACGTGCCCATTGGACGTTTGCAGCCGGGAGGCAAATCGTGGCTGTAATCGAACGGAGCCTCTCTGATACCGGGCCGCCTCGGAGAGCAACTATGGCCTTACGGCCTTGACCCGGCGATGGGTCGTACGAACAAGATGAAAAACACGAAACAAAATTTTAAATAACCAAGAACTACGTTCACTCCTCTGCAGAGGAGCGCTATGCTGGATCAAACGAAAGCACAGCGTTGGAGGATAACCTCCACTTCAAAATCAACCGGGGGACTGACAGCGATGGCAACTACGGGTCAGTCAACCTATAAGTCTTCAAGTAAGATTGACTTGATGGGAGCCAGCACCAGTGCGGTTGCCTACGCAGCTAAGCGGACAACGGCGCATGCTGAACTTCCATCAACCGCTGGTACGAAAACCAGTCTCTCAACGCCTGTGGCATTGGTCTCAAGACCTGGCCACAGAGATCCAAAGGAAGGAGAAGCAGTGAATGGGCTGTCAGCAAATGAAGCGACCGCGATGGAAACTACGGCCGCGGACTCCCAAGAAATATGATATATATCCCTGATACCGGATTTCCAAAGCAGTTATGTGCCAAAGAGTAAACGTTAACCGTTTCAAACGCCAGAGATCGGACGTGGAGTTAAAACATCCCAAGCGGCATCAAAACACCCCCGGAGTGGGCAAACGAAGCTTTGCTGAAGTAACCAAGGACAGGACCCTTATAGGCATTCTTGACCGAGGCAACGACCGTTTGGCCATCCCCAAGGACCAGTGGCGGCACGTCCGGAATGCACTCGGAAACGCTGTCATCGACGTTTATTTGGCGTCTCCAAGTGGTTCGGCGGCGGTCACGGATGCGGTCCTGCACCAGGGACAGATCAAACTTGTCGCGTGCGATGACGCAAGAACTGTTGCACTGCACAAGGCAGCAGCTGCAAGACTGGATGAAGTCTACGAAGGTGCAAAAATCGAGGTCGTCGACTGGAAGGACATTGTGGCTCGGCCGAGGGCATGGATTCCTGCCATCCCTGCAGAGCCTGAGAGAATTCTCACCATGCTGCGGATAATGAATCCGTCCCTCCCGGCGCAGGACTGGAGTGTCACTCTGGTAGGGGATCGGTAGGGCCTGATAGACATGACCATGAATAAGGAGGCAGTCGATCCCCTTAAAAGGTGTAATGGGCTAGTGCACTACAGTGTAGGCCAGATAGTCATCCACGTATACCGTGGCGATGCACAGCGCGCTGACATCTCGGCTGCTCCGGGAGACTCGGAAATCGAAGTACCGCAAGAGGAAACCGAGGAGTCCGACGCGGAAAGTATGTTATCCGCCAACTCGGAGATGGGAGACAGCCTGCTGGAGGGGGAAGGCCTCGACGTCACAGTGGTAGCAGCCCATCCTGAGCGCAATATCTCTGAAGCCTCAGACAGCAGGGCTCCCGCATGCCAAATCGCGCAGTTGCTCTGAACTCGTCGTTGAGAGACAGCCTTCGGGACAAGGCAGACCTCGATGATATGGGGACGGCAGGGAAGTCTGATCGCTCTCATGTTGGTGGTGCTTCAGATAAACCTGCACAAATCTAAAGTAGCCTCGGCTGCTTTAAGTAGTCGTCTTTCTAAAGAACCCTGGGTCAACAGCTCGACAATCTGCGGATTGGGGTCTAAGGGTTTCAAGCTCATCCGAGCCAGCGGGGAGGGCAAAGTCAGAACCTGTATTTTGGTTAAGTCTGACCTCAAAATCTTTCTTCTACCTAACTATACCAATGGTGACATTACCGCTGCAAGTTTAACAGTCGGCAGCACCAGCCTGACAATGGCGTCGGTCTATATGCCATACGACACCGAAGAACCTCCACCACAAAGGGAGGTGATAGATCTGGTGTCAAATTTTTGTACGGGTCATCTTATTAAAGGAGCGGACGCTAATGCTCATCACGTCCAATGGGGAAGCTCCAATATCAATGCCAGGGGCGAGTCTCTGTTTGACTACCTATTAACAACCAACCTAGTAGTTTGCAACGTGGGTAGCAAACCTACTTTCATCACTAAAACCCGTAGGGAGGTATAGATCTCACTATTTGTAGTGAAGGCGCTTATGAATGGGTCAGAAAATGGCGTGTTCTTGAAGAACACTCATTCTCCGACCACCGATACTCAATCCACGCAATACCAACTGGCAGCTACACAATGAAATTTTAGCCAGAGACCTACCAGTACTACCCCCACAAGCCCCCTCATCGGTAGAGGAGCTGGAGGACCTGGTAACGACATACACGCGCTCTGAAATTCCCTAGAACACGCTTGTCCAGTTCCGAACCCACGGGGTAAACATAGGCCACATTGGTGGACCTACGACCTGGACTCGCTCCGTAAAACCTGCAGGAAGCAATTTAATAAGGCTAAACACCTCGACACAGAGCCTCAGAATACAAAGTTAAACTACAAAAACGCCCTGAGACAGGAAAAGAGAACTTCGTGGAGGAATTTCTGCACTGGGGTCGAAAAGGTCGACGACACAGCGAGACTTAGACGAGTTCTCTCGAAAACTCAAACAGCCATTAGCTATTTGCAGAAGCCTGACAGATCCTGGACCAGCACGGAAGGGGAAACCCTTGAGCTGCTCTTGAACACACATTTTCCGGGTAACTTGCATAATGCACCGTCAGCACCTGCAACAAGCCTGGCAGTAAATATACCCATCACGGAAGAAAGGGTAAGGCGGGCAGTTAAGAGCTTTGAACCGTTTAAGGCTGCCGGAGCGGACGGGATTATCCCCGCGCAACTCATTAACACGCTGGAGACATCAGCCAAATGGCTAGTATTTCTCTATAAAGCCTGCCTGGACACGCCACGGTAGTGTTTATTCCTAACGCTGGGAAGGCCTCCCACTACGAGCCAAAGGACTACAGACCCATCAGCCTCTCGTCCTTTGCACTCAAAACTTTCGAGAGGATAATCAGCGACTACCTCTCCACTACTATTGATAGCAACCTTATCTAAAGCTATCAGCATGCTTACCCCAAGGGTAAATCAACAGAAACTGCGCTCCACAGCCTAGTCTCTATCACTGAAAAATCGTTGGGTGAAAAGGATTACTGTCTTGTGGCCTTCCTTGACATTGAAGGGGCTTTTATAAGTGCGGAGGCTATTAACACCGCTCTTACTAATCTGGGCATTAGCAGATCCCTAACTGGACTAATCGATCAACTACTACGGGGGAGGAAAATATCTTCATCACTTGGCACGGTTGATTTATCACGCTATGTCACAAGGGGAACGCCTCAGGGTGGAGTTCTCTCCCCGCTTCTATGGAACCTCACTGTCAACTCATTGCTACGAGACACATGCTGGGGGCGGGAAGATAGTGGCATATGCAGACGATTTAGCCATTGCGTATAGGGGCAAATTCCCACAAACTCTGTGTGACTTGATGCAAGTAGCACTGCGTGAAGTCTCGGCATGGTCCTCTCGTTGCGGAATTAGTATCAACCCGAGAAAAGTGGAACTCGTTCTCTACACCAACCCGTACAAAATACCACCGCTGGACCTACTAGAACTTACCGTCGTGAGCCTGAACTTGGCTGATAAAGCCAAATCCTTGGGCACAGTTCTGAACAGGAAGTTAAACTGGAAGGAGAATATTCTTCAGCGCCAGAGGAAGGCGTGTGTTGCACTTTACACATGCAAAAGAGCCATTGGCAAAAAGTGGGGTCTCAGCCTCAAAATATGCAGATGGATTTAGATCTGGCTTGATCTGTATAAGCGGCGCGCTAAGAACAACGACCAACGAAGCTCTTCAGGCCATTCTGCCACTCGATCTGGAGCGTACCACGCAGCAGCGGCAGCGGCTCTGCGGCTAAGGGAAACGTCAGGCTGGGGCTCAAGCACAACTGGACACTCCAGTATTCTGGGATGTTACAGTTTTCTCCCTCTGAGAACAGATCGATGTGCGGCCACAACGGTCGGAGACAGCTGTTTCAAAACAAACATTCCCAGCAGGGAAGAATGGGAGAGGATGGATCGCTGCCCCGCTACTAATGGCGGCATTTTGTTTACACTGACGGCTCGAAGCTAGACGGCAGAGTTGGAGGAGGAGTTTATTCAAGGGATCTGGAACTTGACCTCTCCTTCAGACTACCTGATCACTGCAGCGTCTTCCAGGCTGAAGTCTCAGCAATATTGGATGCCGCGATTTGGGTAAGTAAACGCGCTATCGGCGAGGGCATCGTTATTTTCAGCGACAACCAGGCAGCCATCAAAGCTCTTGGCTCTTATTCGTTCAACTCTAAACTGACGCTCAGCTGTCGTCGATCTCTTCAAGAGATGGCCTAACAGAACCGCGTGAACCTCACATGGGTCCCGGGACACAGGGACATTGAGGGAAACTGTAAGGCAAACGAACTTGCCAGGCAGGTACGATCAAGCAGGTTCTTCGGGATAAAGAGCGCTTAGGTATGCCGTTTGCCACATGCAAGCTAATGCCCGATAATGCCGGGATTTTCCATATGGCAGGGTCCCGGAACTGACTTTCCTAGTGTTGGTGGTATCACAACGGGCCTTTTAATACTGTCCAAGGTGTGCCTCTGCGGCAGCCACTTGAACCTAACCTAACTCAGAACGTTATTCGCGATGATGCTTCTTTTGTTGGCCACAAAGAAGCATCAAAAACCTTACTATAGTCAGTAAATAAAACTCGTACGTTGAACGAAACTCTTACAAGAGAGTTGAGATCAACATCTAGCATAAAACATGGAATTCTTGATGGATCGATGTTAGCATGTTGCGAAATATATTGAATAATGTTATCCTCCTTAACAGGCGGCCTAATGAAGATAGGTGAAGCCATTTGTATCGCACGAACACATCCAATTCAGCATTAGTATCACTAACAACATTATATGGTTTATTAATATTTTTAAACACAAATTCACTCTGTCCCTGTATACCAACGTCATTCGGAGACAGAAAATCGGCAGCAGAGCCAGCGGCAGCAACATATGTTCCAAAGATATCACCATTGCTAGAAGCATCATTGTTTGTAGTCACACACACAGTATTATTATTATTATTGTTATTAACACGCTCCAATACAGCATTTGAACCACTAATAACATTATCCTTATTTATAAACGCAATTTCTCTCTGTCCCTGTATACCGACGTCATTCGACGGCATATCGTCAGCAGAGGCAGCAGTAGCAATATATGTTTCATTGGAATTAGCAGAATCATTATTTGAAGTCACACAAACAATATTATTATTAGCACCCTCAGGTAAAGTAGATAATGTACTTGTCTCAGTACACTCAAAGAAAAAATACAGGAGAATAAACTGGATTACAGGTTAAAACAACTGATTTTACAGGCAAAAACCATCCATACGATGTACGTGTTGAAGCAACAGCTGCCGTTCGTTCGTAAAAATTTGAACAGTTTTACTGTTTAATATAACAATTTCTGTCCAATCGACTGTAGTAAACAGTTTCTGTTAAGTGTTAACAACCGTGACAGTTGAGTTGCCAGATTTTACTGTCGGGTTTACAAAATTTCTGTCCACTTCAACTTTCATCCGTTATTTCTTAACAAACGTATGCCAAATTTGTATGTTTATGCTGTTAACAGTTAAGCTGTTTTTTTAAAAGACAATTTTGCTGTTTTAGGTATTCTGAATTCGATTCTCGGTGAAGTCAATATAATTTTTTTTATATATGTAACTAAAATAAGTGATATTTTAACACCAAAATAAGTAAAAAACAAAAACAAATTTTTTTTCAGTGTTCTTATATTGTGACTTCACCGAGAATCGAACTCAGGGCTCTTGAACGCTCAACGCAGGTGTGTACTGTCTAACCAGTATGCCATCGCTTACTTATGCTTAAAAAAAAAAAAAAAAACTAATGGCGGCGATATACCAACAGGTCATCATAACCTCTAACGAGATTTTTAGCCGAGCTTCTCTTTCCAACTTGTGGTGTGTTGCCTTTGAGTTTTTCCTACAAGTTGGCGGGACCTACAGTTTTTTGCCGACTCCGAACGGCACTTGCAAAGCAAATGAATTTTTTGCTGAGGAGCTTCTCATGGCAGAAATACACCCGGAGAGTTTGCCAAACTACTACCGAGGGGCGACCCCGTTTAGAAAAATTCTTTTTCTAAATAATTTTGGATGTTACTTTTGCCGGGCATCGAACCGACACGACTTGGTGTAGAAGGCCGAACACTTAACCGCTACACCACGGCGGCCAGCGGCATGCTTGCCAGCGTTTAATTACAGCTTTGTTCTAAATGACACTTTCCCACGTTGCTTTGTTGCCTCCACCGAGAATCGAGCTCACCCTGATTTGATTGCTGAACGGAGATGTTAACCATCAGGCCATCGCGTACTTATGCTTGATGGCGTCGAATTGCAGCTTTGTTCTATGCAGTAGTTGGAAACACAACTGGCGTTTCTGTAATCAAGAGTATTGGGTCTGTTGGATCTACATATACATTCAACAGTTGAAACAACAGATGTTATCGTGCAAATTAACAGATCGCCAATTATATCAACTGTAATTATTGACAATATTTAACAGGACGGGGCTGTTGAATGAAGAGAAGCGCACGTCTGTTAAACTAAATGAATTTTTCGTTAAATCAACCCATAAATCTGTTTACTTGACCAGATTTCCGTCAATTCAACCATTTTTGGTATTAACAGTAAAGGACTGTTGATATAACTGTGATTTTTTTCTTAGTGTAGTTTCAGCAGAATGCACAGATTGAACAGCAGGCGCTGTGTCAGATTGCCTCTGATTGACATAGATGACACTTTTGAGAGCTTTGTCTATTATAGAGCGCAAAAATAAAGCAACACACTTGTCATATTTATACACAATATTTTTGTTGTTTTTGAGCAAATTAATTGCATTATCCAAAATATTCGAGCAATTCATATGAACTTTATTAGTACAAATACCACAAAATAAAAAGTCATTTGGAAAACATTGGTTATTGCATTTAAAGCAATTATCCATGAATAAATGTAACAAACTACATAAGTAGAAATTATAAAGCAAAAGTAGGACAAAGAGAAACACGTCTATTCGCTTCGACTGTTCACTTTCTTCTTCATCTTTGGTCATGATTATAAAAAAGAACCAATAAAAATAGCTTGAAAGTGAAAAAAATGTCAAATTAAATCCCATACCCCCATCACAAAAAGCTATCTACTCCACTGTGTAGCACCGTTATGTGAACAAAATTATAATTCACCCGTGCTAGAACACTGGGTATAAAAAGTGGCGAAAATTTATTTTTTTTGAAATTGGCACTATTTCCATTCGCGATGCGAAGTAAAGTAAATTGACGCTATTCCCATTGACCTTATTACCTGTCACCGAATTTTATAAATTTTTGTTAAGTTCAGGTGCCTGACTGACGCATAACGGCTGACGGTTGTTTTAAGTTTATTAATATGTAACATCAATATTATATGTACAAAATTTCAGCCGAGATGAAATTACTTGAAATTTGCACTTTTTTGTTACTCTAACGCCATTTACCTTTCTGTAAGTTTTTTTGTGAAACAGGAACCCTAGCTGAAGATATATGGTAACGACAGAATCATCGCTTATCCTTACCTTTATGTTGAAAGTGGTACAGTATAATGGCCTGCGTTGGGGCTACGGACATTTCAATTGTTCTTTCACCAATTTCAATAATAATATTTACTCGACCTGTTACAGTTCGCCAATTTAAAGTTCTATTTCCCTTATAAGCTTCGTAAGCTTTAGTGTATTTTTCGAATTCAATAGCGATGTCTTCAGGCAATTGCAAACTTTCTTTATTGAATGACGGCCAAAATTGGGCTGATATTATAAATGTTGATATATCGAATAACTTATCTGTAATAAAATAAATAAGAGTTACAGTCATTAGGTGGTTAATAAGATTTCGAAAAAAATGTAAGTTTTGAAGCTTTTTAAAATTAGAACTAAAAATTATTTATGCGACATAACATGGTTTCGTTAATTTCATCTGCATTACATACTTTTGTAATTCGCAGATAATTTATGGAATATTCGGAATACATAGCTTATAGTCGCAATCACAAAACGTGGTTTTTCATAAGCAAAATGAGATAAGCCATAAGAGCCAATGTCTCAGAGCCAAGTGCTCACCACCAAAAACTTTGAGGGGTTTTCTACGGAAATCAGGATATCCGAAGATGCATTCTCAGAGCCAAAGGCTCGCTCTAATTAATACATATAAAGTGTCACTACCAAAACACAGTCCACTAGACTTGATGGTAAATACGAATAATTAAAAAGAATCAAATACAGTCCACGAGACTTGATGGAATATAAAAATAATAAAATAAATAAAATAAAAAAATCCTTGGTTGAGGTGGGATTCGAACGGGGAACCCCGGCCAACTTCCTCAACCATATAATATAATAACAACAATAATAATAAACTGCTCGCCGCCCACTATTTAACTTCAGCTTAGACAAAAAAAAAACTAATGGCGGCGATATACCAACAGGTTATCATAACTTCTAACGAGATTTTTGCCGAGCATCTCTTTCCAACTTGTGGTGTGTTGCTTTTGAGTTTTTTCCTACAAGTTGGCGGGACCTACAGTTTTTGCCGACTCTGAACGGCGACCCCATTTAGAAAAAATATTTTCCTGAAAAAAATTTGATGTTACTCTTTCCGGGCATTGACCACTTAACCGCCACAATATATCGTATAAATGGTCGCGGTGTAATAAGGCCTTATAATAATAGCCGCTACACCGCGGCGTCTTTTAAAAAAACGCATGTTGGAACAGCTCTTCCATACACAGTATACACTCGTATATCGTACGCTTAGAGTGCAAAGGTGCTAAGTCCAATTTTTCAAATTTTACAGGAGAGACAAAAGACAATATAATAATATAAATTTAAACTGTGAGTTTCGGGGTTTTACGTAATGTCACTCTATTTTGGGCTTAAGTAAATGCACTTGTTGAGTCATATATTTAAACTTTAAGTTTTTATGAAAGCTTGATTTTATGGTCATTTCAGTTACACAGTAGAACATTTCATGGACTATTCGACCGATCGAATAATTGATAACCTAAATTATTCTTTTTTTATTAACGAACAAACTTAGCCACAACTCACAAACAATACTAGCTACTGTAATTAAGTAATAAATTATTCGATTGGTCACATATTCCATGAAATTTTCTACTTTAAGTTTTTATATTCGCAAAAAGTTAACAATTTTTCGTTTCAAAAAATCGAATGATGGACTTTCGCATCAATGTAAACAAAGCTATAAATTATAGCTGTAAATCATTGTATTTTTATATACATATGAGTCATTTCTATGAAAACTTGAAGTTTTTATGAAAGCTTGATTTTATGGTAATTTCAGTTACACAGTAGAACATTTCATGGACTATTCGACCGATCGAATAATTGATTACCTAAATTATTCTTTTTTGTTATTAACGAACAAAGTTAGCCACAACTCACAAACAATACTAGCTACAGTAATTAAGTAATAAATTATTCGATCGGTCAAATAGTCCATGAAATTTCCTACTTTAAGTTTTTATATTCGCAAAAAGTTAACGAAAAATCGAATAATGGACTTCCGAATCACAAACCTGACATGTTTCGGATTTCGTTCTGACTTTGAGGGGCACTTTTTTAGGGTCCTGAAGAAACAAGTTGACGCACCCGTGCCCGTGCGCAGGGGTGGGGTTTTGGGGGCCCAGTCGGCGGTAATCGAAACCAAACAAAAAATGTTCTGAATATGAGTGCATATTTTGTAGCAAGTTGCTGTAAATAGGCTCAACTATGTCTGTGTGTCAATCGAAAACAATTTTCGTCAGAGTAAACAAGGTGAACAAATTTCCTATGGTGTACACAAATTTTCCATTTTGCTATGCCAAACGAAAAGTTAAATTATGACAGTAGTAAATTTTGACGTATGAAAAAAGCACGTGCAAAAGCAGATGCTTTGTGAATCAATTTTCAATTTACGTATTTTTCGTGCATTTATATTGCGTAGTTTTCGAGTACCGGATTAACCCAAAGGCAGAATAGGCCCCGCATAGACCCTGGGCCCCGTTCACCCACAAAAAAAAATTTATATTCTAATGAACGAAAACTTTATTTGAAAACTGGTATGAAATTTCCCAACAAACAATAATTAAAGCAATTCACGATTAATATCGCATGATAGTTTAAAAAATATTAATTTCCACAGAGCTAAATCTTGGTAGAGAGCTCAGATTCGCCGTCCGAAAGAAAACTTCGAAAATCCCCATCGATCCCATGTGTGCTAAAAAAGTTATTCGTAGTCAAATTCTGAGGTTCTAAGGATTTTTCTCGAAAACGGTAAGTTTTTTCGAAAAATTACCTGAGACCAAGTTGTAGAACTCTCTACAAATATGGTCCTGACATTTTTTTCTAAGAGCAACCAGTTCTGAGATATAGCGATTGTAAAGTTCGCTCTGGAAAATATATGCCTAGAAAAATCTTCTCTTACCGTTTATTTGTCACGAAGTTTCTCACCGACAGTGAAAATAGTTATTTTTTGTAAATACCATAGTTTTTGAGCTAGATCCACCTTTTCTCCATGAATAATATAAAATAATAAAAAAATAATAAAAACTAGTATTTTTTGATATTATGGATGGGGAAAAGGTGGCTCTAGCTCGAGAACTATGGGCTTTGCAAAATAACTATTTTCATTGTCGATGGGGATCTTCGTGACAAATAAACGGTAAAAGAAATTTTTTCTACGCATACTAAAGTTTTCGAGAAAGATCCTGAGAAGACCGTACGTGGCATATACATATGTATTTTCATCTAATTTCGACCACTTCGATAAAGCCCTATATACACTTATTTTTGAGCGTGAACGTGGTTGAGCGTGAACAATTTTCTTTTGTGTAATTTGTTGATATTACTCCACTTTTCCAAAAAAAATCATCCGTAAGTGGATAAACAACTAAAATATCTTTGATATTACTGCATTTAAACTTAAGTGAAAGTGTTAAATATGCTTTGAAATGCTTATTTTACTATCTCACAGTGAATTGCGTGCGAACGCAAAGTAAGACAAACCCTTCGCAAGTGAGTGTTGAAATTTGGCAATTACCACCCCAAACTGTGATTTTTTTTACATTTTCTGGAGAGTTGAAGTCATTTGACAGACGTGCGTGAACGCACAAAAGAATTCATTTCATTTGCGTACGCAATAGAAAGTCTCCACTCATTCACGCTCACGTTCACACGGAACTGTATGAGGGTCTTAAGAGGATGCCAGTTTACGAAAGTAAGCATGACATAAATAACCACCAATAAGTCGGCGTAGATTATGATTGACCGCCGAAAAATCTTTAGGTGTATTCAAATAAATTCCAAAATGTTACTTTGCTGTCAAATATCATTTTCATCCATATGGTTTCTTAAAAAAATGCATTGTCTAGGGGCCCCGACAGAATTTTTGCCCTACGGCTTCCGAAGGTGTTAATCTGGCCCTGATTATTCGAACTATATTGGGTATACATGTAATCGTGTATGCAGCGCGTAAAGCTCATAAACAGGCATGGGCGTGAGCTTAGCACCTGCTAAGCGACCATATACGTATACGAATAGTGAGAGCACAACGATCTCTTCGTAAAAAGCAACGACAAACCCATTTAGTTTACTTTCAGCATTCATACGGCACGGGTGTGCTGAGAAAGTGTCGCTCGCACACTTGGTACAGAGGATACTCGTTAATACGTACACATGAATGCAAAGCTTTTAGGTTGGCACGAAACTTTCTATGCGTAAGCGCTTTATGTCCCCCACGTATCTTTTTAATAATTTTTACTGCAATTTCCATATCTTGACCCACTTTAAAACTTTTAGCAACTAATTGCTGTTGATGCAAAATGCAGTGAAAAGTTGGCACATTTATGCCGTTTGAAATTAACTGGCCCACTAGTCCCTTTTTGTCTCCTATCATGACAGGAGCACCGTCAGTGCAAACTGATGACAATTTAGCTTTATCAATGAATGTAAACAATTCTCGTTCAATGCATGCAAAAATAGCTGCTCCAGTCACGTTGGATTGAAGTCCTCGCAAACAAAACATGTCATCTTCTATATTGAAATTATCATCAACAGTCCTTACGCATACCAAAAGTTGACAAGTATCAGTAAGGTCAGTGCTTTCATCCAAAGCAATGGAATAAGACTTGGCATTCATAAGATTTCGCTTTAAATTTAAAAACATAAATTTTGATATATCTTCGACACGTCGGGTGATGGTGCGACGTGACAAAGGTATACCTCCTACATGTTTGGCTAGCTCAACCCCCTTTTCTCCAAAACATTCCAAAACGGCTACAGCCAAGTCCCTAAAAAAAGTACCATCTTTAAGTGGCTTACCTTTTTTAGCTAAAGCAGCGCTTACAATACAAGAAGGCTTCAATTTTGCATTTGCAAAATCTTCTTCCACCTCTGTAACATTTGCGCTTTGCAAAAACTCGAGCTTGAGTTCATAAAATTTTATCATTTTTTCATCAGCGCTCAGATTATTTACGTCTCTATGCAGCAAAGCAAAATGTCGATCAAGGCTTTGCTTGCACACGTAATTTAATATTTTTCCGCAAATCAAGCACTGCGGCTTATTTGCAGAATTTAAAACAAAAAAAATGCTTGCTCCCACTCAACATTAAACATTTTGAATAGGTGTTTAGAAATCGACCTCCCACTGTATCAAATATATGTATGCCTGTATGACCAAACTGCGTGTGATACGTGTTCACTATGCAAGCGCTGAAATCATACTAAATAAATAATTGGATTTGCTTTCGTCGTCGCTAGGCTGTCGTGTACTAACACACAGTCACAATTTGGTTGCTGTGTCTCTGTAGTGGTGCCCATGCCTGCTCATAAAGGTATAAGTTTACGAGATGCGTAAATAAACTGTCAAAATTTGTATGGAGCGAAGTTTACAGAAACTTCGTAAATTTATCCACTGATTTCGGTGCATAAATGCTCGTAAACTCAATGCTGTAAAAAATGCAACTGTTCGTTGAAAAAGTGTAAGTAAACAGTTTGGCCGACAACTGTTCTTAAGTGTATGGTATGAATCAACGAACGCTTCACAGTCAAACTTACTACTAATTTTGCGTTAAGCGAACGCAACTAAACACTGCTGACTGCGTAAACGTATAAAAATACACATTTCGTAAACTTCTACGATTACATGAATATTATATTTTAGTGTTAAATAACGCGTGTGAACATAAATTTATGTGAAATAATATGAATGTTAACATCCCTGTGCTCACAAAATCTAATCTTGGCTTGCGTCATTTATTGTAAAGCTCGTACAGCTCATCGATAAATTTCCTTCTATACTCGCCGTTGGCATCACGGGAAGGACCATAAATCTTCCGGAGAACTTTTCTCTCAAATACTCCAAGGGCCATCTCATCTTCTCTTGACATTGTCCATGAATCTGAGCCATACATCAGGCGCGGTTGTTTGGGGCCAATGATATCAATATCATCAGCATACGCCAGCAATTGTACGCTCTTGTAAAAGATTGTACCATTGCGGTTGTTACGGCATATGATGTCAATATAATCGACATACGCCAGCAATTGCACGCTCTTGTAAAAGATTGTACCATTGCGGTACGAATTATCTTATCCAGCATTAGGTTGAAGAAATCGCACGAAAGAGAGTCGCCCTGTCTGAAGCCTCGTTTAGTTTCAAATGTCTCAGAGGGGTCCTTCCCGATTCTGACGGAGCTGTTGGTATTGCTCAACGTAATTTGGCAAAGCCGTATAAGCTTTGCAGGGAAGTCAAATTCAGACATGGCGTCATACAGGCAACTTCTTTTTGCGCTGTCAAAAGCAGCTTTAAAATCGACAAAGAGATGGTGTGTGTCGATTCTTTTATCCTGGGTCTTCTCCAGAATTTGGCGTATCGTGAAAATCTGTCAGTTTGTCTACGATGGGCTTCAGTCTTTCACACAATACGCTAGAAAAAACCTTATATGCGATATTAAGAAGACTGATTCCCCGGTAGTTGGTGCGGTTAGCGGGATCGCCTTTCTTGTGGATTAGGCAGAGCACACTTAAATTCCAATCCGGAGGCATGCACTCGTCTGACCATATTCTGCATAAGAGCTGATGCATGCTTTTTACCAGCTCTTCTACTCCGTGTTTGAACAGCTCGGCGGGTAGTTAGTCTTTTCCAGGCGCTTTGTTGTTTTTGAGCGGGGATATAATTATCCTCACTTCAGCATAGTCAGGTGGTGGGACGACTTTTTCATCTTCAGGTATTGGGGTATCGGGGAAGTGCCCGTCCATAATTTAAGCACACTCTTTACGTCGGTTACCACGTCGCCAAAATCAAAATATAACTGCAAAAAAATTAAAATTAAAATAAAAACATTATATATTTCAAGTTCAAGCATTTCTCGCTGCAGAAAAAAATCCCTGAAAATCCAGGTATGTTTCTAGGTACTTGAGGCTTGAATATTATTATGCTAAAATTGTATGGACAATAAAACTGCATACTCAAAACTTTTCTGAAAGTTCAATTGAATATTGTTTAAAATTTGTATTTAATTTTTTGTTATCTAAATTTGCCTATTGTATTTTAGTCTTACCGTAAAGGTTGATTTACACAAATCGATTCTTCGGTCAATTTTTTATCATTCCACCGTGTAAATAGTTTAGAATAGAATAGACTTATCGACAACATGTATTTGATGGTTAACGCGGTCGAGCGTCAAAAAAACGAATAGGAAATCAGCCCATGTAAAGCAGCCTTAACCATAATACAAATTGGACATTTCATATAAACAAACAAATATGTCAAAGTTCAAACGCTTGAAAATTACGGCCTTCACGCAAAATGTTTTTTTTTTTTTTTTCAAAAATGCCCCCCCTGTGCGTTGCGGTTGATGATAAGAGTGCCTAGTTAGCTATACAATGAGATATTATCAGTGTTTCGATTATACCACTTTTTTATAGCTCTATAAAACTTAAATTGCTCACAAAAAGAGCAGGCTGGCAGCGAAAGTAATGCTAAGCGCGGTTTTAGTGGTATTACCTCATACTAAGAAGGGAGTCGCACACTCGGAGAGTCCCGCTGCTAGAGCATATAGTAACGAGGGCTTAAACCCGGTCAGTGCATAAAGCATTTCCTCCATTGACGAACACAAAAAAAAAAAAGGCTGGCAGCAGATTAGTCATAGGAAAGCCAAGTTATTGCAGTAAAAGCTTTTGCCAGTACTTACTCTTGGCACAAATTTTCTTTGGTACCATTTTACAAGATGGTTTAACGTCTATTTTTCATAGAAAATTGTCCAGATTTTTGTCAAAAGATGCGTCTTGATCCCAGTATTAATAAATAAAATTGTATGTAAATTATTTCCAAAAAACAAAAACATAGCCAAAAGCTGTGCAAAATCGGAGCGGAATCTATAATTCTTATGTGTATCATATATTACAACCACCACATGAAAAGTTGCAACTTTTAGCAAATATCTTCTCACAGAAATAAAATGTTTAATTTCCTCTTTCGGATTAGACGCGTCTTTAGACACCAAAATCGAAATTTTTATGAAAATTATGCGTCTTATAAAATGATACCCTTTGTTTAATAAATGCAGACTTTACAGCATTGGGCTGCACAGCTAGACAGCATGTAGCGACGAACGTATCATTCCAAAGAGTTCGCGAGATATGCGCAAGTGACATTGACCAAGGCAAGAATTGCACTTAACCGATGTCACCGACACATATATTCTGTGCCGACAAACAGTGCACGAAGTGAGAGGGACCAGGAGCTGATGGCATTGACTCACAATTGCCATAGTACCGGAAGAAGCGGGCGGGGAGTTTGGAGGCTGAGGCTCAGCAGTGCTCACGACATCAGCCGATGTGCTACGTAGAAAGTAGATGTGAGGTGCTGTATGTGGTGTCGTTGGAAACACACATGTCTAGCTGGGCAATAGACGTGGAGACTGAATTAAGAGAAGGCGGCAGTGGAGCATCGCGTGTTCCTTGAAATAGTACTAATTCAACCAAAATCACGGCCAATTCTTATCCATTATTCGTTGGTGTTGATTCAACTGCATTGAAACTGTTAACCTTAACTTAACAGAAAATTTGCTGTCTTAACAGATAATTTTGTTGTTTAAGGTGTTCTGAGTTCGATTCCCGGTGAAGTCAATATAGTTTGTATTTTATTTTTTTATATATAACTAAAATAAAAAAAGGGTGGAAACCTTGCCGCTGTACGAGGGCTTAAGTCGACAGCCACAGGGCTACGCTACCCTTGTGATAATAGATACGCATGGCACTACATCACGAGAGCAGCCTAGCCCTTCTGGCGCGACGATAAAGATCTTCCCCCTCCCAATCCAGGGTGTTATACAGAGGAGAGCTATGTTGGATCAAACGAAAGCACAGCGTCGAAGGACAACTTCCATTTCAAAATCAACCGGGGGACTGACAGCGATGGCAACTACGGGTGGGTCAACCTATAAATCTCTATCAAGTAAGAGTGACTTGATGGGAGCCAGCAGCAGTGCGTCTGCCTACGCAACTAAGCAGACAACGGCGCAAGCTGAACTTCCATCAACCGTTGGTATGAAAACCAGTCTCTCAACGCCTGCGGCAATGGTCTCACGACCTGGCCTCAGAGATCCAAAGGAAAGAGAAGCAGTAAATGGGTTGTCTGCAAAAGGAGCGACCGCGATGGAAACTACGGGTCCGGACTTCTAAGAGACATCTCCCCGCCGCTCTGCGTACCTGGAAAACCGATTGGCCGCTAGTATCCTGGAGAAATAAGAGGGAGTTCCGCAGGAAACGCTGTTGCCGAGTTCCAGGAAGTGTATGGAGTTACACAATCTCTTATACCGGATTTCCAAAGCGGTTATGTGCCAAAGAGGGTGAAAGGAAACCCTTTCAAACGCCAGAGATCGGACGTGGAGTTAAAACCCCATCCCAAGCGGCATCAAAATACCCCCGGAGTGGGCAAACCAAGCTTTGCTGATGGAACCAAGGACAGGATCCTTATAGGCATTCTTGACCGAGGCAACAACCGTTTGGCCATCCCCAAGGACCAGTGACGGTACGTCCGGGACGCACGTTTATTTGGAGTCTCCAGGTAGCTTGGCGGCGATCACGGATGCGGGTTGGCACCAAGGACAGATTAAAATTGCGCGTGCGACGACGCAAGAACTATTGCACTGTACAAGGCAGCAGCTGCAAGATTGTCTGAAGTCTACGAAGGTGCAAAAATCGATGTCGTCGACTGGAAGGACTTTCCGGCTCGGCCAAGGGCAAGGGCATGGATTCCTGCCATCCCTACAGAGCCTGAGCGAATTCTCACGATGCTGCCGATAATGAATCCGTCCCTACCGACCCAGGACTGGAGTGTCTCTCTGGTCGGGGATGCGGTAGGGCCTGATAGACAAGTGGTCTCCACCATGAATAAGGGGCACTCGGGCCCCTTAAAAGGTGTAATGGGCTAGTGTACTACAGTGTAGGCCAGATCATGCACAGCGCGCTGCCATCGCGGCTGCTCCGGGAGACTCGGAAATCGAAGTACCGCAAGAGGAACCGAGGAGTCCGACGCGGAAAGCATGTCATCCGCCAACTCGGAGATGGAAGACAGTCTGCTGGACGAGGACGGCCTCGATGTCACGGTGGTAGCAGCGCATCCTGAGCGCAACATCTCTGATGCTTCAGACAGCAGGGCCTGACGATGGCGTCGGTCTATATGCCCTACGACGCCGAGGAACCTGCACCACGAAGGGAGGTGAGAGATCTGGTGTCAAACTTTTGTGCGGGCCATCTTATTATAGGAGCGGACGCTAATGCTCATCACGTCCAATGGGGAAGCTCCGATATCAATGCCAGGGGCGAGTCTCTGTTTGACTATCTATTAACAACCAACCTGGTAGTTTGCAACGTGTGTAGCGAGCCTACTTTCATCACTAAAACCCGTAGGAAGGTCATAACAGTCGGAGACAGCTGCTTCAAAACGAACATTCCCAGCAGGGAGGAATGGGGAAGGATGGATCGCTGCCCCGCTACTAATGGCGGCTTTTCTGTTTACACTGACGGCTCGAAGCTAGACAGCAGAGTTGGAGGAGGGGTTTATTCAAGGGATCTGGAACTTGAGCTCTCCTTCAGACTACCTGATTATGGCAGCGTCTTCCAGGCTGAAGACTCAGCAATCTTGGATGTCGCGATTTGGATACGTAAACGCGCTAACGGCGAGGATATCGTTATTTTCAGCAACAGCCAGGCGGCCATCAAAGCTCTTGGCTCTTATTCGTTCAACTCTGAACTGACGCTCAGCTGTCGTCGATCTCTTCAAGAGATGGCCCAACAGAGCTGCGTGAACCTCATATGGGTCTCGGGACACAGGGACATTGAGTGAAACTGTAAGGCAGACGAACTTGCCAGGCAGGGTACGACCAAGCAGGTTCTTCGGGATAAAGAGCGCTTAGGTATGCCGTTTACCACATGCAAGCTACTGCTGAAGGAGTACACACTCCGTCAAGCCAAGGAAAGGTGGCAATAATCCCCAGGGTGCCGGACATCGAAATAAACGTGGCCAAAACCGGATCATGAAAGATTTAGAGACATTCACGACCTCAGAAGGAGAGAAATCTCCATATTAATAGGTGTTTTAGCTGGGCACTGCCTTATTGGTAGGCACACAGAAAGGCTACGTGTGCCCTACCGACGATGCTCTCGGAGTTGCAAAGATGATGAGGACGAGGAAACGGTGAAGCACCTCATCTGCAACTTCCCGGATTTAAGCGGCGCGAGAACGCGCTTTTTGGGAGTTCCCTTCCTGGATAGCCTAAGTCAGATCGGGGAACTGGACATAAAGGACTCGATGGCCTTCATAAAGTCATCTAAGTGGTTCGAGGAGGAGTAACGGTGTCGGTTTAGGAGTTTCAGTCCCGGGGTCCTGCTATGTGGAAAATCCCAACAACTCAGGGATTTACAATATGGCCGGGTCCCGGGACTGACTTTCCTAGTGTTGGTGGTATCACAACGGGCCTTTCAAAACTGGCCTAAGTGTGCCTCTGCGGCAGCCACTTGAACCTAACCCAACCTAAAATAAGGGTTATTTGAACACTAAGCGGAGTCAAACAAAAATGATTCTTCAGACTTCTTATGTATGTATATTGACTTCACCGTGATACGAAATAAGGTGTCTCTTGAACGCTCAACCTAGGTGTTTACTAGGGATGCCAATTTCAGGGATTTCTCGCCTCTGTGGATTTGAAAGTTCAATCTCAGGAACCCGGCATTGTCCCGAAATTTAGCCTGCTCAAGTTATTAAATTTTTTTTTTTCCAAAAATGGCACCCCATATCTATGTAACAGTGTAGACTAAATTATAGTAATTCATATAAGTAACTATGTATTTATCAAGGCAGTCATTTTTATAAAGAATGAAAAGTAATATTAAATTTGTAACTCAAACTTACTATTCAGGAACCTGAAACATAAGTTGTTTGTACTACAGGTACAAATAACCGTACATTTTTTGTACATTAACAACGACTTATGTAGCAGAACTCGATAGCCACAGGGCTCATAGCGCCGCCAGGTACTACATCACGAGAGAAGCCTAGCCTCCCTGGCGCGACGACAAAGATCTTCCCCCTCCCAATTCAGGGTTATATGCGACCACGTGCCCATTGGACGTTTGCAGCCGGGAGGCAAATCGTGGCTGTAATCGAACGGATCATCTCTGGTACCGGGCCGCCTCGGAGAGTAACTATGGCCTTACTGCGGTATGGGGCTCTGCCGCGGCGGACGACACACTCCCCTTGCCCTAAGCTGGCCTTGCCCGACGAGGGGTCGTACGAACAAGACGAATAATACAAACAATAAAACCACTAAAACCAAAAATACAGCAACTACGTATACTGCACAGCAGAGGAGGACAATGCTGGAGCAAGCGAAAACGCCAAGGGGGCAATCCCCAAATCAAGCACCGGTACAAACACAGTGAAGCCATCAAGGGCTGATGCTAAACTTCCATTAAGTACCGGTACCGAAACCAATTCCTTAATAGAAATTCCCCCCAACAGACATCTTCCAGTCGCTCTGAGTAGTTGGACAAAAGAGCGGCCGCAAGAATCCTGAAGAAATACGAGGGAGTTTTACAGGAGACGCTATCGCCGAATGCCAGAAAGACGGTGGATATAGCTGAAGCTCTGTTACCGAACTTCCAAAGCAATTATGCGCCAAAGAAGGTTAACGGATATCGGACGGGGCTTTAAAACCTCATCCGAAGCGGCAGCAGAACACCCCCGGAGTGGGTAAACTTAGCTTTGCTGAAGTGACCAAAGACATGATCCTCATAGGACAGGATCCTCATAGGACAGGATCCTCATAGGAGTCATTGACTGAGGTAACGGTCACCCTAAGGACCAGTGGGGGTATGTCCGGAACGCGGTCGGTAATACCCTTCTTGACATTATGGATGAGTCTCCGGGTGCCACGGCAGTAGGTTCTGATGCGGGATGGCACCAGGGTCGAATCAAGGTATTCGCAGGCGAGGATGCAAAAACTGTTGCACTGTACAAGGCAGCAGCTGCAAGACTGGGTGAGCTCTACCAAGGGGTAAGAATCAAGGTTGTCGACTGGAAGGACATTCCGGCTCGGCCAAGGGCAAGGGCATTCCTGCCATCCCTGCTGAAACTGAGAAAATTCTCAGGATGCTGTGGATCATGAACCCGTCTCTCCCGACGCAGGACTGGAGTGTCAATCTGGTTGAGGATGCGGTAGGGCCTGATACGCAGGTGGTATTCACCTTGAATAAGGAGGCACTCGAGCCCTTTAAACGGTGCAATGGACGAGTGCACTACGGCATGGGTCAGATCGTGATCCACGTATACCGCGGCGATGCACAACGCCCTGCTATCTCGGCTGCTCCGGAGGATTCGGACATCGCAGTGCCGAAAGAGGAGTCGGAGGTGTCCGACTCGGAAAGTATGGTATCTGCCACGTCAAATGGCGAAGGAGCAGTGAACAGCTCGGAGATGGGGACAGCCTGCTGGACGGGGAAGACCTCAGCGTCACGGTGATAGCAGCTAGTCCTGAGAGCACCAATGCCACAGTTTGTAGGGTTTCTGCCACGCCCAATCGTGGTATGAACAACTCGTCGTTGAAAAAAAGCGTCCAGACGAGGTAGAACTCGACGATACGGCGGTGGCAGGGAGTTCTGAGCGCTCTCATGTTGGTGGTGCTTCAGATAAACCTGCACAAATCTAAAGCAGTCTCGGCTGCTTTAAACAGTCGTCTTTCTATAGGCGACGTAGATGTTGTCCTCATCCAAGAACCCTGGGTCAATAGTTCAAGGATTTGCGGTCTGGGGACTAAGGGTTTTAAGCTTATCCGAGCCAGCGAGGGGGCAGGGTTAGAACCTGTATTTTGGTTAAGTCCGAGCTGAACGCCTTTCTCTTGCCCAACTATACCAATAGTGACGTTACAGCTGCCAGTTTAACAGTCGACAGTACCAGCCTGACGATGGCGTCGATCTATATGCCCTACGATGCCGAAGAACCTCCTCCACAGCGGGAGCTAAAAGACCTGGTGGCAAATTTTTCCATGGTAAAGAATATAATAAAACAAATAATGAATATTTGGTTGCCTGTTGCGAGGCAGAGCAGCAATTGTTTTATTCGGTATTATTTCAGCTTATTTATAATAATTCTTAACTCTAGAACTCTTATTTACTAGAATACATATTTACTCGAATTCTATGTACTGTATGAGGTACAACTCAGTGCAGTCAACAACACATACAAACATATTAGGTATGCAGCTGCAGCAATGCAGTCACATACATACTTACATATATGGTTAGCGTGTGGCATCGAGCAATGCTGTCACACGCGCATCCACATACATGACAAACATATGTAACCTGATGAGGCTCAAATATTTGGACATCGTGAGAAAGTGAACGCTATTGAAAATACGTTGACTTAGCAAAATGTAAACATTCTACAGCCTGACACTTAGGTATCGGCGTGTGGTTTTGTTGTTGTTGTTGACATGCTCTGATATACTACAATGGGTCTTCTTATTATCGGAACTGACGCTAATGCTCATCACGTCCAGTGGGGAAGCTCCGATATCAATGCTAGGGGAGAGTCGTTGTTTGACTATTTATTAACAACTAACCTGGTAGTTTGCAACGTGGGTAACGAACCTACTAAAGAAGCAGAGAATAGCATCAAAACAATAGCTAACAATTATTTTCCTAGGACCAATGGCTTCACATATTGAGCGCTATATCCGTGCCGACCACTCAATGGAATTCATGATCGAAACGGTTTAAAACGCATTGAGTGGTCGGCACGGATATAGCGCTCAATATGTGAAGCCATTGGTCCTAGGAAAATAATTGTTAGCTATTGCATTGATGCTATTCTCTGCTTCTTTAGTAGTTCTTAGTGAATGTATGTATGTAGTTCTCTGAAGAGCAATTGATCAATTCTGAAAAACATTTAACATTTTCTGAAGCCCAATTACATATTCTTAAGTACAATTTACTGTTTCTGAAGTACAATTTACAGTTTCTGAAGTACAAATTATGTTTTCTGAAGTGCAACTGATTATTCTGAAGTACAATTACCATTTTCTGAAGTACAATTGACTATTCTGAAGTACATTTTACACTTTCTGAAGTACAATTGACTATTCTGAAATTCATTTTACACCTTCTGAAGTCCAATTGACTATTCTGAAGTCCATTTTACAGATTATGAAGTACAATGGACTATTCTGAAGTACATTTGATGCTTTCTGAAGTACAATTCGAAAAGGTGTAGACTTTTCTGTTGAGCAGCCAGTTATGAAACGCAACCCACGTAACACAAACTGGCAGCTACACAATGAAATATTAGCTAGGGACCTACCAGCACTGCCCCCACAAGTCCCCTGATCAGTAGGGGAGTTGGAGGATCTGGTAAAGACCTTTACAACGGCACTCTCAAATGCCCTAGAGCAGGCTTGTTCAGGCCAAAACCACGCGCTAAACATAGGCCGCATTGGTGGTCCTACGACCTGGACTCGCCCCGCAAATCATGTAGGACACAATTTAATAGGCCAAGAGCCTTGGCACGGAGACTCAATGGCTCGAACATAAAGTTAAACTTACACTCAAAGAAAAAATCGTTCTAAAACGAACGAAACATAGGCCGCATTGGTGGTCCTACGACCTGGACTCGCCCCGCAAATCATGTAGGACACAATTTAATAGGCCAAGAGCCTTGGCACGGAGACTCAATGGCTCGAACATAAAGTTAAACTTACACTCAAAGAAAAAATCGTTCTAAAACGAACGAAACAAGTCCAAAACTGAGAACATTCGTGCACGAAAGTCTGTCAGTAACGTTTTGACTTAACTCATGAACGATGGTCTTATTTTGAGAACGGATATTTCAAGAACATGTTTTGTTTTCCATGAACAGATTGGACTTGATTTATGAACATTTTAAGCTTATTCTGAGAACGTATTGGGCTAATTTCAGGAACATTTTGGGTCAAAGTAAAAAAAAAATCTAAAATAAAATGATTTTTCAAAGTTCTTTCAAATGACAATTTCTTGCTTGCCTGCACCGGGAGTCGAGCCCACACTTCTTTAACTGCTGAACGGAGGTGTTTACCAACAGGCCATCACGTACTTATGTTTGCTGGCGTCTAAATGCAGCTTTGTTCTATGACAGCAATGACAGTATCTTCGCTGTTGTATTTCGTCGCTGCGCCAACAAAAAAGCTATAGAAAATTAAATTTTTGGTTAGGCTTTTTTGACCAATGTATATTAGATGCAAAATAAAAACTTTATTTCATCTTTCTACCCGACGTTTCGCTAGTCTCTCTAGCTTCTTCAGGGGGACATCTGTTTATTTAAGAAAAACAACAAAAACATTAAAAACTTATAAAAAACATAAATGAAAGCTAATATTACATCACATTTTTATATACCCATAAATACATGATAAATATCACAAATCACAAATCAACACATAAAAACCCCGAGTGAACATTTATCACCATCATCATCATTTATTGGCGCTTAACCGCCTAAGCGATTTTGGCCGTCGCCTATCAAAGCACGCCAGTCATTCCTTTTTAGCGATAACTGACGCCAATTGGAAACCCCAAGGGAGTTCAAGTCATCCTCCACCTGTTGTTTCCATCTCAGTCGAGGCCTCCCCCTTCCTCTGCTGCCGAATTCGGGTGACGATTGGAAAACCTTCTGGGCTGGAGCTTCTTTGTCCATTCGCATGACGTGACCCAGCCAGCGGAGCCTTTGGGCTTTAATTCGCTGGACTATGGTCAGATCTGCGTAAAGCTCGTACAGCTCATCGTTAAATCTCCTTCGATACTCGCCGTCGGCATCACGGGAAGGACCCTAAATCTTCCGGAGAACTTTTCTCTCAAATACTCCAAGGGCCATCTCATCTTCTCTTGACATTGTCCATGAGTCTGAGCCTTACATCAGGACAGGTATGATGAGAGACTTATAGAGCGCGATCTTTGTTCTTCGAGAGAGGACTTTACTTCTCAATTGCCTACTCAGTCCAAAGTAGCACTTGTTCGCAAGAGTGATTCTCCGTTGGATTTCTAGACTGATATTATTTTCGGTGTTAATGCTGGTTCCCAAATAGACGAAGTCCCTCACAGTTTCAAATTTGTAACTATCAACAGTGACGTGGCTGCCAAGGCGCAGGTGCGTCGATTCTTTCTTTGATGACAGCAAATACTTCGTCTTGTCCTCGTTGACCGCAAGACCCACTTTTTTCGCTTCCTTATCCAGTCCAGAGAAGGCAGCGCTTACGGCGCGGTGGTTAAGGCCAATGATATCAATATCATCGGCATACGCCAGCAATTGCACGGTCTTGTAAAAGATTGTACCATTGCGGTTTAGCTCTGCTGCTCGAATTATCTTCTCCAGCATCAGGTTGAAGAAATCGCACGAAAGGGAGTCGCCCTGTCTGAAGCCTCGTTTGGTTTCAAATGGCTCAGAGAGGTCCTTCCCGACTCTGACGGAGCTGTTAGTATTGCTCAACGTCATTTGGCAAAGCCGTATAAGCTTTGCAGGGAAGTCAAATTCAGACATGGCGGCATACAGGCAACTCCTTTTTGCGCTGTCAAAAGCGGCTTTGAAATCGACAAAGAGATGGTGTGTGTCGATTCTTTTATCATGGGTCTTCTCCAGGATTTGGCGTATCGTGAAAATCTGGTCGATGGTAGACTTACCAGGTC
This sequence comes from Campiglossa producta, assembly GCA_964058755.1. NCBI lineage: Eukaryota > Metazoa > Arthropoda > Insecta > Diptera > Tephritidae > Campiglossa > Campiglossa producta. The sequence goes on from CAXKVI010000004.1 coordinate 44,044,958, forward strand.
TAAAGCCACACTGATAAGGTCCAATCAGCTTGTCTACGATGGGCTTCAGTCTTTCACACAATACGCTAGAAAGAACCTTATACGCGATATTAAGAAGGCTGATTCCGCGGTAGTTGGTGCGGTTAGCGGGATCGCCTTTCTTGTGGATTGGGCAGAGCACACTTAAATTCTAATCTGGAGGCATGCACTCGTCTGACCATATTCTGCATAAGAGCTGATGCATGCTTTTTACCAGCTCTTCGCCTCCGTGTTTGAACAGCTCGGCGGGCAGTCCGTCTTTTCCAGGCGCTTTGTTGTTTTTCAGCCGGGATATAGCTATCCTCACTTCATCATAGTCAGGTGGTGGGACGACTTTTCCATCGTCAGGGATTGGGGTATCGGGTTCGACGTCTCCCTCGCAATTTAGCAGTGAGGAGAACTGCTCCCTCCATAATTTAAGTACACTCTGTACGTCGGTTACCAGGTCGCCATTATTGTCCTTACAGGAACTTGCCCCGGTCTTAAAACCTTCCGTCATCCGCCGGATCTTTTCATAGAATTTTCGGGCATCATTCCTGTCAGCCAGCATCTCAAGCTCCTCACACTCACGCCTTTCGGCCTCACGTTTCTTTTTTCTGAAAAGGCGTCTCTCTTCCTTCTTTGCCTCACGATAGCGTTGCCATACACTGCGGGTTGCGCCCGTTCGCAACGTCTCCCTGTAGGCAGCGTCCTTTTTGTCCGAGGCAGTGCTGCATTCCTCATCGTACCAGTTGTTTTTGCGGGCTCGCTGGAACCCTATAGTGGCCTCAGCGGCGGTACGTAATGAGTGAGAGATATGCTTCCATTGCTCGGTTGCATCGTTAGGTCGAGGATTGCTCTCCGATAGCAGGTGTGAGAGTCGAGTGGAGAAATTGTCAGCTGTCTGTGTCGTGCGCAGCTTCTCGACGTCAAACTTTCCTTCCGTTACTGTGCGCACTTTCTTTGCTACACAGAGGCGTGTGCGTATCTTGGCTGCAACAAGATAATGGTCCGAGTCGATATTGGGACCACGAAGGGTACGCACGTCCAGAACGGTGGAGCTATGTCTGCCGTCGATCATGACATGATCAATCTGGTTTCTTGTTCTTTGATCAGGAGACAGCCATGTGGCTTGGTGTATTCGTTTATGCTGGAACCTGGTACTACTGATGACCATATTGCGATCAGCAGCGAAATCAATCAACCTAGTGCCGTTGGGGGATGTTATATCATGGAGACTAAATTTTCCAACTGTTGGACCAAAGACTCCTTCCTTGCCCACCTTCGCATTAAAGTCGCCGAGCACGATTTTGATATCATGTTGGGGGCAGCGATCATAAGTCTGTTCAAGTTTATCGTAGAAGGAGTCCTTCTCTGCGTCGTCCGTCTCCTCAGTCGGCGCATAGGCGCAGATAAATGTTATGTTGAAAAATTTTTTCGCTTTGATGCGGATCGCAGCGAGACGCTCGTCCACGGGGGTGAACGCTAGTACTTGGCGGCGAAGTCTCTTTCCCACCACGAATCCTACACCACGCGCTTTGCCGCGTGTCTGGCCACTGTAGTATACGTCACAAGGTCCGATGGTCGTCTTTCCTTGTCCCGTCCATCGAATTTCCTGCAGGGCGGTGATGTCAGCCTTTGCGTTAACGAGGACATCAACCAGTCGGGCAGCGGTACCGTCCCTTGAAAGGGTCCGGACATTCCCGGTACATGCCATGAACATTTATCACACTTACATATTTATTATGCATAAAATACTAAATTATTCTAAATTGTTGCTAGTACCATTCTTGTGTGGTATCTTTGTCATACTAAACTAATAAATTTTACTATAGGCATAAGGTATAGACGGCCGCGACGTCATCGGTGTCTTCTTTTTTGTTTATTGTTTTGTCTCTATTTTGTAAAATTCTCAAGCTTTCCAATGTTAATCTGGTTTTTCCTTGTTTGTTTTTATCAATTATTCGTATATTCGCTAAATCAGCTGTATGACCGTTTTCTGTTGTGTGCTGTGATAATGCCGTGCTTTGTTTCTTTTTCTTTATGTCAGCTGTATGCTCGGTTAGCCGAACTTTTAACGCCCTTCGCGTCTGACCGATATATATACGATTACAGTCTTCGTTTTCATTGCCTTTGCATGTTATTTCGTAGACTACATTGCTTTGCTGTAGTTTTTCAATAGGGCTTTTTGCTTTTGTAAATATCGTCGATAATGTTTGGTTCGATTTGTAGGCGAGTGATATATTCTGTTTGTTGTTGGTGAGTGATTTGCTAAAGTTTTCTGTGAGTTTCGGTATATATGTTACACTGAAGTATTGTTTTGTTTCTGTCTCTTCTCGTGTTGTTTTACTTTGTTGGCTGTTCATTTCAAGTACTTTTTGTTCAGTTAGACTTTTTATTAGGGTGCTCGGATAATTGTTATTTCTTAAAATTTCGTTCATTTTACCAATATTTTTGTTCCAAAATTGTTTGTCGCTTATTGTTAGCACCTTGTTAATTAAATTTTTTGCCGTATTGATTTTATATTTTAGGGGCTGTGAGGAGTGAAAATTGATGATACGGCCGGATGATAAGGGTTTTGTATACCAATCAAAAATTAGGGTTCCTCTGTTGTTGTGTATTCTTATATCCAGAAAGGGAATGTTACGATGTTTTTCCATTTCGTGCGTGAATTGAATGTTTTTATGGTAGCTATTGAGGGAGTTTAAAATTTGTTCCAAATCATTTTGTTTTATTATCGCGAAGATATCGTCCACATATTTGACTAGAAATTTAATACTGATGTTAAAATTTTGCTTAAGTGCTTGTCAAGTAAATCATCCATAATTATGTCAGCTATTGTCGGGGAAAGTGGGTTGCCCATTGGCATACCAAACGTTTGTGTGTAGTTTTTATTATCGTGTATAAAGTAGTTATTTTCTAATAGACAAAATTTCAGTATGTCATGGAACTTGTTCTTTGGTATATTAGTTGTGGGTTTAATTTGGTCCCATTTGCTCATGATTATGTTTATGGCTAGGTTGGTGGGAATGTTTGTGAACAGGGACACTACATCAAAGGACACTAACACTTCATCTTCATCGACATGTATATCTTGGAGCCTTTCTAAAAACATTCTTAATATTGTATTCTTCTGACGTTACATTTTGAATTTTTTCTCCTATATATTTGGATAATTGGTAGCAGGGTACATTTACGGACGACGATATGGGACGTAGGGGCATATCGGGTTTATGGATTTTTGACAGTCCATAAAGCCTGGGTGCAATGGCTGCCGAGCAAGATAATTTGAACTTTTCGTTTGCGTTTATGTATTTTTGTTTATATAGATCATCCACTATCTTATTATTTTTCTTTTGTAGGGAGTCTGTTGGGTCAGCTCTGACTTTTTTGTATGTCTTTTTGTCGTCTAATAGTGTGTCGATTTTCTCCATGTATTCTCTTTTGTACATTACCACTGTTTTGTTTCCCTTGTCTGCCTCTGTTATGATGATGTTGTTTTTGTGTAAGTTGAGGAAGGACTTACTTTTGTTGTACGCTGTTGTAATAAATTTTTCCATCGTATTGTGTTTTATATTCCTTTTGAATTGGAGAATTCGGTTGCTCAGTTTGTTTCTTGTTATTTCTTTTGCCTTCTCGTCGTTCAGTGCTTTGATAGCTTGTTCCATTTCAGCTATAATGTGTATAGGTGAGAAATTCGTTTTAGTTGTGGGTAATGTGAATTTCTTCCCTAGAGAGAGTACCCATTTTACTTCTTCGGGAAAACTTATAGCTATACTTTTTCAGCAACTTTTCAGGAGAACAAAAAACCCGTTTTCTGGTGATCCTAGCGAATAGTTTTTCTAGTTTGCATTTTTAACTAATGATACTAAACATATGTAATGAACTTGTGCAATTTTTATTTACTTTTTTGACCAACCACTTCGCATGAAGCATTTGCGCCGTTTTACAGCACATAGCTCTTTTTACAAATTATTTCAATTTGCTAGTGGGGATAAGAAATCGTAAAAGATGTGTATACAATTCTTCGCTAGGGTCCGATGCTAGGGTCGATAGCTATAGCTTGGAACTGCATTATTTAATTGACCAGTGCCCCTCCTATTTTGAAAAGTGGTCAGATGCGCTGATTTTACTTTAACAGGTCAATTCTACTGTGGTAATAACTTTATTATTACCGACAAACAAATTCACTCGGCAACTTTTACTCCTTTTTGGTATTCTGAGGGCAAAAGTTTGCTGGTAACACCGTTACCACCAAAATAGGTGGTAACATGTGGTAACATCAATATAAAACAGCTGATGTTTACTTTGAAAAATAAAAAAGCGAAAGTGCAATTGAACAAAATAAAGTGAAAATTAAACAAAATAAATAAAACAAAGTGAAAATCAAACAAATAAACAGGTATATAGTATTAATAAATCACAATAAAAACTGTGTATAACGTTTCTAACGACAGTAATTCCTTTAATATAGTAAAAATGTCCGCGTTAATACTATTGCTGCTGGCTGAAGAAGATGAAAATGATGAAATTTTGGAGCGGAGACACAACTTGAAAAGCCTTCGGGACAGTCATGATCCGTTGCAACTTCCTTCCAATATTTTCAAGCAACATTTTCGTTTGCCAAAAGAAGCCTGTAAAATGCTCATAGAAGAGTTGTGGTTTGCTTTTCAATTCACCATACACACTGGTGAGTTTTTCTGCCATTAGAGCGTTGCCATCTGCTCAGAATCGCAGCCACTTTATTTGGTAACGTATTTTAAGGAAAATTGTTTGCCGATGGCAATTTTACCGGTAACGCGCAGCATAGGGCTGTAAGAAAAACATCAGCTGGGTACATTTTGTATGGATGCAATAACACTTTGGTCAGCACAATAGCTTGACCACAAGATATTTGTTTTGTAAATGTAATTAATTTAAGACATCCCTTATTTCGATTTCCGGTTTCCGAGTTATCGACCAATATGTGGAGAAGGGGTGACCTAAAATGTGTTCGTACAATACGCGTATATTGGTCGATAACCCTGAAACCGGCCGAGTTTTCGAAATAAGGGATACCTTAACTTTCAAGCTGAACGTCTCCTAATAAGGTAGTGAAAGTTTCATTTAATTCTTTTGAGCAGTTTTCGAGTGATACGACCACAAACATACGGACAGAAAGACAGATAGCCGGACAGAAAGATAGACAGATGGACAAAAATTCTTAAAACGGTTGATTTGGACTATATTTGATAAAATGATTGACACCATGAATTTTTTTTTAATATCTGCTATATACACACATTGACCTGTTACAATTTCATTAAATTTAGAAATGTTGAAATTTACAAAAAAAAATCGCCAAAATACATTTTTTCTTAGATCTTGCTAATATTATTCTTAAAGTGTTTGTAATTATACACACTAATTTTAGAAAAAATAAAAAGTTCCTGGATTTTACAACTTTGCATAAAGAATACATTTTTAAAATCAAATTTTTTTCAAAAATCATAAAAATTCGACAAAATTTCGAATTTGACCAGCTATTGCTCAGCGATGGTTTGGTCCACCCCTACATACTATACGTCGCTGGAATCGTATTTTATTTTCCTTTCCAACGAGGTATCGCTTGCGTCCATGGCTTTTCCAACATTGTCGAAAAGAATTTTTGAATGAAGTGAAAAAACACAAAATTGCCGATATCTCGAAAACCTGACCATACAAAAATTTTAAAAAATATGTTTACAGCTAGGCATGTCAGTGCCTATTTCTCAAATGTTGATTATATAACAGGATTATTTGTTGAACTATATTAATTAAAAAAGTATTAAGTAAAATTTAACTGAATAAATGGAAACTCGCTTTTTATTAAAATGGGTATTTGTTTTGCATTATTGGCATCCCTGAATAAATATTTCAATGAGAGCATGTGGATTCCATTTCGATCCACTCCGCTCAGTTTGAGAAACGTTTGAAAATTCTGCCGTTCTCAATTTGAAAATCAGGGAAAATCCCATATTAAAAACCCAGTGGGAAAATAGGCAATGCATGACCTTTTTCCATTCATGAAAAGATGTATGAATTTTGTTATAAGAAAAGATCACACCAAAAGCAAGGAAGGGAGTAATGTGTCGCTCAATCTTTGATTTGTAGTTTTATAAAAAATTGTTTTTCGTGCATGGAAAGATGTACGAATTTTGTTATAAGAAAAGATCATACCAAAAGCAAGGAAGGGAGTAATGTGTCGCTCAATCTTTGATTTGTAGTTTAAAAAAAAATGTTTTTCATATATGAAAAGATGTTCGAATTTTGATGTTAGAAAAGATCATACCAAAAGCAAGGAAGGGAGTAATGTGTCGCTCTATTTTTATTTGTAGTTTGAAAACTTCAAAAAAAAAAAAATACACAACTTTCAAACATAAAAAAAATACAATTTAAATTCATTTTGAAACTGCTGCTCGTTACTTACATCTTCATCGCTTTTTCTGCTGCTGTGAGGCCTTTCAGAAGTCGAGAGTCGACTGGACTGTTTGCTCCTGATGCCGGTGCCTTTTTGGTTTTGGAGTTTTTTTTTATATTATATTTTTTTGGGTGCACTCATCTTGGTCGTAGCCTATGACGAGCTCGTCATTCAAACATTTAAAATAGGACCTTAACTCTTCCCCCGCTGTAGAGCCTCACTGTGTCTTAATGTCCTTGTTACTCCACAAGGAAATTTATAAAATATTATGCAAAATTATATGTCCCTTGTAAAGCATCTTTTCATTCAAGAAAGGCAATGTAAGATATAATGTATCCCTTGTAGTGCATATTTTCATTCTTGAAAGGTAATGCATCTTTTCATTTATAAAAAGTAATATAAAAAGTTATGTAAACATGTATCTTTAGTTTTGTAGGCGAGCGACACATTACTTTTCCTATGACATCGCTGTAGAAAAATTCATGCATGTTTTCATGTATAGTCTATAGGAGCTATATATTACTTTATGCATTGCTGTACATTACCTTTTCCCACTGGGAATGAGCCTTTTAGGTTGAACATTTGAGATTTGAGAAGATGTTTGGTTCTCAAATGCATCTCAAATTGAGATTAGCTAAAAATGTTTGTTGGGCAATTATACGCATGTAGATGTATAACTGATTTTACAGAACATTTCTACTACTGAGAGCATATAGTTGTTTTTGATAACTTCTAACCAAAGAAAGATATCAGAAAACGGCAAATGCAGAAATGTGGCTAGCAGATAGTGCTAAATAAAAATGTAATAAAAAAATGAAAAAAAAAAACATATAACTCAATTTGTTGGCGCAGCGACGATTTGTTCTGTTAAAGTTGTTTACAGACTAAATGCCTAAAAGTATGCAACGATGTTGTAACGTTCTCTTTATGTGTTCTGATGATAACACCGGCCGTTCTATATTCGACAACAGCGTTCTGGTGACAACACTATTTTCGATAATCTCGTTCGCATTCAAGAATCTGGTTGTTATTTTGAGGCAGGGTGGTATATTTACAATACCAAGTGTTCTTTTTTTAAGAACAAAAGATCTAGAACACGAAAATCTAAAATTGAGACCTGTGGTGCCGCATTTTAGAACGGTGTTTCTCCCTAAGTGTAGAGCCTACAAAAAATCTCTGAGGTAGGCGAAGAGAGTATCGTGGAGAAACTTCTGCACTGGGGTCGAAAATGTCGACGATACAGCGAGACTTATACGAACGTCAAAGTGAAAGCAAGTGAACGTGGGGCGCTCACTTTTAATTCAATTTATAAACCAATTATAAATTAATAATCTTCAAAAATTAACTGCATAATTTGCAACGAAAAAATTGATCGCAATAGTGCTAATAAAATTGATTGTTCATGGCATTTGTGTTAACATCAATGCAGCCGATATAGAATTTTTCAAGTCAAACAACAAAAAGTATCGCTGTGACAAAGGCACTGCTATGCGAAGAAAGACATTACAACGAGCAACAACAAAAGCCAGTTAACCAAAAGCAAGTTGTGACAAGTGCACCGAATGTTGGGAAAAAGCAAAACAATGCTAACGAGTGCGCGCGAAGTTCTACTAGCAGAGACGAGCAAAACAAACCAGAAGGTATGGTTGTATCACGCGTAAATGGGGATGAAGGCAAAATAACTGTTCAGATTTTGTATGAAGAGATCATGATCATTAGCCTTAAAAAAATAAACATTGATTGCCTTAACGAAATTCAACATTTGAAAGATGAAAATGTGGCGTTGAAGAAACGAGTTGATAAGCTGGGAACCCGGCAAAACTGGAGGTAGCAAACGCAGCTTACAAATTCAATTGAAGTTGTAGGCGTACCGAACGTCAACAAAGAAATGCTAAAGAATGCATGGAAAAAATTCTCAGTGTTGCATTGAATGTGGAGGTAATGGATGAAATTGAAAATATCCGTATTAAACATGTCAATGCATGACAACCCCAATCAGCTAATTCTAACGACATAAGAATTGTTAGCGTAAACTTTAGATCCTTCGAAAATAAGAAGAGAGTTATGTTAGCCAAAAGAACTGCCAAAAAGAAACTAAATTCTTCGCTTTTTTCTGATTCCAGAAATAAGAATATTTATAGTTTTACAAATTATAATAGAGCTTTGTTTTTAGCTGCCACTAAGGTAAAAAAAGAAAAGAGATTTAAATACCATTGGTTAAACAATTCGGGAATTCTGATGAAAAAATTAAATGATAGAGCGGTTATTTTTAAAAGTTTCGATGATCTCGATGAGATCAGTTTAAATTATAATTATGAATTCTGGATCCATTTTAATAAATAACAGCCCTATCATTAGTGTCATCAACTACTCTCATTTAATAACATCTGAAGATAATACTTTCACTGTTGTGCACCAAAATGTAAGGAGTCTCAGACGGAATTTGGAATTTCGTTTGCAACCTTGAATCCCTTGTTAAACTTTCCGATATTATATTTGTTTCAGAAATTTGGATTTACTCATACGAAACTAGTGATTTTAATATGCCTAATTATAACTTTTTCGCAAATACAAACGAGTCTTATTCTGCAGGAGGTGTTGGAGTTTTTATACGAGATGTCTACGAATGTGAAGTTACATGCCTTAATTTATCAACCGCTGATGCCAATAAGATTTCGTTGTTAATATCCAATATACCTTACACCTTTGTATGTCTTTATAGATTGCATTCCCTTTCTTTCCAACTATTTCATGAGGAATTTTCTCTCCAATTGTGTAGTGAAAAATCAGAAAATATTTTTGTTTTATGTTATTTTAATTTTGATTTGCTGAGTTCAAATACTATATTATACGGCTGATACATTAGCGCAAATTTCGAATTAACTCCGCTTTTGGGAGTTAACTTGAGCATAATCTTCATTATAAACTCCCAAAAATTAAGAAGATTTGAGCAGATATCATAACTATTTGACCGCTACTGTCATCGATAAATAAACAAACATAGCAAGGACCACTACCAAAATTACGAGTTTGCCGCTACTGGACACTAGATGTCACCAAAAAAGAGCTTCATCTAATTTTAAACCGCAAGTACTACAACCAATGCCATCTAGTGCGCTGATTGTTAATCTTCAATTTTGTGTGTGTCAGTGTAAAATTTGGATCTGATTAAAGAAGATTTATTGGAGGTAATCTCCGTGTGTGTATCCATAGCATTAGATAACTATCTTGCACTTCTGGCAGAATATTGTCTAATTATTTTGCAAATTGCTCCGTCAATATTTTGTAAAATAATTAATTTTTTTGTGAAATATCTGTTAATAATATACGGATTGTGTTGTTTTATCAACGTTGGGTGCTAAAGGAACCATATACCGTATGCACAGAGCCAACACTGCCTAATAAAATAGAACAAAAGTCATATGATATCTCTATAGATTTTCTTCAAGAAGAAGTTCTTTTTATTTTTGAAGAGAAAATCTTATTAATCTTTACAAAGAGAAATCTTGCAAAAAACGTTCCTAACAAGAAGATTCGACTTATTAATGTTTTCAAAGGGAAAACATATTTCCGCGTAATTGTATGTGTTAATAAGACGATCTTAGGGTTCCTAACAAGAAGATTTGACTTATTAATGTTTTCAAAGGGAAAACATATTTCCGCATAATTGTATGTGTTAATAAGACGATCTTAGGGTTCCTAACAAGAAGATTTGACTTATTAACAGATTTCCGCATAATTGTATGTGTTAATAAGACGATCTTAGGGTTCCTAACAAGAAGATTTGACTTATTAACAGATTTCCGCATAATTGTATGTGTTAATAAGATTTGACTTATTAATGTTTTCAAAGGAAAATCTTGCAGAAAACGAACTGATTTCTTAGGGTTCCTAACAAGAAGATTCGACTTATTAATGTTTTCAAAATGAAATCACATATTATTGAGAAGAAAATAAAAATTATATTTCTGAGTTCTTATATTGTCTTCGAGAACTTCAGATTATCAGTTACGATTCAGCTTTAGATTTCTCTTGTATTGCCTTTACCTTCTTATGTTGCCTTTTCATATTTCCTTCAAGCCATCTCACCGCACTCTTCCTTACATTGCCTTCCACACTTGCCATATTGCCTCCACCGCGAATCGAACTAACCACATATTGAATGCTGAACACAGGTGCTTACCATCGAGCCATCGGGTACTTCTGCTTCTCAGCGTATAATCGTTCTACATGATGTCTGCGGATGATGATGCAAGATTTCCCTTTGAAAATATTAATAAGCCAAATCTTCTTGTTAGGAACCCTAAGATCGTCTTATTAACACATACAATTATGCGGAAATCTGTTAATAAGTCAAATCTTCTTGTTAGGAACCCTAAGATCGTCTTATTAACACATAAAATTATGCGGAAATATGTTTTCCCTTTGAAAACATTAATAAGTCAAATCTTCTTGTTAGGAACCCTAAGATCGTCTTATTAACACATACAATTATGCGGAAATCTGTTAATAAGTCAAATCTTCTTGTTAGGAACCCTAAGATCGTCTTATTAACACATAAAATTATGCGGAAATATGTTTTCCCTTTGAAAACATTAATAAGTCAAATCTTCTTGTTAGGAACCCTAAGATCGTGTTATTAACGCATACAATTATGCGGAAATCTGTTAATAAGTCAAATCTTCTTGTTAGGAACCCTAAGATCGTCTTATTAACACATAAAATTATGCGGAAATATGTTTTCCCTTTGAAAACATTAATAAGTCAAATCTTCTTGTTAGGAACCCTAAGATCGTCTTATTAACACATACAATTATGCGGAAATCTGTTAATAAGTCAAATCTTCTTGTTAGGAACCCTAAGATCGTCTTATTAACACATAAAATTATGCGGAAATATGTTTTCCCTTTGAAAACATTAATAAGTCAAATCTTCTTGTTAGGAACCCTAAGATCGTCTTATTAACACATACAATTATGCGGAAATCTGTTAATAAGTCATATCTTCTTGTTAGGAACCCTAAGATCATCTTATTAAAATAAGAAGTTTTTCTCTTTCAGCTTTTTTTTTAATATTTTGACAGAAATTTCGAGAAGATTTTCTTATTAATAACACATATAAAAAGAAATCGCAAAGAAAAAAGAAGAAATTGCACTTGATAATATCAATAAGAATTTCCTCATTAAACCAAATAGATTTGCGTATGGTTTTTTTTTCGTTTCCGCCGTCTTGACTACCCCTGAGCCTGAAAACCGTTCATAAAGACAATCTTATTAATTTTATTAGGCATTTTTGGCTCTGTGTGTAATTAGTTGACATAATTGCTAAGGTGGGATGGAAGCAAGGTGTGACAGGTGCAGAGGCACCATTCGGGCAGAAGTGGCGAAAATACGATGTCAAGGTGTATGTGGGAAATATTACCACTTAACTAATAAATGCGCTGGCCTGGATCAATGGAGCATAGATAAGTTGAGTGAGGTTGAGATGCTTAGATATACATATGTGTGATGATTGCTTACAATACATAAGTAATGTTGATCACGTCCTAAAAGACATGCAAATGGTGGTGAAGAAAAATGGTCAATATTTAGAAGAATATAGAAGCGAGTTTGATAATGCATTGAAGAAACATGAGACAGAGATAAAACAGCTACTGAAGGCGGTTGAGGGGGCAATGGCAGCAAGAATTAAGGCAATGCAAATTGCCCAAGATTCATGTAAAAAAAGAGTGTCAAGGAAGTGAACAAAATATGTGAGATAGCTGAGTGCTTTAAGCGTAATAGCCAGCTAGTTTGCGATGAAATTAAAAGTAACAAAGATGACAACAAAAAAATGATTGAATCTATCAGTCTGGAAAATAAAAAAATGTGCACCGTAATTAAGAAAAACGTCAATACTGAAGCCACTGTATCCTACGCAGCGGTAACGAAAGAAAATAAACAAAACAGAACAAAAGAAGCGTTGACAGATGTTAGGAAAGTACTGCCTATAATTATTACACCAAGTGTCAAACAAGATGCTGAAAAAACCAAAAATGACCTTAATACGAAAGTTGATCCTATGAACTTGCAAATAACTAATGTAAAGTGAGTTGGATTTAAAAATTGCAAGGCAATATGAAGTAAAAAAGAAGGACAGCATTTATTATAACGCGATATTAGAAGTGGATGCAGATGCTTTTGAGAAAATACTATCCGAAGAGAAAATGAATGTTGGTTGGGAGCGTTGTAGAGTATACGATGCTGTGCAAATGTTGCGTTGTTTTAAGTGCAAAGGCCTCAATCATAAAGCTGCTGATTGCAAAGAAGATGAAGTATGTTCAAATTGTCTGGGTGAGCATAACTCTGCGCAATGCAATGAAGAAGCCGTAAATAAGTGTATAAATTGTATTAAAGCAAATAAGGAGTTAAATTTGGGGCTTGACGAAAACCATTTCACCTTGGATAGGGCATGTCCTGTCTATCAGCAGAAACTAGCTGCGAAAAAAAGGAAGATTGGTTACACTGGATCACAAATTCCAACTTTTTTTCTGCACCAGAGACGCCATAGTGAAATTCCTATGTAAAATCACCTCCTAATTCCGAAAATCAAAGTTATTTTTTTGAATGGTACCGTTTTTGAGATATTTACGATTTACCGTTATTTCAAAAAACAAAAAAGATGGCTCCACTTAATCGTGTATATCTCAAGAACAAATTGAGCTATTCGAAAACGGTTTGAAAAATTTGAAAGCTTATAAAATTTACATTAATCAGTACATACAACACTTTTTGCTAGGTCCTGCAGATTCAAACATAGTGAACAATCATTACGGATTTTTTAAATTTTTTTTGTAAAACTATAAAAAAATTTGTACTTTGCGAGGAAGCATCTCGAAAACTTTTTGTTTTTTAGCAGATATTTCCCCCCCCCCCCTCTAAGCTCTGTTTTATTACAAAAAAAAACAAGCTATCAGTGAACAAAATCGATGAACTAATACAAAAGTTATAAGCATTCAAGTAAATATATCCATTTAATACTTAAGTATCCTACAAATAATAGCATATGTACATATGGTTCTGTCTTAACTCTATGATCTTATTTTATAATTGAAAAAGTTATGTGTCTTGTTTTGACGCTTATTTAGATTAGGATCGGTTTCTCTTATGAGAAACCAACAGTAGTCGCCCATCATAGCGACATCCCAGAATCCTTGATACCGACTTTCAATCACTTTCATTTGCTGGTGAAACCTTTCGCCATGCTCGTCACTTTCGTCGCCAAGATTTTGCGGGAAAAAAATTAAGTGGGAGTGTAAGAAATGAATTTTTAAAGACATATTTACTCCTGAAAGAAAATAAAAAAGTAAATTAGATAAATACATAAGTGACATATTAGTATATAATTTTCTTAGGCTGGATTTATCTTTCAATTCAGAACAAATTTTTTGTTTATATTTTTCGCGTTCTTGTTTCTTCGTGTAAATTTATGTAATATATAATTTATTATAATATGTTTTTTTATTTACCCATTTCCGAATAGTTTTTGATTAAGTCGTTCACTATCATCTCGTAGTTAGGACTTTTGTGTTTGCCTAAAAAAGAAGTAACGACCTTTTCAAAAGAATCCCACGCTGCTGCCTCCACTGGTGACAATAGTTCTTTGAAATGGTTATTGGTCATCATTTTCCTTATTTGCGGTCCCACAAAAATCCCTTCCTTTATTTTTGCTTCTGAAATCTCCGGGAAGATTGTCTTCAAATGATGAAAAGCTTCGCCTTCTTTGTCCAAAGCCTTCACAAAGTTTTTGATAAGTTAGAGCTTGATGTGGAGCGGAGGTAGAATTATTTTTTCCTTCTTTATAAGTGGAGAGTATTTTATGTTATCTACCCCAACTTGAAACTCGATTCGTTCTGGCCAATCCTTTATGATGTAGTGGTCTTGACGAGCTCGGCTATCCCATTTGCATAGAAAGCAACAGTATTTTGTGTATCCACTTTGTAGACCACATAGCATTCCAACGACTTTAAGATCGGCACATATTTTCCAATCATGTTCTTCGTATTTGATTAACTTGAGCAATTTTTGCATTATCTCATATGTTTCCTTCGTATTTACTGCATGCGCGATCGGGATAGATGGCTTTTGGTTGCCAATATGCAATAATACGGCCTTTAAACTTAATTTATTGCCGTCTATGAACAATCGCCACTCTTTTGAATCATATGGGTCACCAAATTGTTTGAATAGACCAGCAATGTCTTTGCAGTAACAAACACTGTCCTCCTTCGTATAGTACTTGGAAAATTCTTCGTGACGAATTCTATAATATGTTACCTTAACATCGGATGAAACAAATTTAAATTGTTGCATTCGAGAGGCGTGTAGTTCGGCCTTTTCCTTTGACAATTCCAAATCCCTTATCCAATCATTGAGTTGTGCTTGAGACAAAGAATTTCTTTCGTTTTCCGTTTGAAATTCAGAACAACATGATGCCGCGTAATCAGATACTACTGTTGACAATGAAACTGGAGCCGGAACTAAAGTTAAATTTGATTCTGGCAATGTCGCTTCCGTTGAAATTAGTTCTGGTAATGACACTGTAGATACGCTCGCATAGGTTACTTTTCTGGACTTTCCAACCCCAAGTACTTTTGTAGTACAAATATAGCAGTCCGTTGAATGGCAAGTTGGTTCCCTCCACTTCATTGGTGTAATAAATTTCACACGTCGCCTAAATAGATAGTTTCAGAAATTAGTCAGCTATGCATTAAAAGGGAACAAATTGCTAATTTTTACAACGTACCTTTTTGTTCCGGTTTCCGAAGAAATCAATTCGACTCGGCATGTGGTGCACACAGTGTTCGGTGTCCATGGTTTTTAGGCTCAATTCCAAAACACTTATAGTATGTAACTTTCAAAGGATTTGAAAACACACGTCTCATACTTTTAACAATAAATTGACCGCAGATGAAACAGAACATATCTGGATCATTTGTACACTCAAACTCTCGCGCCCTTTTATTCATTTTTTATTTTTAAGTAAATGATGGGTTATAAACTGCAATTATAAACTGAACAGTATCCGGCGAACCTTGCAGATATTATGAAGGAACAAGGCGCATGTACTCTTATTTATACTAAGATCCAGTAAAAATTCAAGCTTACCTAAACAAAAAGGTTCCCTAGTTCTACAAAGAAAACACTACCTGCCTCAAAAATATGCTCTTGTTTAAAATGTACCTAGGTTTGAGAAAACGACACTAACAGCTTTTTGTATCTAATAACTTTTCGAAAATCTACCTGCTAACTAACTGATATACGAATACTAACACATATGTACCAGTAGGGTACTTAAGTATTAAATGGATATATATTAGTTCATCGATTTTGTTCACTGATAGCTTGTTTTTTTTGTAATAAAACAGAGCTTAGAGGGGGGGGAGGGGGGGGGAATTTCTGCTAAAAAACAAATAGTTTTCGAGATGCTTCCTCGCAAAGTACAAATTTTTTTATATTTTTACAAAAAAAATTTAAAAAATCCGTAATGATTGTTCAATATGTTTGAATCTGCAGGACCTAGCAAAAAGTGTTGTATCAGTTTGTTCTTGAGATATACACGATTAAGTGGAGCCATCTTTTTTGTTTTTTGAAATAACGGTAAATCGTAAATATCTCAAAAACGGTACCATTCAAGTAAAAAAACCTTGATTTTCGGAATTAGGAGGTGATTTTACATAGGAATTTCACTATGGCGTCTCTGGTGCATTTTGGCTGTAAACCAGTGTTATTAGCAATCAAAGCCAAATAATGTAATTACAAAACAATTGTCAAAGAAAAACCAAAAAAGAAATACTGATCTTCATAATTTAAAATGTATATACCTCAATATTAGTAGCATAATAGCAAACAAATTAGAATTATTGCATCTAATTGAACGGAAGAATCCTCACATAGTACTTTGCGCGGAAACATGCACCACTGATTTAATAATGGACTCTGAGCTAAACATTATGACCTATAATTTGAAAAATTGGTGTATTGTATCATTCACCAAGTAGCAGCGATGCTGACTTCATAACGTATCTTCATGAAATTATTACATTGCACACAAAGGAGTCTGACAATAACATAATCACCAAGGACTTTAACATAAATATGAATATACCGTCCACATATTCAAACCAGCTAACAAGTTTATTTGCTCAAATGGCCATGATACAAAGGATTTCTTTCGACACTAGAATAACGGAGTACTCATCTACTAAAATCGACTTATTATTCAGCAATAATGACCAGATTAAAACTGAATATTTAGCTGAACATAGAATTTCGGATCATGAGACAATTCATTTCGAACTACCTACAACCAAACATTGTAAAATGAGGGAATACTCCACTGTCGTTTCTTGGGAGCACTATAGCGCTGAAAATCTTTTGTACCTGCTCCGTACATGTGACCTCAGTTCTGTTCTTCACGGTGGGACCGAAAATAAATTTCAGGCTGTGAATATAATATTGACGGAAGCCATGCAGATATTGACATATGAGAAGCGGATCAGTAAACAGCTGAGAAATAAGTGGTATGATCGTGAGCTAACGCTGCTTAATAAAAGAAAGTTTGAGTTGTCTATTGAAGCAAATAACACAGGTTGTTGGGATGAGTATCGTGCCATTAAGAGAACATACAAAAGAAAAATTAAGTATAAAAAGAAGAAATACATGGAAGAGAGAGTAATTAGAAGTGAAGGCGACACAAGACAGATGCGGAGGTGTCTGAAAGGCCTAGCGGAGTTATCCGATAACAAAAAACACATTTCCAAAATAGTAATTAACGATGTATGTATTGAGAAAGAGGATGATATAGCCAATATTCTAAACAATTTTTTTTGTACAAAGTATAGTTCAAATTAATGAGAGTATTGAATGCATCACTAATACGTCTATAATGCACTTAAATAGCTCAAGAGAGACTTTTAAATTCACTAATGTTGCACTGGATGATATTATTGCTATCTCACGCGCTTTTAAGAGTAAATATGCTGGGAAAAGGCTTTTGTCTGAGGGCGTTTTCAAAGACGCAATGCCTTATATTGCTCATATATATAGAAAGATAATTAACGATTCACTTAACCATAGTGTTGTCCCGGATTGCTGGAAAATATCGACAATAATACCCGTTGAAAAATTTGCAAATACAGTGAAGCCTGAGGAGCTCCGCCCGATCAATACTTTACCTGTTGATGAAAAAATTCTCGAAACAGTGGTGAAAAATCAACTAGTGGCATATCTAGATAAATTTAATATAATTATACCGGAACAATCAGGATTCAGAAAGAGTCACTCATGCGAAACGGCACTGAATATGGTAATGGCGGAATGGAAAGAGGATATGGCGGAAAAACGGGTGGTGGTTGCGGTTTTCATAGACCTGAAACGTGCTTTCGAAACGATTGACAGAGCTGAGCTGTTGAACGTCATGGCTAGACTTGGTATAACAGGGAGAGCCCTGGAATGGTTCCGAAGTTATTTGAGCAACAGAAAACAGAGGACTACTATTGGAGATGCAGTTTCATCGGTTGTGGATGTTAACATTGGATTGCCACAAGGCTCAGTACTAGCCACAATATTATTCAACATATACATCAATGATATTAAGAGTTGCCTAAAACATTGTAAAATACGGTTATTCGCGGATGATGCATTGGTTACCGTAAGTGAAACAAATGCGAGCTGTGCCATTATGAAAATGCAAGAAGACTTAGACTCTTTATACATATGGCTATGCCGCAAAAAACTGAAATTAAATGTGGATAAAACAAAATTCATGATATTTTGTAAAAACCGCACCATTATAAACGACATAAACAACATTAGCCTGAAAATTAAAGAAGATGAGATTCAAAAAGTAAGCAAAATTAAGTATTTGGGAGTTTTGATAGATGAAAACTTAAATTTTGTAGAACATATAAGTTACTTAGAAAGCAAGATTGCACGAAAAATCGGCTTTATGTACAGAACATGTAAGCACATTAGTCAACAACACAAAATATTAGTATACCGAGCAATTATTGAACACACACATCAAGAAATTACAAATACAGCAAAACAAGGCAATGAGATTGATTTTAAAATGCACCCCCAGAACACCAAGGATCACAATGCTAAATATGTTAAATTGGTTGAGTATTAAGCAATCGATTATTTATTTCACGTTGAAATTTATACATAATGTTAAGTTAGGAACTTTACCAAACTATTTGAGTAGTAGAATTCGTTTTAATAATGAGACCCATGATTATGGGACAAGAAGTAGCAACAATATAAGACTGCCTAGAGTAAGAACTGAGTTCGATAAGAAGACTTTAGAATACTTAGGTTATAAAATGTATAATGAATTACCTACTGCGATAAAAAACTGTGAAAACCTAATTGGTTTAAAGAGAAATTGTTTTTACATTGTAGAACACTAAATATGCATTGAAATTTTTATAGTTTTAATATTTTTTGTAACCTTTATGGAATTAGGTCTTGAAGACCGTAATAAATAAATTATTATTATTATCATTATTATTTCTTTTATACAAGAGACTACCCGCCCTGAGTCAGGGACTTGTATTGACCATGTATATGGTAGATTGAGTAATTTTCAAGATTACTTACATCCGGGTATAAATTTTGATTTGGGAATTTCTGACCATTGTATGACTGGTATTCAACTTAGGAACGTTAACATAACAGTTGCAATACCCAATCAGGAATTAGCAAAATAAATTTTAATGTTCTTATTGAATACCTTCGCTTTGAAAACTGGGAAACTGTTTTTGATGAAACAAACGTTAACAATTAAAAAAAAAAATGTTTTTCCGAAACCATCCTCTTTATGCCTCAAGCTATGGATAACTCGTGCTTTATTGCATAAAATCAAAATGAAAAATAAATTACGGAAAAAATGCAAGAGGCATCCGGCCAACACTAATCTACGGAATCGTGTCCGTCGATTGACTAATAAACTAAATAAAGAAATAAGATCAAGTCGAGATAAATATTACCAAAACCTGTTTTTATCAGCACAAGGTAACTCTAAAAAAAAATGGGACGCTGTAAATCGTATTATAAACAGAAACTCTAAACGAAAACCCGGCTCGCTTGTATTATGCGTGGATGGTGTAGATATTTCAGAACCTTCGGTAGTTGCAAACGAACTCAATAACTTCTTTGTTAGTTTAGGAGCAGTTTCTGACAAAATCATAAATCCAATGTTGTGCATGTGTCATACAAATACTATAATCACTGATTTCACACCTCCCAGCAATAGTTTTTTCTTTGATCCAATCTCGGGTTCAGAAATTCTTAGAATAATCAAGGCTTTAAATAATTCTGATTCTAGTGGTAGTGACGACATCTCAAATAGATGTGCTGTGCTAGTCTCTTTATGGATATAACAAAAGCATTCGATATGGTAGACCATAGTATCTTACTGAGTAAGCTTAGAACGGGGTTTCGTGGCAACATTCTTAGTTGGTTTCAGTCAAACTTAACGAATAGAGTGCAGAAAGTTAAAGTGAAAATAATCTAAGTGAATCCAAACCTATAGTTGTAGGGGTGCCACAAGGCTTCGTTCTTGGGCCAATAATGTTTTTAATATACATCAATTCTATTTTTTCTTTGTCGTTACTTTTGCTGATGACCTTGCCATCGCATATGGTTCGAAAAATTCATTTAATCTTTTTGCTGATATTAATCACGATGTGTTTATGTTACGATCATGGTTTGCAAGCCATAACCTCGTGGTAAGCAGCAAGACAAAACTGATTTATTTTAATATTTGTGGAAAGGAAATACCAAGAAACGACATTTTCTTTCACGGTTCAAACTGTATGCGTCATCGCTTGTGTTCACACAATTGTAGTAAACAAAACTCTAATAACACCTTTGATGAGGCACAAAGTTGTGACAGTAAATGCTTCAAGATTGAAGAGGTGTCTAATTTTAAATATTTGGGACTTATATTCGACCATGATCTAAGTTGGTCTTCATACATTGTTGCATTGAAATCGTACATGTTATCATCAGTTCTTTCTTTCTATAACCTAAAGAAGATATGTTCAAATCGAATAATGGCATTAGTGTATCATGGACTGGTTCACTCGAAATTATTATATGGCGATAGTTGCTGGGATAGTGCGTACGCTAGCAAGCTTCACCCACTCTTAATTCTACAAAAGTGTCTCATCCGAAGAATGTGTAACGCGTGCGGTCTATCAGACTCTATGAGCCTCTTCAAGAAATTAAATATTCTTCCCGTGCGACACCTATACTATTTTAAAGTGTTGAAATTTTTTTGTAAGGAGTGGGTATACGCAAAGCCCTATATACAAGCCATATTACTTAAGAAGTAGATCATCATCTCGTGTAATAGTTCCTAACTTTCGTACCACACTTTTTCGTAACTTCTTCACTACCGTATCATGTAAATTGTACAATAAACTACCTGCTGATATACAACTCATTAGAAGTCTATCTGAGTTTATAAGGGAAGTCAAACAGTAGCTACTTTGTTTCAATCATGAAGGTATAGAAATTCTGTTGCGACCCACTATATAAATTCCTGTTGTTTAGTATTACTGAAGGATTAGCTTTACCTAAATGCAATATTGTTTTAAACAGTCTAGTTTCTGCTCTTTTATTTGTACCTAAAAATATGAATTAAAAAAAATTATTTTAGTATTATGCGCCCCCCATGCATTAGAGCTGCTGTTGAATACGCACTTCCCGGGGAACTTGCATGAGGAACTCTTAGTCACGGTTGCCGTTCTGGCCGAAATGTACCATTTTTGGTACGAATTTTTTCTCCGGGTACGTTGGTACGCAACTTTTAATTTTGGTACATTTGAATGACTACAATAAAATTATTTCGTCATGATGTTGTGTCTCTTTTACTTTCCTTCTTTACTGGCAGTAGAAGTGAAGTGGTACTTGGGAAAGGGCGGAAATATAGCGACCCCTAAGGGTTGGCAAATTTTCTTATATTTGTATCACCATATGTACATACATACATATGGCAGCAGATGAACTGCTTAAAATTGATTTAATAAATGTTATATTAAGGGGATTCACCAACCTATATAAACACCTTATAAAGCGTGTAAGCCTATAAATTTATCAAGCGTGTAAATGACCTCTCAAAATTTGTATGGGACGAAGTTTACAAAAATTTGATAAACTTCCGCATCGATTTTGGTGTGTAACAAAGTTCGTAAATTTATCCAATACAATGACGCCGTTCGACATTATTTTTTTTTAATGCATTCAATGCACACTGGACAAAAATAGAAGAATATGCTGAAAACGGGTCGAAAATTACTTTTTTAATGAGAATTTCGAAGTAAAATGTTTTTGTTTGACATCAAGTACACATAAATTTATCTAGGGCGTTCATCTAACTTAGCTGATAAATGTATAAATTTACGCATTTCGTAAACTTATAAGGTTTGGCTAGGAAATTATTTTGGTACGAATTTTGGTACGAAAAATTTTAGCCAAACGGCAACCGTGCCCTTAGTACCTACCACAAACCTGGCTGTAAACATACCCATCACGGAGTAAAGGGTTAGGTGAGCAGTTAAAAGCTTCGAACTGTTCAAGGCTGCCGGGCCAGACGAAATTATTCCCACACAACTCATAAACACGTTGGAGACATCAGCCATACTAGTATGAACCAGGATTTTTCTGACTAGTATGATTTCGCCCAGCAAATTATAGTTGTATACTAGTATGTTTTCTGATTATATTGGCATTGATTGGTTTAAGGGTAACCAGCAATGAACTAGTATAAAAACACCCATAAAATGTATAGTAAACGAGCTAGGTGTCTGCTGAGTAGTTTGGAATTGATTAGTTTAAAGGTAATCAGAAATGAACTAGTATGAATACACCACAAAATGTATAGTCGAAGAACTATAATGTTGCTGAGTAGTTTGGAATTGACTGGTTTAAAGCTAATCAACAATGCACTGGTATGCATATGCCACAAAATGTTTAGTCAATGAACTAGTATGTTTGCTGAGTAGGCAAAAAGTCACCCCCGCTAACTAACATATATACAGACATACGTATATATCGTTACCTTAATTCACAAAGGCCCTAATTGACACATTTTTCGAAAATGACTTTTTTACATATTTAAGTATAATATAGTTAAATACACACTCACATCAAATTTCATGGAGTTACTAACAGTAATAACGGAGATATTCCAAATTTACAAAGTTATACTTACATGCGTTCAATGTAAAAAAAATTTTGTTTTTTGCTTCTCCTGTAAAATTTTTTTTATGTCAGTTAGGGCCTTTGTGAATTAAGGTGACGATATATACCATAGGTCGGCGTTTTATTTTTGAGTATGTATTGGTAAATGCGAGAGTAACTTCGCTACAGTGGTGCTAAGAACAAAATTTTCGCGCCAGTGGCTTAACCGACAGCAAGGAAATAAAAATGCGATCACTTTGACGCAAAATTCGTATGATAATATTTATGCGTGACTAAAAATAACTGACAAACATTTTTTATGATTTCCGGTGCATTTGGGAAAATGCAATGTCTTATTTTTTCTAAAATTCCCACAACAATTTTTTTATAAAAAAAATGCCTAAATAATTTTTCCTTTGCTTAAGTATATAACTCTGCTTGGCAGATTTTGTTTGACAATATTTCCGCATTTCTACTTTATTTTAATTGAGATATTACCTTCTTTAAAACTCCTTCCTTTGCCTTTATTTTCTTTTTGAAGTTTACTTATTTAGCGGCATGCATTTGAGAAAAACTGCAACGAAGCGACAGCGTTTTACAGGAGCTAGTAGTGCTTTGTATGCATGTATATTAGGGTGATTCAACAAAAAGGTCGACTTGGTTTTACCTCCTAAAAAGTTAGGTATTGATGAGAAAATAAGCCTTGCAAAACATTAGCGCTCTAACTTAACCCTTAGGGGTGGCTATGCAAGTTGATTTTTTCGCCATTTCCCATACACTTTGTATGGGGAAAAATTACATTTTTTTTTTCAAAGTGAATTTTCTTTTAATTTTTGAAACTTTTTTGAAAGTGTTTTTACATACTCTTAAAGTTGAAGCTTCCAAAATGGTAAGTCATGTGCGATTATCTTAACTTTTAAGATAATTACAGTCATTTGAAAATAATTGAGTTTTGTACTATTGTACACACATACACGTATAAAATCTAGTAAATTTGAAATGGCTGTAATTATTACCGCCCCGAAGGGTTAAGTTAGAGCGCTAATTTTTTGCAGGCTTATTTTCTCATCAATACCTAAAGTTTAAGGGGTAAGACCGAAAAAAAACCAAATTTTTTTTATTTGAATCACCCCAATGTATATGTGTGTTTGGAATTTTACGAACTAACCACACCACACCACACTCATATAGCAAAAGCACCATAGACGCTCGTGCGCTAACACACGATGTTTTATGCTTTAACCGAAAAAAGCTTGCATCTCGGTAATATACAGGACGCCAAACCGAAATGACACGCAGAAAAAAAATTGGAAATCGAGTTATGTTCTTACACATGCAATTCAATTTAGGCTGCTCTCATACAAGCTGTATGGACATGAGACATTTTTGACAGAAATTACTGGCGTACGTGAATATCAAGTTGCGCTGTGTATCATCAGAAAAATATATTTTGCATTTATCGCAGAAAATAAAGTTACTGCACCGACCTCAGCAGTATTTGCTTCAGCTTTTCTATGTAAAACTGGGTATTACGAAAGATAAGCAATAATGCAGTTTTTGGCTACAAAAAGTCGCGGGCTTGTACATAAGCTTAGCCCGCTTATGAGTTAATTAACTCCAACAAATGGTGTGGTGAGTAATCGAGATGCGTGGTAGAAATACCTTCAAAGGTGTGCCCATGTGTGAAATATAATTTTGCCGCATTACATTCAACAAGGAAAGTAGCCCAGCTGTTAGATATTTGTCTGTTTAACTAGAAGTTGCCGTTTCAAGTCGCGACAAGTTGAAAGTTTTTTGAAGTTTACTTTTTTAGCGGCATGCGTTTGAGAAAAACTGCAACGAAATGTTATTGTGATCTTGCCTTGCTTTTATTGTTTAATTAATATAACTAGTATCGCTTGTGATTAAAATTCGACCAATAAAATCTTTATGGGGTCGTGTGGTCGCCGTACCTCCATCCTTAAATTTCGGGTCCGCTCCTGAAAATATACCGCCTATACCTCAGTTTTTTCGATTTCCTTTCGATCTGTGCATATTTCATTCAAATCGGTCAAACGGTTCGCTCACAGGAGGTTCCTAAAGTGTTTCATGTGTCGTATTTATATATTAATAATATTTACGGCAAGAAATTATAAAACTTTGTGAAAAAGTGAAACAGTGTTATAGTGAGTGTTTGTTTGCTGCATTTGTGAGTTTTTATATGCGGCATTTTAGTTGAAACTACCGAGTGTGTGCTGAAACATGTCAGGAGAGTTAAAATTTTATTTTTATTAGTTAGGGAAATACTAACAACATTGCAAGTTGTTTTATGTGATATAATATATATGTATAGACATATATATTATGTGAGGGCGTTATGTGATAGACGGACTGGATAAGCGTCCAAAGTCCTCACATTAAAATCATGGATCCCACCCCTTACTTGGGATCGGATCAGGGTAGTTTTCCTGCCCGACAGCCAAATTTTTGTAGATAGCTTGGGTTTCCCGTCAGAAAAAAACTTCAAAAGTCCCAATCGATCTCATGGGTTCTAAAAAAGTTGTTCGGAGTCAAAGGTCAAAATTTAAGGTTTTTTGGATTTATTACGAAAACGGTAAGTGTTTTCTAAACATGACCTGAGACAAAGTTGTAGACCTTTTATAAACTAGTGGGCCGGTGTGTTTTAGGATCTAGTCCGGAGTAATTAGATTTTTGTAACCAACCTTTGCAGGACGCGCACTGGCGTCTGTTGTAGATTTTCTTCCGGCACACGCAGCAGAACCATTTACTTGGACAAGTTCTATCGAGGTGGTTCGAACCACTGAACCGAACCACCCAGATTTTGGGGAAGTGGTTCGAACCACTGAACCGAACCACAGTTTTCATCCCTGCTTTCAACTACGAATTGAATGCTGGATCTTTAAACCGCTGTCGAGAGTTCAAAGATCTCGGTTTAATTTTTTTCTGGTTACATTGGCAATATTGTTTCCAAATCTTGTGCAATTGTTGGGTTAATTAGAAGTAATTCCTGTGACTTCAAGGATCCTATGAATATGGCTCTATTATATAGAGTCCATTCTATGAAGTTAGTGGCTTCCTATCGTATGTTAGCAGGCGTAAATTGCTTGGTCTACAGGCCTTGTCTGACAGAAGAACTTGTATTTCACTCATGCTTGCCTATAACGTTATCAACGGTAATATAAACTGCTCTGATTTATCTAACTTATTCGTTCTATACATTCCACCACATGATCTAAGGCATACCAGACTATTTGTTGAAGTAACCCATAGAATGAATTACGCGTTGAATGAACCCATATCTAAGTCTATACACCTAGCAAATCGATATAGTGGTCTTCTTAAATTTAATAATAGCGTATTGAAATTTAAGCTCGAACTTTTAACCAAGGTCTGAAATCGATTAAAATAACGTTCCGGTTTCGGTTTCGGTTTTGTAAAGTGTTTCGGTTTCGGTTTCGGTTACGGTTTCGTTCCGGTTTAGGTTTCCAAATAAAAACACGAACAAAATACATTTTTCTACTAAAGTACTCAAGTACCTACATATCGTTACACTAATATAGAAAGGCCCTAACTCATTTTTTATTTTCAATCAAGTTGCTGATTGTTTTTTATTAATAACTTCTGAACGAAGCTTCACTAAGATCTTAGTACTATGCTATATCGTAGTTAAATATTACAGGCATTGATATTTGTGTTTTCGAACAAGCCATCGTTGCTATGGTTTACTTCAAATTCAGTTTTTTCGAAAAATTTTTCGAGCTAAGAAAATATGAGTTAGGGCCTTTCTATATTAGGGTAACGATATGTCGCTTCGAAATATGTCTAAATTTTCATAACTTTTTTCTGCGGCCATGATGGAATTACTCCAATACAATAATAAATTTTATTAACGCTATGCAAGGATGAAATTTCTGCAAAACAAATTCCTAAAATTAACTCTAATTTTTATTAGAAAAATATTAGAATGGAAGCCAAATGAAATGTATAAATCGTCAAAAACATTAATATGAGTGGTGCTTCCTGCGACAAGCCTGAACATTTCTTTTTCGGATCTCGTAAATTTTTTTTTGATCGCTTCATTCAACTATAGTCAAACTTCCTCTTTCAGAAATTGTATACTGAGGTCAAAATGTGTCTTTTGTAACCATGCTCGACAATATTCCATTAAAGTTTTCAGGGTACCTGTTTGTAAAGGAAAATACCTATGTATGTGCCCACTAAAAGAAGTGAGACATTAAAAAAATTCAAACCCGTTTGGAACCGGTTCCGGCTTTTGAAACGATTTCGGTTTCGTTTTTTTTCAGATCAAAATAATGGTTACGGTTTCGGTTTTGAAAAATGAATCGGTTACGGTTACGGTTTTGGTTTCGGTTTCAGTCCTTGTTTTTAACTAGTCTGTAAGAATGTTTGTACTTTTTAGACCCAAATAAATAAATAATAAAAATAATTGAATTTGCATTTTTTTCTAATCAGTCTCGAGTCGAGAATTACACTAGTTATCTTATGCTATGGATACACACACGGAGATTATCTCCAATAAATCTTCTTTAATCAGATCCAAATTTTACACTGACACACACAAAATTGAAGATTCAAAATCGGTGCCATCTAGTGCTTTGGTTGCATAACTTGCGGTTTAAAACTAGATGTCGCTAAGGATTGTTTCTTTTTTGGTGACTTTAGTGTCCAGTAGCGGAAAAGTCGTAATTTTCTGAACTCTGCTCAAATCTTCTTCATTTTGGGAATTTATAATGAAGATTATGCTCAAGTTAACTCCCAAAAGCGCGGAATTTGCGCTAATGTATCAGCCGTGTTATGTATAAATGAAAATTTATCTAACGTTAGGGACTGTTTGTTGGGTAATGTATCAGTCTATATTTCATTCCGCATACTTTATATCATGCCAATTTATTATGATTATTTTATGACGATCGCAAATACTTACTTTCATTATATTTTGCGTCACTAGAAATATGTGAATTAATACGTTTAGAGTCGGTGAGATCTTTTAGCATAACCTCACAGCTATGAAGTAGTGAGTCACCAAATCTAAGTTTAAGCAATTCCAAGTTTCGAATTTCCTTATCGGCACTAAAGTCCAAATACGTAAGTAAACGATCCGCCATCAAATTACGATACTCATTCATGAATAATTCTTTGCTCCCATATATATCAACCACCATGGATATGATATCTGCAGAACGGTTAACGTTAGTAAGCTGAATACGTGCCGTCTGATCAATTCCATATGAGTCTGGTAACCAATTTTCCCAGTTGTTGAGTTCCTCATTGACATCAAGTTTTTCATTTTCTTTTAAAGATTCGCCTTTAGCAAGCTCTTCTGTTAAGTCAGTAGGACCTTCTTCAGTAAGCCCGGTCACAACGCGACGTACTGTATCACTACGTTTGCGAAGGTAATCACGTATTGGGGCTGTCACAGTTTCTAATATAATTCCACTGTTATCAAGATATCTTATTGCTTTTATAGCAGCTATATATCCTGTTAAAATATCCATTGTATTTACACCAGGATGTAGCACACGAGCTTTTAGAGTATTAGTGAGTGTTTGAATGAAATGTTTTCTCATGTCTATTTTTTCCATACAAATCTTCAAGTCGTCGATAGCGGGAATGGATTCGGGAAAATCTAAAAAATATACACAAATTGCTATTAATATAATACGGAAATCCGCAAAAAATTATTTTGCAGAACAAATTTGTTTTTGCCCTACACTCAGAGAAAAAATCACAGTTATATCAACAGTCCTCTACTGTTAATACCAAAAACTGTTGAATTGACGGAAATCTGGTCAAGTAATGTAGATTTACAGTGAATCCAACAGATTTAACAATTATTTAACAGCGAAGACACTCTCACAACAGATATCTGCAGTTAATCCAACAGATTTAAGTTAATCCAGCAGATTTAACACTCTCACAACAGACTTCTGCAGTTAATCCAACAGACTTCTGCAGTTAATCCAACAGATTTAAGTTAATCCAACAGATTTATCACTCTCAAAACAGACTTCTGCAGTTAATCCACCAGACTTCTGCAGCTAATCCAACAGATTTAAGTTAATCCAACAGATTTAACACTCTCACAACAGACTTCTGCAGTTAATTCAACAGATTTAACAGTAATTCAACAGCGAAGATACTCCCATTACTGTCATAGAACAAAGCTGTAATTCGACGCCATTAAACATAAGTACGCGATGGCCTGATGGTTAGCATCTCCGTTCAGCAGTCAAAGCAGCGTGAGCTCGATTCTCGGTGGAGGCAACAAGGCAACGTGGGAAAGTGTCATTTAGAGCAGAGCTGTAATTAGACGCTGGGAAGCATAACTAAGCGATGGCATAATGGTTATACAGTAGACACCTGAGGTCAGTGTTCAAGAGCCCTGAGTTCCGATTCTCGGTGAATTCACAATATAAGAACTCTGAAAAAAAAATTTTGTTTTTGTTTTGAAAAAAAAATTATATTGACTTCACCGAGAATCGAACTCGGAATACCTAAAACAACAAAATTTTCTGTTAAAACAACAGCTAAAACTGTTCACGAACGAACAGCATCTGCTGTTTCAACAGATATATCGTTTGGATGGGTTTTGAATGTTAAATCTGTTGTTTTAACCTGTAATCCAGTTCGTTCTACTGTATTTTTTCTCTGGGTGTATACAAAATGCATCACAAAACTACTTGTTTGCTTGTTTTTTTTTTTTAATTATGAACTTAACTGTGAAAAAGTGATTTTACCGGGAAAACTATATATACATATTTACCAGAACAACTGTAATGTCACTTTTCATGGAGAATCTCTTTACAAACAAAGTCTAGAAGATTATATTTCTTTTGCTTGTAATTTGGCGCCACCAGCGCGTTGCAGCCGAAGTGACGCGACCATAAATTTCACTGTACGCGCCAAGTGCGGCATGCGCTTAGTGACAAAAAATTCGATACTGTCTGAATAGGACTGCAATTTTTTTCTGTTTGAAACAGATAAGTAAGAGTTCGTAGATAATTGTGTAAAATATTTACTGCAATAGTAGCTATAGAAGGCTTTTAAAAATTAATTTGTTTAAATAATTGTTATTAAAAACTAATTTTTTTTTGCAAAAGTTATTTTGAAAATTTATCGAGATAACGTTCCCTTAATACCAAAAAAAATTTGGTTCATATATGTCAAACTAGTCGTGAGTTATGCTATGGATACACACACGCAGATTATCTCCAATAAATCTTCTTTAATCAGATCCAAATTTTACCCTGACACACACAAAACTGAAGATTAAGAGCATTGAGGATTACTACTTTGGAATTTCGAAAAAAGGTTAAACGTGTTTTTTTGTTCTGTCTTAAGCTACACAAATTTATGGTTTTTAAAAAACATCAAACAAATTTTTTTACACAGTTGACATGGTTTAGCTCAGGACTAGTGAAATTAACATTCAGATACGAGGGGTCTGTTTTTACACCCACCTGTACTAGTTTTTTTATAGTAGATTTACACCGCACCAAATTTGGGAAATTTGGCGCTTTTTTCCATACAAATCTCATTTTTCCAAATTTGGAATTCCATCACATTTGAGCTCATTTGCCGATCAATACAATCCACAGTTCCCCAAAATAGCAACCCTGCCTGTGTTCCACATTTAGAATTTCCCAGCAAGAACCTTAATGGGTAATTAACGTGTGATAACTTTTGCATTATGAACAGCTGTAAATAACAATTTCAACTAGTTTTTTTCCCTTCTTGACTTTTCATTTATTATTACTCTACAGGTGTTTAAAACATCATGGTGTTGCATTTTCTTTCGGTGGCTTTGTGTTCTGGTAGAAGATTCTTGCAGGGAAGGTGAAGCCAAATGCAAATTTGCCAGTGTAAACAGGTTCGAAATGACTCATTCAAATTCGCCAAATTTGGTGCAGTGTAGATGTACTATTAGACAAAATTTTGAATCATTTGGATCTATCTCTAGAATACTTTTAGACGAATCTTACTTACTTACTTAAAATAGCCTATAACCGCCTAGGCGATTTTGGCCGTCTAACATGTTAGGCCAGTCATAAATCTTTCGAAGAATTTTTCTCTCGAATACTCCCAAAGCCGCCTCGTCAGAAGCTGTCAGTGTCCATGCTTCTGCACCATATAGCAGGACGGGTACGATGAGTGACTTATAGAGTGTAGTTTTTGTCCGTCGAGAGGGGACTTTACTTCTCCATTGCCTACTCAGCCCAAAGTAGAATTTGTTTGCAAGAGTTATCCTTCGATGGATTTCCAGGCTTACATTGTTGTTAGACGAATCTTATGGCCTGATTTTATAAAACGAAACGCGGCACCAAGAGTCAGGTTCACCCAAGTGAAACCCAATTCGTAGTTTATAAATCACTTCGTGGCTGTCAGTAACTGTGAATATGAGTACGTTTCTTACGTTTTTTGGTAACATATAAGAAATAAGAAAGCGAACTGACGCGAACAGTCATTTTATCTGTCAAACTAAACACTTGTTTTTGGGCAGCGTTTACTGGATTGCATGGGTAATTTGAGGATAATGAAGCTTATATTTGTGAAAAACTCCATAATTACGACAGAGCTGAATTCTTGTAGAGAACTAGGTTCACCTTGTTTCGAAAAATGTCCTGAGACAAAGTTGTAGATCTAAAAATTCTCTACCACAATCCCATTATTTCATTACTGGAGACTCATAGAGAAATTCAAGGTCTACAACTTTATCTTAGGTAATTTTTAGAAATAAACTTTTTTAATTTTTTTATGATGGGGAACCAAAGCTCTCTACAAAAATTTCAAGTCCAATGCGGAGATTTAATTTAGCCGCGGTCCTACACCATCTATCACATAACACCCTTATATTGCAAACAACAATTTGCAAATTTTTTTGCAAATATATACAATCTAATCTTGGCTTGCGTCATTTATTGACACTTAACCGCCTAGGTGATTTTGGCCGTTTCGTATCAAAGCACGCCAGTCATTCCTTTTTAGCGATAACTGGCAACCCCAAGGCCGTTCAAGTCATCCTCCACTTGTTGTTTCCATCTCAGTCGAGGCCTCCACCTTCCTCTGCTGCCGAATTCGGGTGTCGATAGGAAAACCTTCTGTGCTGGAGCTTCTTTGTCCATTCGCAACCACGGAGAAAACTGCTGTGCATTATTTATGCACAAGTTGTTCATAACTATAAAATGTTGTGGTACATTTTTGAATATGCAACTTTGCGCATAAATTTAGCCTAATAATCATAAATTCTGCACAATCTTTTAGAATTGTGCATAAGTTATACACAAAAAATGTGTAGTTTGTGAACATTGTTCATAGCTTAACATCAAACACAATTGATCATAATATGTGACTATAAACACTTATAGTTCATAAGTTGTGCCCATTTATGCATGCATTCTGCACCATCTATTAAAATTGTGCATAAGTTATACACAAGAAATGTGCAGTTTTTGAACATTGTTCAAAGCTTAAAATCAAACACGATCATAATATCTGAACATTGTTCAATGATATGTGACTATAAACACTTATTTTTCATTTTGTTCAATTGTGTTGTTTGTGAATAGTGCCGGTTATGTAAATATGTGCAAATTAATAACGAAATAGTGTACAAAATATATATTATTTTCAAATCAAATGCTTGTAAACAAAGATCCCTTCAATATCATTCAAATTAATAATATGAAAACAGTCACAATTCAAGAATATTCATTTAAACAATTACTACTACCATTCGAAACAAAAAAATAACTAAATGTTTCAAATTCTATAAGTTACAAAGGAACAACTTACAAAATTGGGTACTACATTTTTATAAAGCAGTGTGTTTATAGTATTGTCGATATAATTTTATTAGAAGACGGCATATATTTAATACTTAATGAATACTAAATTGAAAATTTTGATTTGTATTATTATGCTTATATTATTGGGGAAAGAACGGAAAATTATCTATTAAAATCCATTACAGAAATTGAATTTCCTAAACCCTTCGAGCTTTATCCAATCTTAAGCACTAAACTATGTTTTATGATAAGAATTTTATAGAAATGTAAAATAAATTACCCCTCGTGAAGGGTTGACACCTTGCCGCGGTACGAGGGCTTAAGTCGATAGCCACAGGGCTGCGCTGCCCTTGTGATCATAGTGCCGCCGGTACTACATCGCGAGAGAAGCCAAGCCTCTCTGGCGCGACGACTAAGATCTTCCCCCTCCCAATCCAGGGTGTTATGCGACCACGTGCCCATTGGACGTTTGCAGCCGGGAGGCAAATCGTGGCTGTAATCGAAAGGAGCCTCTCTGATACCGGGCCGCCTCGGAGAGTAACTATGGCCTTACCGCGGCATGGAGCTCTGCCGCGGCGGACGACACATTCCCCATACTCTTCCTTTGACCCTAAACTGGCCTTGCCCGGCAAGGGGTCGTACGAACAAGATGAAAAAAAGTAATAAAAACCTTAAAAATAATGATACAACCATGTATACTGCCCAGCAGAGGAGGAAAATGCTGGAGCAAGCGAGAACGCAACGTCGGAGGACAAACTCCATTTCTTCATCAGCCGAGAGACCGACAGCGATGGCAACTACGAGTCGATCAGCTCTGGATAATAAGGGGGCAATCCCCAAAGTAAGTACCGGTACAAACACGGTGAAGCCAACAACGGCTGATGCTAGAGCCCTAGTAAGTGCAGGTACCGAAACCAAGTCTTTAACGTCTGTGGCAGTGGTCTCACGACCTGGCCCCAGAGATCCAAATAAGGGAACGACCGCGATGGCAACTACGGGTCGAAATTTACCCCAAAAGACATCTCCCAGTCGCTCTGAGTACTTGGACAAAAGAGCGGCCGCGAGGATACTGAAGAAATACGAGGGTATTTCACAAGAGACGCTATCGCCGAATGCTAGGAAGACGGTGGAGATGGCTGAAGCTATCTTACCGAACTTCCAAAGCGATTACGCGCCAAAGAAGGTTAATATAAATCCCTTCAAACGCCAGAGATCGGACGTGGATTTAAAACCTCACCCGAAGCGGCAGCAACACGCCCCCGTAATGGGTAAACTCAGCTTTGCTGAAGTGATTAAGGATAGGATCCTCATAGGCGTCATTGGCCGAGGTAATGAAAACTGGGCCATCCCTAGGGACCAGTGGCGGTTCGTCCGGAACGCTATCGGTAATGCCTTTCTCGACATTATGGATGAGTCTCCGGGTGCCACTCCGATGGGTTCTGATGCGGGATGGCACCAGGGCCGAATCAAGGTATTCGCTTGCGAGGATGCAAAAACTGTTGCACTGTACAAGGCAGCAGCTGCAAGACTAGGTGAGATCTACCAAGGGGCAAGAATCGAGGTTGTCGACTGGAAGGACATCCCGGCTCGGCCAAGGGCAAGAGCGTGGATTCCTGCTATCCCTGCTGAACCTGAGAGAATTCTCAGGATGCTGAGGATCATGAACCCGTCTCTCCCGACGCAGGACTGGGGTGTAAATCTGGTCGAGGACGCGGTAGGGCCTGATAGGCAAGTGGTCTTCACCTTGAATAAGGAGGCACTCGAGCCCCTTAAACGGTGCAATGGACGAGTGCACTACGGCATGGGTCAGATCGTGATCCACGTATACCGCGGCGATGCACAGCGCGCTGCTATTTCGGCTGCACCGGAGGACTCGGACATCGCAGTGCCGGAAGGGGAGTCGGAGATGTCCGACTCGGAAAGTATGGTATCTGCCACGTCAAATGGCGAAGGAGCAGTGAACAGCTCGGAGATGGTGGTGATTCAGATAAACCTGCACAAATCTAAAGCAGCCTCGGCTGCTTTAATCAGTCGTCTCTTTAAAGGCGACGTAGATGTGGTCCTCATCCAAGAACCCTGGGTCAACAGCTCAAGGATTTGCGGTTTGGGGACTAAGGGTTATAAGCTTATTCGAGCCAGCGAGGGGGGCAGGGTTAGAGCCTGTATTTTAGTTAAGTCTGAGCTGAATGCATTTCTCTTGCCCAACTATACCAATGGTGACGTTACAGCTGCCAGTTTAACAGTCGACAGTACCAGTCTGACGATGGCGTCGGTCTATATGCCCTACGACGCCGAAGAACCTCCGCCACAGAGGGAGGTAAAAGACCTGGTGGCAAATTTTTCCATGGGTCATCTTATTGTCGGAACTGACGCCAATGCTCATCACGTCCAGTGGGGAAGCTCCGATATCAATGCTAGAGGAGAGTCGTTGTTTGACTATTTGTCAACAACTAACCTGGTAGTTTGCAACGTGGGTAACGAACCTACGTTTATTACTAAAACCCGTAGGGAGGTAATAGATCTCACTATTTGCAGCGAAGGCGCTTATGAGTGGGTCAGAAAATGGCGCGTTCTCGATGAGCACTCATTCTCCGACCACCGGTACGTAGAAATAGTTCTAGACTTTTCTGTTGAGCAGCCGGTTATGAAACGCAACCCACGTAACACTAACTGGCAGCTACACAATGAAATACTATCTAGGGACTTACCAGCACTGCCCCCACAAGTCCCCTCATCAGTAGGGGAGTTGGAGGATCTGGTAAAGACCTTTACAACGGCGCTCTCGAATGCTTGCCAAGTGCCAAAACCACGCGGTAAACATAGGCCGCATTGGTGGTCCTACGACCTGGACTCGCTCCGAAAATCATGTAGGACACAATTTAATAAGGCCAAGAGCCTTGGCACGGAGACTCAATGGCTCGAATATAAAGTTAAACTCAGGGCCCACAAAAAAGCTCTGAGGCAGGCGAAGAGAGTATCGTGGAGAAATTTCTGCACTGGGGTCGAAAATGTCGACGATACAGCGAGACTTAGACGAGTGCTCTCAAAAACTCAAACAGCCACAAGCTATTTGCGCAAACCTGACGGATCCTGGACCAGCACGGAGAGGGAAACCCTAGAGCTGCTCTTGAATACGCACTTCCCAGGGAACTTGCATGAGGAACCCGTAGCACCTACAACAAACCTGGCTGTATACATACCCATCACGGAGGAAAAGGTTAGGTGGGCGGTTAAAAGCTTCGAACCGTTCAAGGCTGCCGGGCCAGACGGGATTATTCCCGCACAACTCATAAACACGCTGGAGACCTCAGCCAAATGGCTGGTATTTCTCTATACAGCCTGCCTGGCTCTTAGCTACATTCCGTGCTCCTGGAGAAGTGCCACGGTAGTGTTTATTCCTAAGGCGGGGAAGGCGTCTCATTACGAGCCGAAGGACTACAGGCCGATCAGTCTCTCATCCTTTGTGCTCAAAACCTTCGAGAGGATAATAAATGACTACCTCTCCTCTACTATTGATAGCAACCTGATCTGTAGCTATCAGCATGCATACACCAAAGGGTATGAGAAGGAGTACTGTCTTGCGGCCTTTTTAGATATTGAAGGAGCCTTCAACAACATAAGCCCTGATGCTATAAACACCGCTTTAACAAGTCTGGGCATAAGCAGGTCTCTTATTGGACTTATTGATCAACTGCTAAGGGGTAGATGAATAGTTTCATCACTGGGCTCGGTTGACTTATCACGCTATGTCACAAGGGGAACGCCTCAGGGTGGTGTTCTCTCCCCGCTTCTATGGAACCTCACTGTCAACTCGATGCTGCGAGACACAAGCTGGGGGGCGGGAAGGTAGTGGCATATGCAGACGACTTAGCTATAGTATATAGGGGCAAATTCCCACAAACCCTGTGCGACTTGGTGCAAGTAGCACTGCGAGAGGTTTCCTCATGGTGCTCGCGCTGCGGACTGAGCATCAACCCGGGAAAAGTAGAACTGGTTCTATAAGATACCACCGCTTACACTACCAAAACTGAATGACGTGCACCTGAACCTGGCTGACAAAGCCAAGTTCTTAGGCACAGTTCTGGATAGGAAACTAACCTGGAAGGAGAATGTTCTTCAGCGCCAGAAGAAAGCGTGTATTGCACTCTACACATGCAAAAGAGCCATCGGAAAGAAATGGGGGCTCAGCCCCAAAATATGCAAATGGATCTACACCGCAATCATTCGACCAATCATGCTCTATGGAGTTGTGGTATGGTGGCCTGCGCTGAGCAAGGCAACAAACCTTAATCTGCTAGGTAAAGTACACAGATCTTGCATGATCTGTATAAGCGGTGCGTTAAGAACAACGCCCAATGAAGCACTCCAGGCCATTCTTGGCATTTTGCCACTCGATCTGGAAGGGCACCGGGTAGCAGCAGCATCGGCTCTGCGTCTAAGGGAAACGTCCGGCTGGGGCGCAAGCACTACTGGACACGCCTGTATTTTGGGATCCTATAGCTTTCTTCCGCTGAGCACGGATCGTTGTGCGACCACAACAGTCGGAGATAGCTGTTTTAAAATCAACATTCCCAGCAGGGAAGAATGGGAGAGCACGGATCGGAGTCCCGCCACTCATGGCGGCACTTCCATTTATACTGATGGCTCGAAGTTAGACGGCAGAGTTGGAGGAGGGGTTTATTCAAAGGATCTGAACCTTGAGCTCTCCTTCAGACTACCTGATCACTGCAGTGTCTTCCAGGCTGAAGTTTCAGCAATCATGGACGCCGCGGCTTGGATAGGCCAACACAGTATCGGACACGACTTTTTTATATTCAGCGACAGCCAGGCGGCCATCAAATCCCTTGGCTCTTATTCGTTCAACTCTGAACTGACGCTCAGCTGTCGTCGATCTCTACAAGAGATGGCCCAACAGAATCGCGTGAACCTCACATGGGTCCCGGGGCATAGGGACATTGAGGGAAATTGTAGGGCAGACGAACTTGCGAGGCAGGGCACGACCAAGCAGGTTCTTCGGGATAAAGAGCGCTAAGGTATGCCGTTTGCCACATGCAAGCTTATGCTGAAGGAGTACACACTCCGCCAAGCCAACGAAAGATGGCTGCAATCTCCAGGATGCCGGATATCCAAAGAAACCTGGCCGAAATGGAATCATAAAAGATGAAGACAAATTTATGCCCTAAGGAGAAGAGAAATCTCCATATTAATAGGCGTATTGACTGGGCACTGCCTCATTGGTAGGTACGCAGAAAGACTTGGTGTGCCCTACCGACGATGCTGTAGGAGTTGTAAGGATGATGAGGAGGAGGAAACGGTGGAGCACCTCATCTGCAACTGCCCGGCTTTATGTGGCGCGAGAATGCGCTTTTTGGGAGTTCCCTTCCTGGTTAGCCTACGCCAGGTCACGGAGCTGGACATAAAGGACCTGATGGCCTTCATCAAGTCATCTAAATGGTTCGAGGAGGAGTAACGGTGTCGGTATAGGAACGTCAGTCCCGGGATTCTGCTATGTGGAGAATTCCGTTAATACCGGGATTTTCCATATGGCAGGGTCCCGGAACTGACTTTCCTAGTGTTGGTGGTATCACAACGGGCCTTTTAATACTGGCCTAGGTGTGCCTCTACGGTAGCCACTTGAACCTAACCTAAAATAAATTAATTACTTTATAAATTATATAAAATAAACATGTTAATACTGAAGTATATAATTTATTGTATTTTAATAAAGACAT
This sequence comes from Campiglossa producta, assembly GCA_964058755.1. Lineage (NCBI taxonomy): Eukaryota > Metazoa > Arthropoda > Insecta > Diptera > Tephritidae > Campiglossa > Campiglossa producta. The sequence goes on from CAXKVI010000004.1 coordinate 44,083,161, forward strand.
TTAAAAATAAAATGAATTTTGTTTCTTTAATTTTAGCAGGTGTAAAAAGTGTTCCTATTTTTTCACAATCTATGAAAATGTGGTTCATAACCTATGCCCAGTTGTTCATAGTCTTTTCCAGTTGTCCAGAACCTATGAAACTGTTGTTCATAACCTATGCCCAGTTGGTCATAGTCTATCCCAGCTGTTCAGAACGTATGCCCAGTTGTTCATATTCTTTCCCAGTTGTCCAGAACCTATGAAAATGTTGTTCATAACATATGCTCAGTTGTTCATAGTCTATCCCAGTTGTTCAGAACGCATGCCCAGTTGTTCATAGTCTTTCTCAGTTGTCCAGTACCTATGAAAATGTTGTTCATAACCTATGCTCAGTTCTTCATAATCTATCCCAGCTGTTCAGAACGTATGCCCAGTTGTTCAGAATCTATGAAAATGTTGTTCATAATATATGCCCTTGTTCATAAAACATGCTCATAGTGCTGAAGTTAAGTTACGTACAAGTGTGCATGGATTATGAACAACTGTTCTTGGTCTATTTTCGTGAACGATTTATGCATAAGTTGTGCCCATACCGCATAATTTCTGCACACAATTCTCTCCGTGTAACATGTCCTAACCAGCGGAGCCTTTGGGCTTTAATCCGCTGGACTATGGTTAGGTATGCGTAAAGCTCGTACAGCTCATCGTTAAATTTCCTTCGATACTCGCCGTTGGCATCACGGGAAGGACCATAAATCTTCCGGAGAACTTTTCTCTCAAATACTCCAAGGGCCATCTCATCTTCTCTTGACACTGTCCATGATTCCGAGCCGTACATCAGGACTGGTATGATGATAGACTTATAGAGCGTGACCTTTGTTTGTCGCGAGAGCACTTTACTTCTCAATTGCCTTCTAGCCCAAAGTAACACTTGTTGGCAAGAGTGATTCTCCGTTAAATTTCTAGACTGATATTGTTTTCGGTGTTAATTCTGGTTTCCAAATAGACGAAGTCCCTCACCGTTTCAAATTTGTATCTATCAACGGTGACTTGGCTGCCAAAGCGCCGGTGCGCCGATTCTTTATTTGATGACGGCAGATACTTCGTCTTGTCCTCGTTTACCGCAAGACCCACTTTTTCCGCTTCCTTATCCAGTCCAGAGAAGGCAGCGCTTACGGCGCGGTTTTTAAGGCCAATTATATCAATATCATCAGCATACGCCAGCAATTGCACGCTCTTGTAAAAGATTGTACCATTGCGGTTTAGCTCTGCTGATCGAATTATCTTCTCCAGCATCAGGTTGAAGAAATCGCACGAAAGCGAGTCGCCCTGTCTGAAGCCTCGTTTGGTTTCAAATGGCTCAAAGAGGTCCTTCCCGATTCTGACGAAGCTGTTGGTATTGCTCAACGTCATTTGGATAAGCCGTATAAGCTTTGCAGGGAAGTCAAATTCAGACATGGCGGCATACAGGCAACTCCTTTTTGCGCTGTCAAAAGGGGCTTTAAAATCGACAAAGAGATGGTGTGTGTCAATTCTTTTATCATGGGTCTTCTCCAGGATTTGGCGTATCGTGAAAATCTGGTCGATGGTAGACTTACCAGGTCTAAAGCCACACTGATAACGTCCAATCAGTTTGTCTACGATGGGCTTCAGTCTTTCACACAATACGCTAGAAAGAACCTTATATGCGATATTAAGAAGATTGATTCCGCGGTAGTTGGCGCGGTTAGCGGTATCGCCTTTCTTGTGGATTGGGCAGAGCACACTTAAATTCCAATCCGGAGGCATGTACTCGTCTGACCATATTCTGCATAAGAGCTGATGCATGCTTTTTACTAGCTCTTCGCCTCCGTGTTTGAACAGCTCGGCGGGAAGTCCGTCTTTTCCAGACGATTTGTTGTTTTTGAGCCGGGATATAGCTAGCCTCACTTCTTCATAGTGTTGGGCAGTATCGATTCCAAAAGTACTCAGTACTCGATGCTGAAAAGTATCGACAGTACCCGATTCTTAAAAGTATCGATACTGACTATTACTACTACTACTACTATTACTACTTAATACCCGAAATGTACTCAGTGTCTAAGTAGTAATACGAAGTACTCAATACCGAAAATGTACTCGATACAGAAAATGTACTCGATACAGAAAATGTACTACATACAGAAAATGTACTAGATACAAATTCCACGAGTTTTATGTGGTGACGAATAATTCTTAATTTTGTATAAAGGGTTTAAAGGAATACAAATACGAAATAATTATAAAAACATATTTTTATTAAAAACGTTTGACGTAACGAGGTGGTATTAAGTTATATAGGTAAATACAATAAAGGGGTTGGGGTCAAAATTCTGCTTTTTTGGAAATTCTGCATTCATAATTCCGGAAGTCGAAACACCGGAAATCAAAATTATGGAAGTCAATATTCTGGAATCCAAAATTCTGGATAACGAAATTCTAAATTGCAAAATTCTGGAAACCAAAATTCTGGAAACCAAAATTCTGAAATTCAAAATTCTGTAATTAATGATTAAAAATGCGTGTTGATAACAAAAAAAGTGCGCACTTTTTTTTTTGCCTTAACATTTAACTGGACTTGTTCTGAAGGAATTAAAAACAAATGTACCGTGCGTATTGACACACAATTTCACGGCTGTGAAATGTTATACGAAAAAGAAATGAACATTCTCATGATCCATGTGCGCATAAAAAATCGGTTGCAGATCCAAATAATCTGGTTAAAAATATGGTTTCGCTTGAGTTTTCTGCAGCCTAGCCAAATAATTCAGCGTTCTGTATCTATGACAGAAAAACACATTGGACATTATTTGCCATCAAGTTAAAGATTAGAAGACAACGGAACAGTTTAAAATGTTTTAAAGAGCCAACTTGTGTTGAAAAAATAGACATTCCTTTATTATCACTTTATGTTTTGGAAGGTCAACTATTTATTTTAAGTGAGAAAGTTATTAAAGTTATGGCGAAGGCATTCTTATTTTTGGAACAAAATCTTCGCTGCAGTTGTTAAATGAGAGCGACTGCTGGATTATGGACGGTACATTTGACGTTGTTCCAACGATGATGAGGCAGCTATTTTCCATACACGGCTGAGTAGAAATACAAACTGTTCCGCTGGTTTTCTGTCTTATGACCAAAAAATCAAAGTCAATGTATATTTCGTAAATATAAGCACAATTTATTAAAATACACGATTTTGCTCAAATTTTGGGGAAAAAATTTCCAGAATTAATTCAGGAAAACGTAAATTCCAGAATTATGAAAAACCAGAATTTTGAAATACAGCCAAAAAAGGCGAAGGAAGTGCGGAATTCCGATTTCCATAATTTTGATTCCGGAATTTTGACTTCAGAATTTTAATTTTATAATTTTGACCGTTTCCGACAATAAAGGTAACAAAAAAAATATATTGTACTTACATGTATATTTTAGTAATTCATACACACATTTTGAACATGTATATTAAAAAATAAATTATTTTAAAGCAATTCAGTTTCGATGGATTTATAACTATAAAATTAAATTGGGTAAATGAACATAAATTCAAGAATACTAATAGTCTAAGAGCTGGCAACATAAAAAATTTGGTCACTCGGTGCAAGGTCAATTTTGACATTGATCGACTCGATTGTTACCAACTAGACGTGAGCCAGATCGTCAGAACACCTACTGGAAAACAGAGGCGGGTATAGGGGGTCAAAGTTGCAACCTTTTCGCGAAAAAAAAGTCATAAGGTGCAAGGCTGAAATTTTGCACAGTGGTCGGGGATGTCATAAGAAAGAAGAAAAAAAATCGTCAGAACTCTAGGTGGAAGACAAAGGGTCGTCAGAAGTCCATAATGTTGTGAAAAATCTATACCTATAGCTCACCTGCAATATTTTTTATCTTGAAGTAATATTTTTATATACTTGGCTTTACTTTATGATAATATAATCTCAATGAAACCATTTCACGCAAAAACTAATAAAATCGCCAAAACCGTTTTTGAGAAAACCGCGAAATAACAGCGTTTTTTTTACTTGCTTCGAAAAACCTCATTTTTTGTCACATTTTGGAAAAATGTATATATTCTGAAAGAGGAGCTAAACCTCCATCGCCTCCATGTTTTATTTTTAAAAGTGCATTTCTTTGTTACTCATACGCCATGTGGTGTTAAAATCATTTAAAAATAAGAAGAAGAAACTTTTCGAGTATGCAGTTTTTTAGAACAGTTAATTTTAGTCTAACAAAGTGAAATTTTTGAGTACCCTGGAGCTACCGTTGATTTTTGACGATTTTTTTTCTTAAGGTGACTTGGTTTTGTTTTATAAAAAATGGTTGTAAAAATTCGAGTTTTGAGTCAAATTGGGTCAAAAGGAGACAAAAAAAGTATTCTATTAATAGGCGTAAATTAAGAAAAGCTTGCAGATTATAACTAGGAACACGTCCAGGATGTAGCTTGCCCCTTGGTCAAAAAAGGGAAGAAAAAAGTCTGCTATTAATGGGCTAAAATTAAGAAAATCTTGCATGTTATTACTACGAACACTTTAAGGATGTAGCTTCCTCTTTTATATGCTAAGGGGGAGCCCAAAGAAGAATGTGGAGGCGAAATTACCAGGGAGAGTCAAATTTTATACATGCAGGAAAGTAAACTTTTTCTGATGCTCGCTGAATAAAAATGAAAAAATCAGAATTGCTGATGCTGCTTAGCTTTTCCTGTCATATTTGAAAGTTAAAAAATTATTGTAATGCTCATAAGTTTTCAATAAGCGAGCAATAGCAATCGATTGTTTGCTTATCATCATTTTTCGTGCATTTTTAAGCATTTTCGAACCCTGTTCATAGTTATTTATATTCATATTCAAGTGTCTAAACAATAAAAAATGGAAAAAAAATAATTGCGTGTTTAAGTGTAAAAATGAAGCAAGTAAAGTATTGCTCTTTAGTGCAGAAAAACTACGCCAGTGTCACGAGAAATTAAAAATTCGTCAAACGCTGAAAATGAAATACGGTGACCTTGAACTTCCCGATCATGTCTCTGGAAGTCATGGATATCACAGCAGTTGTTGTAAAAATGTTATGGCAATTCCGAAAAAGTATTTAGAAAACTTCGAAGAAATCGGGAAAAGTGAAGAAGATACGGGAACAGCATCATGTTTTGCAAAAGTCTCAGGTACGTCAAAATTTAGCATATTTATATGCAACTTGTAATAAATTTATTTAGTAATCAGTTTTTAAATTTACATAAAAACGAAAAACTTTTCATTACATTTAAGAACTAATTTTTTACATATTTCCAACATATATCGTAACCCTAATATAGATAGCCCTTAATTTTTTTAATGAAGTTGCGGATTGGTTCTTATTAATAATTTCTGAATAAAGTTTTACTATACCATAACGTAGTTAAATATTACAGGCCCTGATATTTGTGTTTTCGAACAAGCCATAGTTGCTATGGTTAACTTTAAATTCAGTTTTTCGAGTGATTTTTACATATAAAACAAACACAAAACGGAAGACTTATACAACGAACTTCATAAATTAAATATGTATAGATCAGTGGCAGATCTGGCATTTTGGGAAGGGGGGGAGAGTTTAAACTTTTTTTATCAATTTCTAGGACATATTTTATTCACAGTTTCTCAAAACTAGCCTTTTATCTTTTAAAACAAACCTACATTTGTTGGTATGGGAAATGTCAAATTCAAGGTATCGCTCGTTCCATTGGTAAACAGAGGTATTTTTAATATTTTAAATTTTTGGGGAAAAAGTTCTCACTTTTATATTTCATAGATTAAATTCAAAGGCATCCATTGACACAATTTTTGTACTTTTGATCATTTTGCAATTCAGAGAACTATCTCATCAGTTGGTTATTTATGTTAATCACAAAATCCCTTAAAACAAAAATTTTGATTTATATCTCTTTACTTTGGAATGGGCGGTATCACGAATGTAAACGTTACCGTATATCCCATACCCTCTAAATTTTTATTTAATTTTCGTTCAAATCACACAACTTTTGTAGAGGGTTAGACCCGAATTCAACCCTCCTCCTCCTCCCCCCGTGGATCCGCCCCTGTTATATATATATATATATATATATATATACAGCATTGTCTCTATCAATCCTCATTTAAAAATATTATTAGCTGTAGGTCTTTCACCATCATTGGCATTAAACGTTGAAGAAATAAATTTTCCCATTGAGCAACCGCAACCATCCGGAGGGGAATCCGTTTACGAACCAAATGATTACCGCGACGTTGAACGTCCAGGGGATACTTCCTCGTCTCCACAAACTGACTTTGAAAACCAGCGAATCAGTGGTGAGCAGGATGAAGGCAAAAGGGTTTGTTTTTTTTTGTAATAAGACTCGTAAAGTTTCCAATTATCGTGTAATACCTTAACATAATTCGACGGATGACGAAAAACTAAAAAACGACATTCTAATGAACGCCGTTGGCTTGAATGATCACGAAATGCAAAATAAAGTACATGCTTTACAAATAACTGATGTTATCTATTATCACAATCCGTGTAAAACCTTATTTTTTAAACAATTTGTGACATCTCCTAAAGTTGCTCCTACCGATTGGTATACAACTCGATATTTGCACGGCATTGCTTTCGCAGAAGTTTGTCACTATGTAGAAAAAAATATAATTGAAAAAAAAAAACAAGTACAATTTTTGCAATATCTAACAGATATATATCGCTCATTTGCTGCAACGTCGTCATAACTCAAAAAATGTGATATTACAGAAAACGCATTTTTAGTTTTTGAATTGCTGTATATTTATATGGGATAAGTAATTAATTCTACCGCGATGCTGCGTGAAATGTTAAAACCTCGGATATAACACTTTGCCAGTTAATCAAACATATTATTTCCGATATATTAGTGATGTTAACTCAAAATTTGGGTTTTTTGAGTTATGACGACGTTGCAGCAAATGAGCGATATAATGAAACTCTGGATAAATTACACATTGAACAATTTAGCATTAGTACCGCAAAATACACGTTTACTCAGCTTTTTGAAAAATTACAGAACACTTATGCTGATGAAATTCAACTCATTATGATGCATAAAAAAAGAATAATTGCTCCTAGAGATGGCTGTGTCATTGACGATGAAATTTATACACGATTGGAGGAAGATGAGCTCACAGCACGCGTTGCTCTCAATTTGAGAAAGAAAGTATTGCAAATAATGAAGAGGCCATTACCAGATAAATTACATATCAGTGATTTAATAGCAGGCGAATGTGATATCCCGGCTTCACTTCAAAATTTTGTCAAGCTTTTACTGTGTGGCGTGGACTATAGAACACAGAACAGTTCCGATCGTATGTGTAAAGTTAAATCTATATCACAAGATTTAATTTTTGGCTATCGCTAAAGTAGCGTTTCAAATTCAATCATCAGAAAAACCTACCTTCAATAATATTTTTATCAGCTTAGGTGCATTCCATGTTATAATGGCATATTTTAAAGCCATCGGAAAATTCATTGACGATTGTGCATTAACCCAAATCATGGTGGAATGTAATCTTTTAGCTGGTGGTTCCGTTAACGGCTTTATTAGCGGCAAACATTTCAATCGCTGTAAAAGATTGCATCCGTTGGTTTCTTTGGGGTTGCAAATTTTACATATTGAACAATTTTTAGATTCACGTAAAATAGATATTAGCGATGAGGTTATGCAATATTTAACACAATTTAAATCGCACAAAGTCTTGAATGACGAAATACAAAGTCGAGAAGTTTTAGACATTTTACAACAGTATTCTGAATACAAACATAAAATATTAGCCGGAGCTCATGGAAAAACGGCTCAGTTTTACGCTATGTACGTTGAGTTTGTCAACTACTACTTGATGTTTGACAGGAGTATTCGCGTGACACATTTCACTAATTCGATATCTGCTCGACAGCGATGGTCAAAAAGTCACAGTATAAGATCGACTATTATTTCTCATGTATATATTGAAAGTGGCATGAAAAGAACTCAGGATACCACCGCCAGTTTGGATAAGCACGTGATCGCTTACGACTCAAAAAGTTTAACTTCTTTTATCAACGGTGTAAAACAGAAAAACCCGTTTAGTTGCCCGGAATTGAAAATACCATATTTATTTAACATTAAAACAGGTCGTCGAGCATCCGAACCTTTTGAGCGTAGAGCAAAATGGACAAGCTCTGCAAGACACATTTATAACTGAGTGTTCACAAGACGATAGTAGGTTTGAAGCAACAATCAAACAAAACAAGATTTCTAATTTCGCAAGTTGCAATAACCGACAAAAAATTACTGTCAATAATAAAGTGCGCGAGGTTCCTATGCAACGTGATCTGTTTGGTCGGATGTTGGGCATTTCATTGAAAGAAACAGCAGATATTAAAAAAATGCTTTAATATCCCAGTCGGGAATTTGGCTGACCACAAATGCATTTTAAGTTGACTGCAAAGCACCCAGTACTGTTTGAAAAGCTAACTACTTTGTATGGAGCAGACTGACTATTTTTACATGGCGATGGCCTAGGAGGTAGTCAGTTGTGCCTTTTCCTGGATGACTTTCAGCTAACTACAAGCCCAATTTTTTAAAGCAGATTAAAACTAACAATATTGAGATAATTTTAAAGGAACGTCTTTAACTTGGTCTCAAGCCGATTATTTTGCAATGGCTTTTAGTTAGCTACTTCGGCAGCGCTTAAAGCCAACTACTTTGGATTAGATTAATGCCGGATATCTTCCGACAGAACTAAACAATGATATTGGAACTGAAATAACATTCAAAAGATTATTAGCGCCTTTTAATGCTCTTGTCCATATTTATTTTAAAAATATAAAATATTTTAGAAATAGGTATACATTATGAGGGTATTAATATTGTTTAAGCAAGAGCTTTTTCTTGCCTACAAAAAATTAAATTAAGAAATTTGGGGGTGTATAATTGAACGGTAGCGAAAGCACAAAATAAACAGCCGGTCCGCTTAATCTGAGCGACAATAATATTCTCATTTATTCGAATTCAATTATATATTTACAAAGCATAAAGAAAGATGAGCAAAGGGGAATATGAGTAGTGGGAACTAATGTAGTGTGTGTGTGTGTGTGTATGTTTGTATTACAAGAGCAGGAAATGTTTTGTTGTGTAGTTAGTGTACTTATATTTTAGTTAGTGAGTAGCAATAAAATAAATCATGATACAGTGTGTCACATATATGTTCAGACACAGTGCCTTGCGTGTCTGATCCAACATCCCGGCCCTGTTGAAAGTATCCTCTTTCAAGAGACTGGCAGTACTGCAATTTTGTGAATAGGTCTGCAGCAATTTCCATTGGCGGTGCGAAGATGCACAACACGAACTTGACCATCTCGTCCGTGTATGGTGGACTCTACTCGGCCAAGCTTCCAACGTTGCGGTGGCAAGTTATCTTCATGTATGAGGACCAAGGTTCCTTCTGTGATATTGGGCAGAGGCTTAGTCCACTTGACTCGCGATCGTAATTCATTTATATAATCTGCTGACCAACGGCGCCAAAAGCGTTGTTTGATGGCAGTGATTGTATCATAGCGATCTAAATGCGAGAGATTTCTGTCTTCGAATGAACGTTCAGGTAAGGCGCGTAGGGAAGAACCGACCAAAAAATGTGCTGGAGTGAGCGGCTCATAGTCGTTGGGATCTGACGACATTGGCGAAAGTGGGCGAGAGTTGAGTATAGCCTCCACTTCCACGGCGACTGTGCTGAGTTCCTCAAATGTCAATCTTGTGTTTATTAATGCCCGATTTAATAGTCCCTTTGCGCTTTTGACTGCGGCTTCCCAAAGACCGCCAAAATGAGGAGCCCTGGGAGGAATAAAATGAAAATTAATAAATTCAGATGAACAATATTTATAAATTTCTTCCTGAGTATTCGTTTTGAATAAAAATTGTTTAAGTTCATTTAATTGATTAGAGGCCCCAACGAAATTTGTGGCGTTATCACAAAATATGTCGCAAGGCAATTTTCTACGACCACCCATGCGCTTGAGAGCGTTGAGAAACGAATGTGTCGAAAGATCGGATACTACCTCAATGTGTACTGCCTTCGTTACTAGACAAACAAATACAGCCAAGTAAGATTTCATAGGAGCCTTGCCTCGGATTCTCAAATAAGTGTTTATTGGCCCGCAAAAGTCGACTCCACAGCGTTGAAATGGATGAGCGGGAGTCAGACGTGTGGCTGGCAGTGGTCCCATGACCTGTTGAGCCAGTACAGGCTTATAGCGTACACAGTGTACACAAGATCGAACAATGCGGCGTGCTAAATCTCTGGCATTCACTATCCAATACTCCAGACGTATCATAGCAACCAATGATTTAGGGCCGGCATGATAATTTCGAAGATGCAAGTGTCGAAGGTAATTTAGCACAAATTGAGAATTGCCAGGCAGCAGGATTGGGTGTTTCTGAGCGTCTGGTAGATCTGCATAGTCTAAGCGGCCACCAACTTTGATGAGATCGAATCCGGTTGATCTGTCGATGAAAGGAGTTAAAAATTTAAGATTACTTTTTAAAGTTAGATTTTTATTTAAAAATATGAGATCTTCAGAGAAGTGCTGCTGTTGCAAATTCCAAATAATGCAATGTAATGCGTGTCGTAATTCTTCAGGCGATAGAGAAGTGGGAAATGTTGTTTGATTTCTGCAAGAGTTATAGAATCTAAATAACCAGGCAACGAGACGTAAGCAACGGGAGTATGAGCTGATGTCATTAATGATGTCGAGAATATAATTTGTGTCCTTGACGATTGTTAACACTGTTTTGCGTTTTTCAGCGTTAATAATGTCCATGTCGAGATTTACTTCTTCCTTACTAGATGGCCATTTGACTTGATCTTGAAGCAGAAATTCTGGGCCGGAGAACCAATTTGACGCTTGAAGTTCAGATGTGGAACAACCTCGGGAGACAAGGTCTGCTGGGTTGTCTTTCGTTGGTACATGCTTCCAATGTGCACCCGCTGTAAGTTCTTGAATGTCTGACACTCTATTTCCGACGAATGTTGACAGCGTAATAGAGTGCTGTTTAAGCCAATGCAAGACTAGTTGTGAATCGGTCCAAAAGTAAGTAGTTACGAGTTGGTTCGAGAGGATATGCTTTATTTTGGCGTAGAGACAAGCTAAGAGATGAGCACCGCAAAGCTCAAGTTTGGGGAGGGACTGCTTCTTAACTGGCGCGACTCTAGACTTTGACGTGAGTATTTGAACTTCGATATGACCATCAGGATTTTCCGTGCGTAAATATAACGAGCAGCCATATGCTCGAATTGATGCGTCACAAAATCCATGAATTTGCACAATACGTGAGTTGGGTTGCAAACAATAGCGTGATACTTTCAGTGACGAGATTGATTTCAAAGATGCTAAGCAGTTGATCCAAGCTTGATGTACATGTTGAGGTACAGACTCATCCCAATCGAGTTTTAATAACCATAACTCTTGTAAAATTATTTTCGATGTAATTACCAATGGAGATAGCAATCCAAGCGGGTCGAAAAGAGATGACGCAATAGACAATATGGTTCGCTTGGTGACTGCATTTGTTTCTACTTTGGGTTGGAATGTGAACGAAAACACGTCAGTACGTTGATGCCAAGTTAACCCCAGTGTACTGGTAATACAATCGTCGGTAACGTGGATTTCCTTTTCAGCTTCACTCTCCATGAAATCTGGATGATTTGAGTGCCATTTTGATAATGGAAATTGTCCGCGTTTAAGTACTTCGATGACTTGGGATTTTAGCTCATGTAAATCAGCTACCTCGTTGGATCCACATAAGAAATCGTCCACATAAAATGATGATTTTACTGCTGATGCGCCAATGGGAAACTCAGTCGTGTACTGATCTGCCAAATAATGAAGACTACGTATTGCGAGATACGGGGCTGAGGCTGTGCCATATGTAACCGTATTAAGCTGGTATGTCTTGAGATCTAGGTCGGGAGAAGTTCGCCAGAGTATATATTGATATTGACAATCATTTTTATTCATAAGTACTTGCCTGTACATTTTGGTAACATCTGCAGTGATAGCGTAACGATATAAGCGAAAACGAAGTAATAGCAAGTAGAGATCTTGTTGAATGGTTGGGCCCACCAACAAAATGTTGTTCAATGATGTTTGCGATGAAGTTCGACAAGATGCGTCAAAAACGACTCGAAGTTTGGTCGACGTACTGCTGGGTTTGAGTACGCAGTGATGCGGTATGTAGTAATGCGGCTCGTTGGTTTTTGGATTTTCTACAAGGGACATATGACCAAGGCTTTCATATTCTTCCATAAACGAAATGTATTGAGGGCGAATTTCGGGTGAATGTTGCAAACGCTTTTCAAGAGCGAGGAATCTTCGGCGAGCGATATCGAAGGAGTCTCCGAGACGGGTGGGATCATCTTTGAATGGTAAACTAACGATTATCCGACCAGTAGCATCTCGTTTTGTTGTTTTTACGGAATGCTCCTCACAAATACGATGCTCCGGTTGACTCGGTTTTGATGATACGACGATAGTTTCCAACTTCCATAAACGTTGTAGATTTTCGTCGATGGAACTTTCGCTTGACATTAAACACGCCGATGTTGCCACTTCACGCCCACCACGATACCTTCCGGATACGACCCACCCGAATAATGTTTTTTGTAGAGTAGGTAGATTTGGACCAAGACGAATTTGGCCTACCGCAAGTGCTTCGAAAAATGCCTCCGTTCCAAGTAATAAATCGATACGACGTGGTTTGTAGAAGGTCTCGTCTGCCAGTTTCGTATTGACAGGCAAATTCCAAGTCGAAGTATCAATCTCAGTATCGGGTTGGTATGCAATGTGAGACGTGACTCCAAATTGCAGTGACAAATGAAACGCTGACGTACGCGATTTTATTGTTGTAGTGGTACGGGACTTCAAGTTCGTGAGGGATTCACCGATGCTGCGAATGCCAATGTGATGTTTTTCTCGACGGAGATGCAGTTTTTGAGCAAAGTCGTCAGTGATGAAATTGACCTGGGAACATGAATCAAGTAGAGCTCTTCCAAGTTTGTACATACCTGAGGAATCTTGAACTAAAACCATAGCTGTAGCCAGAATAACTTGACCACAATCTGATGCCTCCATATGTGAGTGGGTAGCTGCTTGTTGATTACCTGTTTGAGGTCTGCTAGACGAATTAGGTGTAAATGACGGTGGCTGCCATGATGTTCGAGAAGCTTGCAATGAATTAGTTGAAGTAGTTGGCGCTTGAGCCGTAGCCGTTACATGTGAAGTTGTCGATGTTGCTTGTGGAGTGATCTCACGTTGAAAGTTGTTGTCATGATGCAGTAGGGTATGGTGTGTCCGATTGCATGTACGGCACCGATGTTTCGAAGGGCACTGAGCCATCCTGTGACCGCTACCCAAGCAATTAATGCATAAATCATATTTCTTGTATATGTCGAACCGTTGATTCGTGTTTTTCTCCAAAAATTGTGGGCAACCTGTTAGCTTGTGCTTTGAGCTAGAGCAGAGGACACAGTTCGATTTAGTTACTGCAAACGAGGAGTGATGATTATGGGAATTCGAACGATTAGTTTTTACAGGTTCGGGTTTACGATTGGCTGACGAGTCTGATGAGTGTAGGAATTGACAATAACGTTCTAATGCTTCCGTACATTGGGACCAGTTGGGGAGTGATTTATAATCTAGGGACTCATTCCATTTTTTGCGGGCTTGTTGATCGCACTTGCCTATAACGATGTAGATGAGCATTGCTTGTGCGATGTTGGTACTTGTACCCAATGATTCCAACGAGCTATAAATGGCTGACGCCTTGTCTACTAAACTACGCAAGAGTTGAGGGTTTGGATTTTCGACAGTTTGTAATGTGAATAGGGAAGCTATGCCCTCCAAGAAAATGAGAGTTGGGTTATCGAACCGTTCTTTGAGTCTATCTAGAGCCTTTGGGTAATTTTCACTAGTGACTTGAAAAGCCTTGACAGTTTCTAGTGCTGGCCCTTTTAAACACGAGAGGAAGATAATTAAATTTTTCAATATTCGAGAGTCGGTTCTCGCGAGCGATAAGTTGTGTAAACGATGTAATGAAATTTCGATAATCTGCATAATCACCGTTGAATGTTGGTAATGACAATCGCGGTAGATGGGACGATTGAACAACAGTGGCTGCTGGAGGGGTTCCCGGAAGTTGGATGCTCATATTTGGATCAAATCCTAGCTGAGATTGAATGAGTACCTTTACTCCTACAAAGGTGTCCTCCAAATCGGCGCGGCCGTTGTCATTTGCATCTAAATCTGCAATTTCGGCTTGAACAGATAAAGCTTGCTTGAAGTAAGATTCTAAAATACCTAACCGACACTGTAGCTCAGCAGTAGATAGCTTTGTTTCTGCATCCCTATTTGCTTCTACTATTGATTTAATACGTGAAATATTGCGCTTAATATTAGTGCGCTTACGCTTACTTTCTTCTAACGACATGATTTTTTGGGGGTTGTGCTCTGCTTATTTACTGCTGGGTTAGCAAACTGCAAAGTGATGGCAGAGAAGTGATGGTAAGCTACCGGCGGTCAACCAATGACGCCAACAACGGCAGCACGAAAACGAAAACGAAAATCTAGGCAGCACAAGGCAATATGCGTGGGCAGAGAAATTTGAGCGAGAGCAGCGAATGCAATAGCAGCTGAATGCAACTGCTACAAGTGCTGGCAGCGAAGGTAGACGAAAATCGAAAATAGCGACGGCAGATTAGCAGCGACGCAAGCGACAGTGGCTAGTGAAAGCAGTGCAGTGGGCTGCTAGCAAAAGTTATGAAAATGAACTAACGGAAAAAAACCAGATCACGGCAATTTTAGGGACACCAACAATGACTGGGAAGAGGGCGAATGAACTTTGCGTTATACGGGAAATCAGGGAACTGTATTTTTCGAGACATTTCATGCATACATACCAAGTGATGAACCTTTTGTTTTACCGTATGTATGTATATCAGCAAATTGTTGTTTTCCAACCGATGACTTTTGTAGTTACCGATACAGTACAACGATATGAGTTCCAAGAATTCTGCAAATATTCCCAATGATAATTACAGCCAACACTTTGATTTGACACTTTTTCCAATTTCTTGTTCTCGTCCAAATGTTTCCCAATGGTATGATGTTTGGTTGATTGTTGTTGTTTTTTTTTTTTTTTAAGAGATTGGTTTTTGGTGTAATGAAACCGATTTTTACTTTCAAATTAACACTCTTAACAAACGCGATTATACAGTGCCCCACGTTGGGCGCCAAAAAATGTTTAAGCAAGAGCTTTTTCTTGCCTACAAAAAATTAAATTAAGAAATTTGGGGGTGTATAATTGCACGGTAGCGAAAGCACAAAATAAACAGCCGGTCCGCTTAATCTGAGCGACAATAATATTCTCATTTATTCGAATTCAATTATATATTTACAAAGCATAAAGAAAGATGAGCAAAGGGGAATATGAGTAGTGGGAACTAATGTAGTGTGTGTGTGTGTGTGTATGTTTGTATTACAAGAGCAGGTAATGTTTTGTTGTGTAGTTAGTGTACTTATATTTTAGTTAGTGAGTAGCAATAAAATAAATCATGATACAGTGTGTCACATATATGTTCAGACACAGTGCCTTGCGTGTCTGATCCAACAAATATGGATATGTACATTTATATGCATACATATTAAATTGTAGATAAGAAATGCATTCTAAATCGACAAGCTAGTTTAAAATGCTCAACACCTGCTCGTGATGGCCTGTACGAATTTGCGTCGATAGTGATGACTTGAGCCGAGAATTGAGTAATCGCGCGCTTCTTATACTTGATGGCCGAGCTTTCGCGCGAAGTGCAGATGCTACGTAGATCGCGCCAACATTGCTAAACCCAGACACGCTCAACGTGGCCTCTAGCTCCGTGACTGTAGAGGGATATTGGCCAACTGGTAGTAGCTCTTGTCCCACCTCAGTAATCACCACGAATGGTGATAGATGCTACGTATGAGTTTACAGCTGAATCTTTCACCGATGCCTTAGATGCCATAAAACCAGCCAATCACTGATTGTGCTGTGTATCCTCTGCTAGACCAGCGCTGAATGATGCCAACGCCAACGCCTCACCATAATGACCCGAACATTGCAGCGCTACACCTTGCCTAAAATACGCTTTCGGCTACGACGGACATAACTCGCGCGCCTTTGTGACCTCCTGCAGAGTAAGTACAAACCGATCCTGCATGAGACGCGCTGCCGAGGGATTACTAATTTGAACTTTCAGCAATTTTTTATGAAATAAGGTTGAAAGTTAAAGCAATTAGAAGTTCTAAAAGCTATCAAACAAAATAAGCAAAGTATGATCTGATTGCTTTCTGCATTTTTTATGGCTAGTTAGAAGTCAGCCTAAAAAAGTTAAGACAAAAGCTAAATTTGTTGTGCTCAACTGGTTGATTTCTGCATGACTTTAGGCACAAACAAAAATCAATTGGTTGATTTCTGCATGACTTTGTGGTTAACTTAAAGTCATTTTGAAAAAATAGAAGCAAAGTTAAAAAAAATATTCCGAACTGTTTGATTTATGCATGACTGTGGGGTTAGCTATAGATCAATCTAAATAAATTGACTTAAAGTAATTTTTTTGGTTGGCTGGCTACATAATTCCCGACTGGGATCCTATGACTCCAATACAAGCATCGGCGCCCCATAGATCTTAAGATCATTCAAACAAGTTGGACTCATCACACAGACACGTTTCGCTCTTTGTTTATCAAATGATTTAGTCGTCGCTGAGCAAGGGGCGAAACCACATCGCGTGGGGGTGTCGCTTGTTTGGTCAGCGAATGTTAAAAATATAGTTCGGACGATCACAGCGCGTGTATAAGCGCACTCAATTGTACACCTGCATTTACCAATTTGCCGACCCATGCTCCAATACTTACGTCATTGTGCCACTTAGACGGCTCTATTTGCAAAACTGAAAAATCCGCATTATTAAAAAATTTTCATAACAATGGTACGCTACCACCAACAATTGACGTTGTGATTGTCGACGGATTATTTTGCCAAAATCTTTCGGTAACATTTAAAAAAAGGCATTACCCGGATTTTTCGCATTAACAAAATGCGATTATAATCCTACCTTTTTCAGGAAAGGAAAACAGCGTCCTTATAATATTCTGTCAAAGTCAAAAGATTACCAAAACGCATTCGCAGAGTTAGGTAATGTTGCCGCAAACAAAGAAAGCGTATTTACTGTCATTGAGTCATTCGTTTGTGAGATGTATGGTTTCAAATCTTGCGACAAGGTAAATACGCTACGATATGAAATGTTTTTCCGGAACTATGCAATAAAAAATGTAAACGAGCCTTTTCAAAAAAACAATTGAAAAACTTCGATGCGTCCTGCGAAATTCTAGGATCTTGATAACATTGCACAAATTTTAATAGTTAGGCCGAGCAGAATTCATGGGTGTTGTCACTTATGGCGGTTAACAGGGTTGTCACCTTTCCCAATTTTTTTTAAATATAGAGCTTGATATACCTATATGGGTATCAAATGAAAGGTATTTTCGGCCGCGCTCCAAATATGACAATTTTACGCAGGGTTTGCCACTTAGGGTTGCCACCTAACCGCAATTTACTTCTTTTTTCGTATATCTCGGAAACTGCTTGACCGATTTGGGTAATAGTACATTTATACTGCACCAAATTTGGCGAATTTGAATGAGTCATTTCGAACCTGTTTACACTGGCAAATTTGCATTTGGCTTCACTTTCCCTGCAAGAATCTTCTACCAGAGTGCAAAGCCACCGAAAGAAAATGCACAACCGTGATGTTTTAAACATAAGTAGAGTAAGAATAAATGAAGAGTCAAGAAGGCCTCTGTCTTTTCTTGGTAGAATTGGTCAACTTTCGCACGTTAATTACCCATTAGGGTTCTTGCTGGGCAATTCTAAATGTGGACACCCGCAGGGTTGCTATTTGGATGAACTGTGGATTGTATTGTTCGGCGAATGAGGTCAAATGTGATGGAATTCCAAATTTGGAAAATGAGATTTGTATGGAAAAAAGCGCCAAATTTGCAATTTTTCGCCAAATTTACCAAATTTGGTGCGGTGTAAATGTACTTTCATCAGGCAGTGCTGGTAATTGATTTTCTATTGCCAAAGCTGCCACAGTGTTGCCTTCATCTGCCAATTCCCTGCCAACCAGAACTAGCCTACCCTGCCTTTCCAAGGCAAATTTATTCATATGGTAATGGCAAGTGAACAGCTGACTTCCTCTTCTTCTCGTTTTCAATTCGCTGTGTACTGTAGAATGTCATACAAAGAAAGATTTAACTTTTGATTTTGAGTTTTGTGAAAACTATTTGAAAATTGTGAAAAAATATTAAAATTTAAAACAAATAGTAAACAAAAATTAATAAAAATGAAGAAGTGTGCGGTTTGTTTTAAAAAATATGTGTCAAAACTAGGAACATTTTTCATGGTTCCAATCGATGAGTCGGAAAGGCTGCGGTGATCAACAGTGTGTGGAACGCAGCTTGGGTCCAAGGACTTTGTTTGCTCTGACCACTTTTCACCTTCCGATCTAGGATCTAAGTAAAGCTTTGCCGGTTGTTGCACCATCGCGACAAAATAACGTCTCGGAAGTAGTAAATCTTGGAAAGAGCAGAACTTTTGGGTAAGTGAGGAATGACCAAAACTAAGAGCTAGAATGTATTGTATTGTTTTATTTTTTAGCACTGAAGTATTTGAAGCAAACGTACAATTAACAAACACATCTAAAGTAGATGGACATAGCACGCAAGCAAGGTAAACTTTAAAAAGAACATTATTTGAGATGTGATTAGATTATTATTTTTATTTACTATAGCTCCATATTTTATAGTCCCGGACGTACGGAAAAGCAGGTAAAAGACTGCGAAACCCAAACTGAGTGAGTAGAAAGTCGGCGAATATTCGCAAAGCTATTTTTATACCCAGCGTACTAGTACTAGTACAAGAGTATTATAATTTTGTTCACATAACGGTACTACGTAACGGCACAAAATAATCGAGATAGGTATAGAGTTCCATATATGAAAGTTCTTGGGTTGAAAAGAGGAGTTCCTTAAGGCATGTCCGTCCGTCTGTGTACACGATAACTTGAGTAAAAATTGAGATATTTGATTGAAAATTTGTATACAGGTTACTTTCTGGCCAAGATAGGTTGCTATTGAAAATGGGCGAAATCGGATGATAACCACGATATCGAAAATTTCGAAAATCACACAAATTGACATATCTCGGTAGCTGAAATGGCTAAAATTATATAATTTTATAGGCGAATCCCCCTGGTCATTCTCTTATGATTTTTCCATAAATTTTGTATAGTGGGCGTGGCACCGCCCACTTTTAAGGGAGGCATAATCCTTAGAAACGGCTTGTTCGATTTTGAAGCTATTTTATACAGTGTCGGACGAGACATTTTGGACCGCCGAAAAGGTTGTTTTATGACCTTTAAATTTTTGAAGTTAACTTCCTAGGCGGCGATATGAAGTTTCGATTGCGGGTAAAATTTGACAAAATGGATGCTGATGAAATGGATATAGAAATTGTAGCCGAATTTCAGGCGTATGTTGCAGACTTTCAGGCGTAGGCGATTTTCACCACGACGTTTAGTTGTGCAAATCAAATAGGAGGTGAAATTCTAGGATCTTGATAACATAGCACAAATTTGAATAGTTAGGCCGAGCAGAATTCATGGGTGTTGTCACTTATGGCGGTTAACAGGGTTGTCACCTTTCCCAATTTTTTTTTTAATATAGAGCTTGATATACCAATATGGGTATCAAATGAAAGGTATTTTCGGCCGCGCTCCAAATATGACAATTTTACGCAGGGTTTGCCACTTAGGGTTGCCACCTAACCGCAATTTACTTCTTTTTTCGTATATCTCGGAAACTGCTTGACCGATTTGGGTAATAGTACATTTATACTGCACCAAATTTGGCGAATTTGAATGATTCATTTCGAACCTGTTTACACTGGCAAATTTACATTTGGCTTCACTTTCCCTGCAAGAATCTTCTACCAGAGTGCAAAGCCACCGAAAGAGAATGCACAACCGTGATGTTTTAAACACCAGTAGAGTAAGAATAAATGAAGAGTCAAGAAGGCCTCTGTCTTTTCTTGGTAGAATTGGTCAATTTTCTTAAGAAAAACTAGTTGAAATTGTTATTTACAGCTGTTCATAATGCTAAAGTTATCGCACGTTAATTACCCATTAGGGTTCTTGCTGGGCAATTCTAAATGTGGAACACCCGCAGGGTTGCTATTTGGATGAACTGTGGATTGTATTGTTCGGCGAATGAGGTCAAATGTGATGGAATTCCAAATTTGGAAAATGAGATTTGTATGGAAAAAAGCGCCAAATTTACCAAATTTGGTGCGGTGTAAATGTACTTTCATCAGGCAGTGCTGGTAATTGATTTTCTATTGCCAAAGCTGCCACAGTGTTGCCTTCATCTGCCAATTCCCTGCCAACCAGAACTAGCCTACCCTGCAAAAACCGAGAGTACTCTATTTCCTTCCAAGGTGGCAATTGTTACGTGGAATTGCGACAGCATATGGAAAGAACGAATTACATTGCACATATTTGGAAAAATGCAACAATATTTGATCCATGCGCATTAAAAGCTGAAAATTGCGGATGGACATTAAACGGAGCCGATTACGGTTTCAAATGGTTTGAAGGACTACAACTACCACCATCTGTAGTAGACGTTATCCAAGAAAGTGATGCTTCGGAAGGTATTGTTGAATTCGATAATTTTGATAATTTATCGATTTTACTGAATTATTAATTTCTACTTCCAGAAGAAGATGATGATAGTTCCTACAATAGCGACGACGATATTGAGTTCGATGACGATATCGAGAATGTAATCCTCATGTAACCCTCGACGCACTAATATGTATCTATTTTATTGATTAGTTGTATAGACAAATATTGATTGAAATACAAATTATCCTCATTGGATGAGATGATCAAAAATAATATCTCACTAATTATCTTCTTCATTACAGCGCAGAGTGGAATAACTAAACTTAATATACGAACTCTAAGACTAGGTAAAGATTCTATGGAAGAACCTCCTGGTACCCCAATACTCAGACAAATGGTTTGGTACACTCACAGGTTTTTTAAAAGGGGGCGGACTCCCCCTTGACACAGAAAAGCAAGCTACATCCTGGACGTGTTCCTAGTTATAATCTGCAAGCTTTTCTTAATTTACGCCCATTAATAGAATACTTTTTCGTCTCCTTTTGGACCAAATCAAAACCCGAATTTTTACAACCATTTTTTATAAAAAAAAAAACCAAGTCACCTTAAGAAAAAAATCGTAAAAAATCGTAAAAAATCAACGGTAGCTCCAGGGTACTCAAAAATTTCACTTTGTTAGACTAAAATTAACTGTTATAAAAAACTGCATACTCCACTGATAAAAATAATTGTCCTCAAATTGAGGAAACGTACGACTTTCCTTTTTAAGGAAAAAACTCTGTTTTAGGGACAAATCTACTTAGTTTAAAGGAACATTTCTACTTTCCATAAGTAAATCAATGTACTCATATCAGTATTAAAGACATTTTTACTAGTTTCAATCAATTTACAAGTTTATTATTTATAAAACTGTCCTTAAGTTCAAAATAAGTAAATATTTCCTTATGCTGAAGAGATTTTTTCCAGTGATATCAAGGCAATGTTTAACTTAATTTAGGACCATATTTACTTATTTTCGCTGTCGCCGCCAAAAACGTTCTGCCCGCGTAATTTTTAAGGAATTTTATTACATATTAAGTATACAACTATTCTAAAAATTCAAAATAAGTCAATATTTCCTTATGTTGGGAGGCAACGTAAGTAAGAGTGGTGAAATTCCATAAACAGAACAAAGGTGTAATTAGACGCTGTCAAGCGTAAGTATTCAATAGCTTCATGGTAGACATCTGAGTTTACCATTCGAAAAGTTGTGAGTTCGATTCTCGTTGAAGGCAATATAAGAACTATGTAAAATAATTTTTTTTTTAAGTTTGAAATTACTTAACTACCATTTAAGTACAAGCCCTACTTAAAAGTAAATTTAAGTATAACAACTCCTTTCTTTTAAGGCAGTGCGGCCTTGGTGCAATATTGTTCCCTTCATTTACTTGAATTTGTATGGAGGTTTCCTTATTTTTAGGAAATTATTTTTATCAGTGTCGAAAAGTTTCTTCTTCTTATTTTTAAATGATTTTTACACCACATGGCGTATGAGTAACAAAGAAATACACTTTTAATTGCATTTCATGAGGGTCAGTGGGGAAATATTTTAAAAATAAAACATGGAGGTGACAAAAAATGAGGTTTTCCGAAGCAATTGAAAAAAACGCGGTTATTTCGCAGTTTTCTCAAAAACAGTTTTGGCGATTTTATTAGTTTTTGCGTGAAATGGTTTCATTGAGATTATATTATCATAAAGTAAAGCCAAGTATATAAAAATATGACTTCAAGATAAAAAAACTTGCAGGCGAGCTATAGGTATAGATTTTTCACAACATTATGGACTTCTGACGACCCTTTGCCTTCCACCTAGAGTTCTGACGATTTTTCTTCTTCTTTTTTATGACATCCCGGGCCACTGTGCAAAATTTCAGCCTTGCACCTTATGGCTTTTTTCGCGAAAAAGTTGCAACTTTGACCCCCTATACCCGCCTATGTCTTCCAGTAGGAGTTCTGACGATCTGGTTCACGTCTAGTTGGTAACAATTGAGTCGATCAATGTCAATTGACCTTGCACCGAGTGACCAAATTTTTTATGTTGCCAGCTCTCAGTCTATAAAGTCCTGCCAAGCCGGCTTGTAGTTGCATACAAACTAATTCTCGGGTACATTAGGGTGATTCAAATACAAAAAATTGTTTTTTTTCGGTTTTACCCCTTGAAAAGTAAGGTATTAATGAGAAAATAAGCCTCGCAACAAAGTTTGCTTTGTAACTTAACCTTTAGGGGTAGCTGTTTTTTTCACTTTTCCCATACATTTTGTATAGGGAAATGGGATCTTTTTCAAAGAAAATTTTCCTTTTTTTAAATTTATTTCAAAAACCTTTACATATTCTTAAAGTGGAGGCTTTGAAGTTTCCAAAATGGTAAGCCGGGTGCTTGTTGTAAAATATAGACCTACCAGCAGAACTTGACAAAAAGTACCCGATACTTTGAAAGTACCCGATGCTTAAAAGTATCGATACCAAAGTAGTAACTACTCAAAAGTACTCGATACTGCCCAACACTACTTCATCATAGTCAGGTGGTGGGACAACTTTTCCATCGTCAGGGATTGTGGTATCGGGTTCGACGTCTACCTAGTAATTTAGCAGTGAGGAGAAGTGCTCCCTCCATAATTTAAGTACACTCTGTACGTCGGTTACCAGGTCGCCATTATTGTTTCTACAGCATGGGTCGGCAGATTTCTTAATGCAGGTGTATAAGTGAGAACGCTTATACATGCACTGTGATCGTCCGAACTATATATTTAACATTCACTGACCAAACAAGCGACACCCCTACGCGATGTGGTTTCGCCCCTTGCCCAGCGACGACTAAATCATTTGGTAAACAAAGAGCAAGACGTGTCTGTGTGAAGTATCCAACTTGTTTGACTGATCTTAAGATCTATGGGGCGCCGATGCTTGCTCTACAGGAACTTGCCCCGGTCTTAAAACCTTCCGTCATCCGCCGGATCTTTTCATAGAATTTTCGGGCATCATTCCTGTCAGCCAGCATCTCAAGCTCCTCACACCCACACCTTTCTGCTTCACGTTGTTTTTTTCTGAAAAGGCGCCTCTCTTCCTTCTTCGCCTCACGATATCGTTGCCATACACTGCGGGTTGCGCCCGTTCGCAACGTCTCCCTGTAGGCAGCTTCCTTTTTATCCGAGGCAGTTCTACATTCCTCATCGTACCAATTGTTTTTTCGGGCTCGCTGGAACCCTATAGTGTCCTCAGCGGCGGTACGCAATGAGTGAGAGATGTGCTCCCATTGCCCGGTTACATCGCACAGTGGGAAATAATTGAAGTTTACTGTTCATAATCCTCTACAGCCTTCATTTTTCATCCGATTTAAAATTTTTTTTTTTTTTTAATGAAAGATTTTGGATTTTTCAAGAGCATAACTGAGCCAGATTTTAGAATTTCGGTTTGGTTACATTTTGTTTTTTGGAGCAAAGTGCGGGAAAACGGAAAATTTTGAAAAAACGATATTAACCTGCTTCAGTTAGCAAAGTTTTTTTTAAAAAACCTGTTTCAAAGTGAAGGTTAGAGTAATATGAAACGAAAAAATTTATCATTTGGAAATTTTGAAAAAGTTAAAAAAAATTTAGAGCAAATTCTGGACTATTAGTAAAAAAAAAAAATTTTTAATTTTGTATTTTCAGTAATTTGAGTATGCAGTTTTATAGGTCATAAATTCTTAGTATGATGAAGTGCAAATTTTAGGAAGCTAGCTGTTACCGTTGAACTTAATTTTTTTTTTTTTTTTGTTTCACATCCTCGTATAGGACACCTTTGGGATTTTTTTTAACTTCTTCAAAATTTTCAAATGATAATTTTTTTTGTCTTGTTTTACTCTTACTTGAAATATATTTTCCGGCACTTTGCACCAAAAAACATAATGTAAACAAACCGAAAATCATCTTCATTGTAATTGCAAGCTTGAAGCCAAGAAATAAAGAGTTTGGTTTTCAACAATATCATTATTGCTATTGGTATTTTTAATTTTAATAATTCATATTAATAATTAAAAATTTTTGTTAGAATAGAAAAAGTAAGTTTTTGGGTCACACGCCATAGCTTCATAGATCGATTTCGGGAGTTGCTAGCTCCACTCATCAGTATGATTTAGGCAGCGCGTCTCTAACCTACCGGCTAGTTACGTGTTATTTTTGTGAACGTCTTAAACACCCTTTTGTATTCTTGGTTCTTGCCAACTGGTTTATTAGCGGCAGCGATATATACACTGAGAGAAATGCATTGAATGCTGTGACAATATCACTATTGATAACGCCGAGTTTGATGCAATATTCATTCAGAATGAGCGAGTTATCAAATATTATTTGCTCCCAATAAAAAGTAATATTACATGTCAACCATTTCGATATGATGTACTATTTTTTATATTTATGGATAGAATACTAATATGTTTGAACGGCATGTCAATATCTATGGTCGTGATATGAATTTCTATTGTCGGTATATCCATATCCATATTTACTACATAGTAATAATGGTAGAGACAGCGTATTAATATATATGGACGATATGTAAATTTTTCTGGAACGCATAATCATAATAGTTCAATAATTTTTACTATGGATTTTCTAACAATATTACAACTTGTTGGAGCGGTTTTTTTAAAATCAAAATTTTTTGAATTTCTTATGATTGAATATTTTTCTAAAAATTTTATAATATGCCGTAGCCGAATGGTAGAATACTGGGCTAACGTGCCAGAGGAGCATGGTTCGAGTCTCACTGAAACCAGATGTCAAATTATATAAAATTTTGTTTTTTTAAACTATTTAGAATTTATCAATAGTTTATATGGATACCATTTCAATAGTGATTTATCAAAAAAGCATTGATGAAACATCCATCCATTGATGAAACATCCAGCTGAAACTTCAAACTTTTCAACAAAAAAAACCGCGTGCAATTATCATAACTACTAAACTATTTACATATATTTAAAAATTAATTGTGACATTATACGAATATGTTCCTTGAAATAGTACAAAATTTATATAAGTTATTTTCAAATTTTTGTAACTAGTTCAAGAGTTATGATAATTGCACGCGGCTTTTTTTTGTTGGAAAGTTGTACGCTTTAACTTTAAAATTATGTAATGGGTGCTTGAAAAAAGCTCCAAAAATGATACAAAAATTTACTTTGAAAAAAAAAAAAAATGTATATTGGTTTAGGAGATCCATCAGCAGAGATCCTTAGTATGAAAATAACAAAACGAAATGTTGAGGTATTTGAAGCTAAAGATGAGGAATGAAGTCCATGAGAAATTCGTATTTTTATCTCTTGATAAACATGTCCGTTTTCGAGCCTGAAAACCATGACTTTTGAAAATTGACAAATTTCGAGATAATAATTTATCTATAAGGAGTGGAGTTTTTGACCGATTGATGGCTTAATTTCTTCTAGGAAATGTACGCTTAATTTCTGACAAAAATTGAGTGGCTACTTAAAACAGTAAAGACGCCAGAGCCGGCTAAAGTTGACGAAAATCGATAAAAAAATACGTATTTTCAATACCGGGTTTTTAATACCAGGTACTGGCTATATGATTTAATATTTATATTTAAACAAACTACTATCTTTTCCTTTTAAAACGCTATATCGAATGTAAAGATATCTCTAATGGAAACATTTTGACAGCTAAAATAGGGTAGGCCTAAAAATGACGTTTTCAAACTTTGAAACTTGACCCGTCCGAAACGAGTGGTTATAAAAAATAAATGTGTGTCAATATGTTCCTTTAGGACCCTAAAGAAGTGTCCCTCAAAGTTTGAGCGAAATCTGAGACTAGCCAGCTTTTTGAATTAGACGTTTTCATATGGATTGTCCCAATACAAAAAAAACTTGTTTGATTTAATTTTTTTATTTTTTTCATACAAAAATATAGAGTTAGTCTTGTAAATATGTATTTTAGTAAAAGTTCGTATGAAGACCCCATTTTGGAAATATATTGATTTTGTAGAGAATTTAATAAGCAATCGAATGCTGGTATTTAGAACTAAAAATGTTGTGGGTAACACTGTGCAGTTGCAATGTTAAAAATGCAATTGTTATAATAAAAACAAGTAAGGAAAGCTGTCTTCGGCTGTGCCGAAGGCTAAATACCTTTCATGAATAAGCGTCACGATTTTCACTGTTTGATCCCCAGTACAGCCTGTGTGAATTTAACTTTAGCTCATACCGAAATTATCGGAGCTATCGATTATATGGGGACGATGTGTTATATTGGTCCAATCTCATTGATTTTTAACATCGACATTCCACGTTCTAAAATAACAACATTTACGAAATTTCATGTTCCTACCGATATAATTACAGGAGTTATCTACCAAAATCCGTTTATAAGAACAATCGATTGTATGGGGGCTATGTGAAATATTTATCCCATTTCAATGATTTTCAACATCGATATTTTACATATAAAAATAGCGATCCTTCCAAAATTTCGCGTTCCTATGTGTTTAATTACAGGACTTATAGCCCAAAATCCGCTTATCGGAATAATCGATTGTATGGGAGCTATGTGAAATATTTATGCCATCTCAATGATTTTCAACACCGATATTTCACATATAAAAATAGCAATACTTACAAAATTTCACGCTCCTACGTGTTTAATTACAGGAGTTATAGCCCAAAATCCGTTTATCGGAATAATCGATTGTATGGGAGCTATGTGAAATATTTATCCCATCTCTATGATTTTCAGCATCGATATTTCACATATAAAAATAGCAACACTTATAAAATTTCACGTTCCTTCGTGTTTAATTACAGGAGTTATAGCCCAAAATCCGTTTATCGGAATAATCGGTTGTATGGGAGCTATATGTTATATTGGTCCGATCTTGCTGGTTCCGACAAATGATTCCTATATTGAAAAATGGTGGCCGCATACCAAATTTCAGCCAAATATCTCAAAAACTGAGGGACTAGTTTGCGTTCAAACAGACAGACAGACAGACAGACAGACGGACAGACGGACAGACGGACAGACGGACAGACGGACATGGCTAAATCAACTCATCTCGTCATCCTGATCATTTCGGTATACTTATTGATGGGTCTATCTCTTCTTCTTCTCATATTTACAAACATCGGACCAAAGTTATAATACCATTTCATGTTCATGAAAGGTATAATAAAAAAAATTGCAAAATGCAAAAAATTTATTAAGGAACTCAAAGCCTGATTCATTAGCTTTCAAATGAGCTCAAGTTGAAGTTTGTAGCATTAGTACAAGCCGAGATATGACAGATTGAGTAGGTATATGTTTTCATTAGTTTAAGTAAAATTCCAAACTTTGACAGATCATATCTCCGAAGAATATCGAAAAATTGGCAAAACAAAAAATACGTGTCAAATCAATTTATAGTCCCTACGTGTAAGCCGAATTTGAATAAAATCCGTAGCGTGACGGTGGAAACTTGGATCACTTGAAAAAGAAACACTCATATATAGATTAGAGTGGTTCACAAATATGGACTTTTTGGAAATTCTAAGTGCAGTAAAAATTTGGGTTTTTGTGTGTTGTTATTTTGTTTTCATTGGCAAATATTCCTGCAATTCAATAGTCTTCTTGGATGAGTAGAAAGGGTTTAACTCCTGAAAATATGTTTCGAAATAGAAAACGGTGCAACTAAAACTAACACGCCTACACTGATCTCATTGCGCATTGGTTTTTTGGATATATTTCGCATCTAGAAGGTTTATGACATCGCTGATTAAGAACCCGATGTCAGTTTTTTTAAATTCAAAATGGCGGGTCCAATATGGCGAGGATTTTTTTGAAAACTAATTGGATTTTATTGAAACTTGGTACTCGGGGGTTTATGAGTTGTCTGATTACGAATCCGATATCGGTTTTTTTAAATTCAAAATGTTGGATCCAATATGGCGGTACATTTTAAAACTAATTCGACTGTGTGAAACTCGTCACTGATGGATTTATGACATCGATTTATATGAACTAGTATCGCATGTGATCGAAAATTCGGCCAATAAAAACTTTAGAGGGTCGAGGGGTCGCTAGCCCCGTACCCCCATCCTTAAATTTCGGGGACGCCCCTGAAAATATACCGTCAGTTTTTTCAATTTTCTTTCCATCGTTGCATCCAAATGCAACCTCCTATCGTTAGACACCCATATTGAAGGCACATTTCAAGGTTTTTGTGACAGTCATATGGCACTATCGGGTAGATTGAAGTAGAGTTACATACAAACAAGCAGACATACATATGAATGTATGTACAAGATACATATGAATGTATGTACAAGTAAAGCTAATGAAAGTGTATTAAAGAAACTAACATTATGTGGGAAAAGCGTCGAGCGCTCGATATACGAAAATTATGGCACAAAGCGGACCACGCTTTTTCCACAATACTACTGTGTAGGGGTTTTAAAATTATTTTCAACTTTTTAGTTCAATACTCTCTAAAAGCGTGAGTTTTAGTTTTTTTAAACTATATTTATTTTTTACTTTTTAGTCAAATGTCCTATGAAATTATCGATAAATATATCGAAAAATACAGCAGTCCAAACGAAACCTCTGGACTTCCACTTTCGTTTGATACCCATATTGTTAGGAAATTTTGAGGCATTTGGACTCACATTTTGACAATAACTCAGTTATGGATAAATTTGTCGAAATATGTCGATGTCCAAATGAAACCTGGGGCCTTCACCTTTCGTTTGATACCCATATTGTAGGGAATTTTTTAGGTTTTTGGGCAATCATATTTTGACCAATAACTCAGTTATCGATAAATTTATCGAAATATGTCGAAGTCCAAATGAAACCTGGGGCCTTCCCCTTTCGTTTGATACCCATATTGTAGGGAAATTTTAAGGTTTTCGGGCAACCACATTTTGACCGATAACTCAGTTATCGATAAATTTATCAAAATATGTCGATGTCCAAGTGAAACCTGGCGCCTTCACCTTTCGTTGATACCCATATTGTAGGGAATTTTTTAGGTTTTTGGGCAATCATATTTTGACCGATAACTCAGTTATCGAAAAATTTATCGAAATATGTCGAAGTCCAAATGAAACCTGGGGCCTTCCCCTTTCGTTTGATACCCATATTGTAGGGAAATTTTAAGGTTTTCGGGCAACCATATTTTGACCAATAACTCAGTTATCGATAAATTTATCGAAACATGTCGATGTCCAAATGAAACCTGGGACCTTCACCTTTCGTTTTATACCCATATTGTTAGGCATTTTATATGTTTTAGGGCAATCATATTTTGACCGATAACTCCGTTATCGATAAATATGTCGAAATATATCGAAGTCCAAATGAAACCTGGGTCCTTCCCCTTTCGTTTGATACCCATATTGTAGGGAAATTTTAAGGTTTTCGGGCAACCACATTTTGAGCGATAACTCAGTTACCGATAAATTTATCGAAATATGTCAATGTCCAAATGAAACCTGGGGCCTTCGTCTTTCGTTTGATACCCATATCGAATTCCAAATGCAACCTCCTCTCGTTAGACACCCATATTGAAGGCACATTTCAAGGTTTTTGTGACAGTCATATGGCACTATCGGGTAGACTGAAGTAGAGTTACATTCAAACAAGCAAACATACATATGAATGTATGTACAAGTAAAGCTAATGAATAGTAAAGAAACTAACATTATGTGGAAAAAGCGTCGAGCGCTCGATATACGAAAATTATGGCACAAAGCGGACCACGCTTTTTCCACAATACTACTGTGTAGGGTTTTTAAAATTATTTTCAACTTTTTAGTTCAATACTCTCTAAAAGCGTGAGTTTTAGTTTTTTTAAACTATATTTATTTTTTACTTTTTAGTCAAATGTCCTATGAAATTATCGATAAATATATCGAAAAATACAGCAGTCCAAACGAAACCTCTGGACTTCCACTTTCGTTTGATATCCATATTGTTAGGAAATTTTAAGGCATTTGGACTCACATTTTGACAATAACTCAGTTATGGATAAATTTGTCGAAATATGTCCATGTCCAAATGAAACCTGGGGCCTTCACCTTTCGTTTGATACCCATATTGTAGGGAATTTTTTAGGTTTTTGGGCAATCATATTTTGACCAATAACTCAGTTATCGATAAATTTATCGAAATATGTCGAAGTCCAAATGAGACCTGGGGCCCTCACCTTTCGTTTGATACCCATATTGTAGGGAATTTTTTAGGTTTTTGGGCAATCATATTTTGACCGATAACTCAGTTATGGATAAATTTGTCGAAATATGTCGATGTCCAAATGAAACCTGGGGCCTTCACCTTTCGTTTGATACCCATATTGTAGGGAAATTTTAAGGTTTTCGGGCAACCACATTTTGACCGATAACTCAGTTATCGATAAATTTATCAAAATATCTCGACGTCCAAGTGAAACCTGGGGCCCTCACCTTTCGTTTGATACCCATATTGTAGGGAATTTTTTAGGTTTTTGGGCAATCATATTTTGACCGATAACTCAGTTATCGATAAATTTATCGAAATATGTCGAAGTCCAAATGAAACCTGGGGCCTTCCCCTTTCGTTTGATACCCATATTGTAGGGAAATTTTAAGGTTTTCGGGCAACCATATTTTGACCAATAACTCAGTTATCGATAAATTTATCGAAACATGTCGATGTCCAAATGAAACCTGGGACCTTCACCTCTCGTTTTATACCCATATTGTTAGGAATTTTTTAGGTTTATGGGCAATCATATGTTGACCGTTAACTCCGTTATCGATAAATTTATCGAAGTCCAAATGAAACCTGGGTCCTTCCTCTTTCGTTTGATACCCATATTGTAGGGAAATTTTAAGGTTTTCGGGCAACCACATTTTGAGCGATAACTCAGTTATCGATAAATTTATCGAAATATGTCGATGTCCAAGTGAAACCTGGGGCCTTCACCTTTCGTTTGATACCCATATTGTAGGGAATTTTTTAGGTTTTTGGGCAATCATATTTTGACCGATAACTCAGTTATCGATAAATTTATCGTCGAAAGAAACTAACATTATGTGGGAAAAGCGTCGAGCGCTCGATATACGAAAATTATGGCACAAAGCGGACCACGCTTTTTCCACAATACTACTGTGTAGGGGTTTTAAAATTATTTTCAACTTTTTAGTTCAATACTCTCTAAAAGCGCGAGTTTTAGTTTTTTTAAACTATATTTATTTTTTACTTTTTAGTCAAATGTCCTATGAAATTATCGATAAATATATCGCAAAATACAGCAGTCCAAACTAAACCTCTGGACTTCCACTTTCGTTTGATACCCATATCGTTAGGAAATTTTTTAGGTTTTTGGGCAATCATATTTTGACCGATAACTCAGTTATCGATAAATATATCGATGTCCAAATGAAACCTGGGGCCTTCAACTTTCGTTTCATACCCATATTGTAGGGAATTTTTTAGGTTTTTGGGCAATCATATTTTGACCGATAACTCAGTTATCGATAAATTTATCGAAATATGTCGATGTCCAAATGAAACCTGGGGCCTTCGCCTTTCGTTTGATACCCATATTGTAGGGAATTTTTTAGGTTTTTGGGCAATCATATTTTGACCGATAACTCAGTTATCGATAAATTTATCGAAATATATCGATGTCCAAATGAAACCTGGGGCCTTCACCTTTCGTTTGATACCCATATTGTAGGGAATTTTTGAGGTTTTTGGGCAACCATATTTTGACCGATAACTTAGTTATCGCAAAATTTATCGAAATATGTCGATGTCCAAATGAAACCTGGGGCCTTCGCCTTTCGTTTGATACCCATATTGTAGGGAATTTTTGAGGTTTTTGGGCAATCATATTTTGACCGATAACTCAGTTATCGATAAATTTATCGAAATATATCGATGTCCAAATGAAACCTGGGGCCTTCACCTTTCGTTTGATACCCATATTGTAGGGAATTTTTGAGGTTTTTGGGCAACCATATTTTGACCAATAACTCAGTTATCGATAAATTTATCGAAATATGTCGATGTCCAAATGAAACCTGGGGCCTTCACCTTTCGTTTGATACCCATATTGTAGGGAATTTTTTAGGTTTTTGGGCAATCATATTTTGACCGATAACTCAGTTATCGATAAATTTATCGAAATATGTCGAAGTCCAAATGAATACTGGGGTCTTCCCCTTTCGTTTGATACCCATATTGTAGGGAAATTTTAAGGTTTTCGGGCAACCATATTTTGACCAATAACTCAGTTATCGTTAAATTTATCGAAACATGTCGATGTCCAAATGAAACCTGGAACCTTCACCTTTCGTTTTATACCCATATTGTTAGGAATTTTTTAGGTTTTTGGGCAATCATATTTTGACCGATAACTCAGTTATCGATAATTTTATCGAAATATATCGATGTCCAAATGAAACCTGGGGCCTTCACCTTTCGTTTGATACCCATATTGTAGGGAATTTTTGAGGTTTTTGGGCAACCATATTTTGACCAATAACTCAGTTATCGATAAATTTATCGAAATATGTCGAAGTCCAAATGAAACCTGGGGCCTTCCCCTTTCGTTTGATACCCATATTGTAGGGAAATTTTAAGCTTTTAGGGCGACCACATTTTGACCGATAACTCAGTTATCGATAAATTTATCAAAATATGTCGATGTCCAAGTGAAACCTGGGGCCTTCACCTTTCGTTTGATACCCATATTGTAGGGAATTTTTTAGGTTTTTGGGCAATCATATTTTGACCGATAACTCAGTTATCGATAAATTTATCGAAATATGTCGAAGTCCAAATGAATACTGGGGTCTTCCCCTTTCGTTTGATACCCATATTGTAGGGAAATTTTAAGGTTTTCGGGCAACCATATTTTGACCAATAACTCAGTTATCGATAAATTTATCGAAACATGTCGATGTCCAAATGAAACCTGGGACCTTCACCTTTCGTTTTATACCCATATTGTTAGGAATTTTTTAGGTTTTTGGGCAATCATATTTTGACCGATAACTCAGTTATCGATAAATTTATCGAAATATATCGATGTCCAAATGAAACCTGGGGCCTTCAACTTTCGTTTCATACCCATATTGTAGGGAATTTTTTAGGTTTTTGGGCAATCATATTTTGACCGATAACTCAGTTATCGATAAATTTATCGAAATATGTCGATGTCCAAATGAGACCTGCGGCCTTCGCCTTTCGTTTGATACCCATATTGTAGGGAATTTTTTAGGTTTTTGGGCAATCATATTTTGACCGATAACTCCGTTATCGATAAATTTATCGAAATATATCGAAGTCCAAATGAAACCTGGGTCCTTCCCCTTTCGTTTGATACCCATATTGTAGGGAAATTTTAAGGTTTTCGGGCAATCATATTTTGACCAATAACTCAGTTATCGATAAATTTATCGAAACATGTCGATGTCCAAATGAAACCTGGGACCTTCACCTTTCGTTTTATACCCATATTGTTAGGAATTTTTTAGGTTTTTGGGCAATCATATTTTGACCGATAACTCAGTTATCGATAAATTTATCAAAATATGTCGATGTCCAAGTGAAACCTGGGGCCTTCACCTTTCGTTTGATACCCATATTGTAGGGAATTTTTTAGGTTTTTGGGCAATCATATTTTGACCGATAACTCCGTTATCGATAAATTTATCGAAATATATCGAAGTCCAAATGAAACCTGGGTCCTTCCCCTTTCGTTTGATACCCATATTGTAGGGAAATTTTAAGGTTTTCGGGCAACCACATTTTGAGCGATAACTCAGTTATCGATAAATTTATCGAAATATGTCAATGTCCAAATGAAACCTGGGGCCTTGCCCTTTCGTTCGATACCCATATTGTAAGGAATTTTTTAGGTTTTTGGGCAATCATATTTTGACCGATAACTCAGTTATCGATAAATTTATCGAAATATATCGATGTCCAAATGAAACCTGGGGCCTTCAACTTTCGTTTCATACCCATATTGTAGGGAATTTTTTAGGTTTTTGGGCAATCATATTTTGACCGATAACTCAGTTATCGATAAATTTATCGAAATATGTCGATGTCCAAATGAGACCTGCGGCCTTCGCCTTTCGTTTGATACCCATATTGTAGGGAATTTTTTAGGTTTTTGGGCAATCATATTTTGACCGATAACTCAGTTATCGATAAATTTATCGAAATATATCGATGTCCATATGAAACCTGGGGCCTTCACCTTTCGTTTGATACCCATATTGTAGGGAATTTTTTAGGTTTTTGGGCAACCATATTTGACCGATAACTCAGTTATCGCCAAATTTATCGAAATATGAATGTTTCTTATTGGAGCTTAGCTCGAAAATTGTTTATACCTGCTGTACTTTTTACTAGTACTAGGGTATTCTAATTTTTGATGTTACGAAATTTTTATGAATTTTGATTCTTAGAGAAAATTGACAAAGATTTACACAGCGATGGATACCATGACGCGTTTCGGACTTTCCAGGGACCACATCATAACTCAGTTATCGATAAATTTATCGAAATATGTCGATGTCCAAATGAAACCTGGGGCCTTCGCCTTTCGTTTGATACCCATATAGTAGGGAATTTTTTAGGTTTTTGGGCAATCATATTTTGACCGATAACTCAGTTATCGATAAATTTATCGAAATATGTCGATGTTCAAATGAGACGTGGGGCCTTCCCCTTTCGTTTGATACCCATATTTTAGGGGCATTTTACGGTTTTTGGGCCACTGGGGCTTAGACCGAACGAGAGTCACATACATACAAGCAAGAAAACAAACAAAAAACAAACAAACAAGCAAACATACAAGTGAACCTAATAAAAGCGTGGTAAAAACCGATATCGGATTCGTAATCAGACTGTAACGTAGCGTTACAATTGTACGACCCCCACTGTACCTAACTCCACTAATTCCAACTAGCGCCGAAAAGTGTGCCATGAAACTCGCTACCTTGCAAAGTAATCAACAGCAGCCGCCACTTTGCAAATGATCAACAGCGGCAAGCACTGCAATAGCATGGCGATCACCAGCAGCCAATACAAATGTTTCATTCGTTCATAACCACACACTATGGCAAGCAGTAATTTATAATCACCCCCGCTTAAGTTGTCGATTTTGTGCAAGACAAAATCATTCACTCTGAGGCAGCGGCAGTAGTCGCTTTCGGGCTTATCGCTCCTCTGACTAGCCAAGTGGAACGGTCGTGCCGCTTCGGTGGCGTACCGACGCTTCACTTGGCTCTGGCCTAAGGGTGAGATGGGTTGAGTGGTATCAGGGAGTATCTGTGCTTTATGCACAGCGCCCGGCCAACAAGCCATCTTACCCAAATCAGAATATTCCATTCCGACCGCTCTCCTCTAGTCCGTCCGCCGTTTCCAGTGCAGAGGGACGAGGAGAATCTTTTGTTCCAAATGCGGTCAGGATAACATTATGTCGAAAGATTGCCCTTGCAACCGAACTACAACCAGAATCACATCCAGGACTACACCGAATAGACAACAAAACCAGGGCCAGATCCAGTCCGCGAACTCCAACGGAACCACCCGCCCGCCAGCGCAATTCACCTGACAAAGTACTAGGAGATGGGCGGTTTTACATCAATGTTACCCTCGAGGGCATGGGCGTGCGAGCGCTACTGGATACTGGCTCCACGCTTTCATATGTAGATGACTCAATAAGGAAGCATGTGGAGGCACACAAGATTCAACCCGAGCTCAGCACACGGAGCATCCAACTGGCGGACCAAACTTGCGTTTACAGTTCAAACGCCTACCCCGCCAAGATATGGTACGAAGGAAAGGCAAGCAACACACGGTTGTCTGTAATTCCAAACCTCGCAGTAAAGATGCTCCTGGGAATGGATTTTTTACGGGAGAGGCAAGCCGTTCTTACTATCGATGGCAAAAGGCTTGATGCCACCCGAACCAAGAGAGCCGACGAACTCGGCAGGCTATGCCTGCTTAGCTCAAGGGAGCAGCTAACCAACGACCAACACGCTATGCTGGAAAATTTTTTAGCGCATCATCGACAGCGGTTCAACGAGATCAGCGGCCCAAGTACCGCTGCCGAACATGTAATCACGTTAAAGCATAACCGACCGCTGAAACAAAGGTATTACCCTAGTAAACCAGCCATGCAACAAGCTATCGATGAGGAAGTTAATGAGCTATTGGCCGGAGGAAGAATCGAACCCTCGAGAAGCGCATATAGCTCACCGATTGTACTGGTCCGTAAAAAGCAAGGAACATGGAGGATGTGCATAGACTATCGCCAGCTCAATGCTGCAAGTGAACCAGATGCATACCCGTTACCACAGATTGGAGCTATCCTCGACCAACTAAAGGGGCCAAATTTATTTCTACCATTGACCTGAAAAACGGTTATTGGCAAATTCCGCTGGCCAAAAGTTCCCAACCATACACCGCATTCACCGTACCATGAAGAGGATTGTTCCAATGGAAAGTCATGCCCTTCGGCCTGCACGCGGCCCCGGAAACGTTTCAGCGCGCTTTGGACAGCATACTGGGACCGGAGCTGCAACCAAAAGTATTTGCGTACTTAGACGACATCATCGTTTTAGGAGACACGTTCAAAGAACACATGGACAACTTACAGGAAGTTTTCGAACGGCTTCAGAGGCACAAAAAGCAGGTGAATTTCGACAAATGTACCTTTGTCCAACCGCAGCCGCATTACCTGGGACACATAGTCAGCACCAAAGGGATCCACACCGACCCCAGTAAGGTATCTGCAGTACGGGAGATGCCGGCACCGCAAACGCTGAAGGAGCTCCGTCGTTTCCTTGGTCTCGCATCGTGGTACCGCCGCTTCGTCGCTGACTTCTCCACGCTGGCAGCACCGCTGAACCAATTGTTGAAAAAGAATCAGGCCTGGAAGTGGTACGCGCCACAAGAAGACGCGTTTATAACCATCAAGGAAAAGCTCATCAATGTGTCAGCAAATACGGTTGAGCTAATCCACTCCGAACCACACAACAAGAAGCGGGCTCAAGCACATTTGCAAGACCTCAAGCCATGGAACTTTTAAGCACTTCCAAATGACGTAACAACACCACCTACTGTTCTCCTTCTTATTTTCTTCTTGCAGACACGCCACGGGCCGTACAAAACGTCAGCCACCTCCGCCAGACTCACCACAACCGGTCAAACAATGGAAACCGCGATGGAAGCCACGTTGTGGTCCCCGATCCAAAAGATCAAAATTTTCCACGGGCCACCGATGCACGAGTCTCTCTTCGCCATGTCAATAAAAAACGAAGAGACTAGCGTTGTAGAAGCTACAGAGACATCGGTCAGCAGTGTGGAAGGCGAAAGCGGCACGGTGGATAATGAGAGATCGACCGATTCCACCACAAACACCTTTTTTGCCAAACTAAGGTTAAAGCGGCCAACACAAGCGTTGGTGAAAAGGTACACCTACATGTGGAAGGGCAATAGGGTGCGGGTAAAGGTGATAGATGACGAAAGTGCAGACGTCAGCATAAGAGGGGAGCACCGAAGAATCCAGTTCGCAGAATAAACCACTGGTGGAGCTACTAGGTTAAGATTAAATTGTTAAATGAAATTTAAAATATTATATACATTTAAAATGTAACATGTACGAATTTTTTTTTTTCTCTTCACTTCATTAAAAGGGACCCGGCGCAGCACGAAAGCTATGTAGTTTAGTGGTGTCCGCCTTATACCTATTTCGGGAGTCCCAACAAAAGCATACAAAGAAATATATACTTTTTTCATGAAATAATATATACATACATAATAAGATTAAACTTTGAAGTGTAATAACAATCAAATTGTAAAAATAGATGTAAGTTGGAATTACTTTGTATAGATTTTTAGAAAAAAAATGCCTTAATAAAGATATACACACACACCGGCCAGGCCGCGTCACACAACGCGAAGGCCACGCCTCGCGCTTACCTAACCCACCGCAGCTTTCCTTCACCCGAAGTGGGAGGGGAACTGTAACGTAGCGTTACAATTGTACGACCCCCACTGTACCTAACTCCACTAATTCCAACTCGCTACCTTGCAAAGTAATCAACAGCAGCCGCCACTTGCAAATGATCAACAGCGGCAAGCACTGCAATAGCATGGCGATCACCAGCAGCCAATACAAATGTTTCATTCGTTCATAACCACACACTATGGCAAGCGGCGAACAGGCAAAAATTCTCAAGTAATTTATAATCACCCCCGCTTAAGTTGTCGATTTTGTGCAAGACAAAATCATTCACTCTAGGTGAGTCAGCGGCAGTAGTCGCTTTCGGGCTAAGTTTACCTCAGCCTTCGACAAAACCCACCTCATAAGACAACGCATAAACCCCCGAGTATAAAATCAAATTAGTTTTCAAAAAAATCACCGCCATATTGGACCCGCCATTTGGAGTTTAAAAAAAAAACTGACATCGGATTCACACAGAGCCAACAATGCCTAATAAAATAGAACAAAAGTCATAAGATATCTCTATAGATTTTCTTCAAGAAGATGTGCTTCTTATTATTGTAGAGACAGTCTTTTTAATGTTTTTAAGAAGATTTTCTTTTTAATATTTTAAATGAAAAATAAAATGATATCGCCCTCACCGAGAATCGAACTTACAATTTTCGGAATGATAAACCCAGCTGTTAACCATCAGGCCATCGCTCACTGTTGATTGCCGGCTTCTAATTACCGATATGTGTAGGGTTGTTAATGTTTCAAAGGAAAATCTCATAAATATAATTGAGAAGATTTCTTTTTAACATTTCTAATTAGGAAAAAAAGAGAGAGAATCGAACTTACAATTTTTCGATTGCTAAACCCAGCTGCTAACCATCCGGCCATCGTATACTAATAATTTCCAGCGTCTAACTACACCTTTGTACTAAATGTATAGTTTTTTTAATAAGAATTTCTTCTTAAAACCAAAAAGATTTCCTTATAGTTTTTTCTTCGTTTCCACCGTTGCGACCACCCCTTTGCCCAAAAACTGATCATGAAGACAATCTTATTAATTTTATTAGGCATTTTTGGCTCTGTGCATAATCAGCGATGTCATAAACCTTCTAGATGCTAAATATATCCAAAAAACCAATGCGCAATGAGGTCAGTGTAGGCGTTTTAGTTGCACCGTTTTCAATTTCGAAACATACTTTCTGGAGTTAAATCCTTTCTACTCATCCAATAAGGCTATTGAATTGCAGGAATATTCGTCAATGTAAACAGAATAACAACACACAAAAACCCAAATTTTTACTGCACTTAAACATGTTAAAATTAAATTAAATTTGCAAGCATCTCATTTTTTTTATAAAAACGAGTAGCGCGACCTCTAAAGCACCTTTAAAAAAAAAAAAAAAAAAATTGCAGCCTCTTTTTTTGTCACAAGGAACCATATTTCTGGGTAGCGTTTTAGATTTTCCAAAATAAAAAATTTTTGAGCCACTCTAATATAGATAGATAAGGCAAACACCTCTATGAACAAAGCGTTTGTATAATAATTTTTCTCTTGGGTTCAGATGAATCTAAAATCCACTCTTACGGACACACTCATCAGCACTTTTGATTTGAATATGAACATATTCTTGGGTCAGCCTTGGTCCTCCTAATGGTCAATATTTTGGAAACAGGTTCACAGATGAGCGTGAAAACTGCTCCTTGTGAAAACTCTCATCAAAACCTTTTATTTGATACCCTAATGGTCAATATTTTGGAAACGGGTTCACAGATGAACGTGAAAACTACTCCTTGTGAAAACTCTCATCAAAACCTTTTATTTGATACCCATATCGTAAGAACACATTCTGGGCCACCCCTGGTCCACATTTTGGTCAATATCTCGGGATTCCACAATTTTTTTAACCTTTTCTTTTTTAAAAACCTTCTTCGGGCAAAAACAAATACAGCAAAAAAAAAATTAGTGAAATCCGGCAATCCGTTCAGGCGTGATGTGATCACCAAGGGAAATGGGCATTAATTTTTATATATATAGATAAGGCAAAACCTCTATGAACAAAGCGTTTGTATAATAACTTTTCTCTTGGGTTCAGATGAATCTAAAATCCACTCTAACGGACAAGCTCGTCAGCACTTTTGATTTGATAGCTATATTATATGAGCATATTCTTGGGTCAGCCTTGGTCCACCTAATGGTCAATATTTTGGAAACGGGTTCACAGATGAAGCTGAAAACTGCTCCTTGTAAAAACTCTCATCAATACCTTTTATTTGATACCCATATCGTAAAAACACATTCTGGGTCACCCCTGGTCCACATTTTGGTCAATGTCTCAGGATTCCACAAATTTTTTTTAACCATTTCTTTTTTAAAAACCTTCTACGGGCAAAAACAAATAAACAAAAAAAAAATTTGTGAAATCGGTCCATCCGATAGAAGATTGAATAGATGCTCCGAATTTTATGTTTTTTGAATATGCTGAAAATATTTTAAAAAGTACGTAAAATGTACAAAATTTATGTTGTACGTAAGGAGTAATATAATGAGTTGTTGTTTCGTGTTTGTATCAGGTTATATATCTCTGTCAACGTGAGGTAGGATATAGCTTAGTCACCCTGGAATCCCAATATCCCTTTTTGAGTTTAGTTTTTGCAGGATATTACATACATTGAATTGAATTGAATTGAATAGTTAATAAAAGCAAATATTAATATTATTTAGTTCTAAGTAAAACTAATGGCGGCGATATACCAACAGGTTATCTTAACCTCTAACGAGATTTTTTAGCCGAGCTTCTCTTTCCAACTTGTGGTGTGTTGCTTTTTGAGTTTTCCTACAAGTTGGCGGGACCTACAGTTTTTTGCCGACTCCGAACGGCACTTGCAAAGCAAATGAATTTTTGTCTGAGAAGCTTCTCATGGCAGAAATACACCCGGAGAGTTTGCCAAACTACTGCCGAGGAGCGACCCCGTTTAGAAAAATTGTTTTTCTAAATAATTTTTGATGTTACTTTTGCCGGGCATCGAACTGCCACGACTTGGTGTAGAAGGCCGAACACTTAACCGCTACACCCCGGCGGCCGCCGTTCTAAGTGAAAGCCTTAATAACAGCTCCTTAAGGTTAGGTTAGACTATTTTGGCTGCCCCTCTGAAAGACAGATATACTCACTTAGGCCTGCTGACCCATTTGGTCTCACGCCCTTCCTTCTCTAAATCGCCTAGGCGATTTTGGCCGTCCAACATGTTACGCCAGTCGGTTCTTTGTTGAGCCAACTGGCGCCAATTAGAGACACCGCGTGCTCGAAGGTCTGACTCTACTTGGTCCTGCCATCGAAGTGGTGGTCTCCCTCTTCCTCTACTTCCACCGGCGGGTGCCGATAAAAATACCTTCTGGGCCGGAGCGTCTTCGTTGATTCGCACCACGTGTCCTAGCCAGCGGAGCCGCTGGGTTTTAATTCGCTGAACTATGTCCAGGTCTGCGTACAGCTCATACAGCTCATCATTATATCTTCTTCGGTACTCGCCGTTGCCAACTTTTAGGAGTCCATAAATTTTTCGAAGAATTTTTCTCTCGAATACTCCCAAAGCCGCCTCATCAGATGCTGTCAGTGTCTATGCTTCTGCACCATATAGTAGGACGGGTACGATAAGTGACTTATAGAGTGTTGTTTTTGTTCGGTGAGAGAGGACTTTACTTCTAAATTGCCTACTCAGCCCAAAGTAGCATTTGTTTGCAAGAGTTATCCTTCTTGGGATTTCCAGGCTTACATTGTTGTTGGTAGTAATGCTGCTTCCTAGGTATACAAAGTCCCTTACTATCTCAAAATTATGGCTGCCAACAGTGGCGTGGCCCGAATGCGCTGACTCTTTGCTTGATGCCAGCAGGTACTTCGTTTTACCTTCGTTTACCACCAACCCCATTTTTTCCGCTTCCTTTTCTAATTTGGAGTACGCAGAAGTTACGGCGCAGTTTTTGAGACCAATGATGTCGATGTCGTCGGCATACGCCAACAGTTGTACGCTCTTGTAATATATTGTTCCAGCGCGGTTAAGTTCTACAGCTTGTATTATTTTCTCCAGCATCAAATTAAAGAAATCGCACGATAGGGGGTCGCCCTACCTCAAACCTCGCTTAGTTTCGAACGGCTCGGAGAGGTCCTTCCCGATTCTGACCGAGCTGGTGGTGTTGTTCAGCGTCATTTTGCACAGCCCCGGGGTTTTTTAGACATAGCGGCATATAGGCAACTCCTTTTCGTGCTGTCGAAGGCGGCTTTAAAATCAACAAAGAGATGGTGTGTGTCGATCCTTTTCTCACGGGTTTTTTTTCAAGATTTCGCGTATTGAAAAAATCTGGTCGATCGTAGATTTACCAGGTCTGAAGCCACACTGATAAGGTCCAATCAGTCGGTTTACGTCAGGATTCAGTCTTTCGCAAAATACGCTTGATAGGACCTTATATGCGATATTCAAAAGGCTGATACCACGATAGTTGGCGCAGTTTGCGGGATCACCCTTCTTATGGATTGGGCGAGAACACTTCGATTCCAATCTTCAGGCAGGCATTCATCCGACCATATTCTGCACAAGAACTGGTGCATGCACCTTACCAGCTCCTCGCCGCCGCATTTGAATAGCTCAGCGGGCAGGCCATCAGCACCCGCCCCTTTGTTGTTTTTTAGCCGTGATATAGCTATTCGCATCTCGTTATAGTCGGGTTGTGGAACTTCGATTCCATCGTCTTCGATTGTGGGGTCGGGTTCGTCCTCTTCTCAGGAATGTTGCTCTGTTCCTCCATTTAGAAGGGCAGAGAAGTGATCCCTCCATAACCCTAGTATTCTCTGAACATCTGTCACCAGGTCGCCGTTGTCATTTTTACAGGAGTTTGCCCCGGGGTTAAAACCTTCCGTCATTCGTCGAATTCTTTGATAAAATTTT
Organism: Campiglossa producta; assembly: GCA_964058755.1. Taxonomy (NCBI): domain Eukaryota; kingdom Metazoa; phylum Arthropoda; class Insecta; order Diptera; family Tephritidae; genus Campiglossa; species Campiglossa producta. Next base: position 44,126,885 of record CAXKVI010000004.1, read on the forward strand.
CGGGCGCTGCTTCTGCTAACTAGCATTTCAAGCTCTTCGATTTCACGCTTTTCCGCTTCCCTTTTCTTCGCCCGGAAAAGCCGTCTAGCTTCCCTCTCACCTCGCGATAGTATTCACACACGCTCCTCGTTGCATTCGCTTTTAACGTTGCCTTATAGGCGTTGTCCTTTCTTTTCATTGCGTATTTACTCTCTATCATCGTACCAGCTGTTTTTCGTATTTGCCAGAATCCAATTACTTCTTCGGCTGCGGTACGAAGTGATCCGGAGATATGTTCCCACTGCTCGTGCACTCCGCTGGGTTGAATGTGCTCTCAGAGAACAGGGGCGCGAGTCATACTACTTATTGCAGCTCGTTGCAGTTTGCGTGCATCTCTTTATGATCTTCTTAATAATGACTCGCTTCTTGACCAACTGTGTGTTCGGTTATGTGGTTCTTTCGGCAAACTGTATATATGCGTATCATACATTCCCCCGCTTAGTGATGAATGCCTTTATAAATCGCATGTTGACAATGTTCTTGCTCTTCAGCGTGACATTGGCAGTGATCAATTATGTGTTCTTGGTGATTTTAATTTGAGCAATGTAAATTGGAATTATCTTGATAACAGGACTTATTTGATTCCTGTAAATGTTTCTAGTTGTAATGAATCATACGTTATTGATAACTTTTTGAGTGTTGGTTTAAACCAAGTTAATGGTTTACGAAATGATTTAAGCCGAATTCTTGATTTAGTTTTTATAAGTAGCGACTTGAACTTTGTGTTGTCGCAAGCTGTGACTTCTATATCCCCAGCTAATTTGCATCATATGCCAATTTTACTGGAAATTGAATTTTATGTATTTTTTAATATTGGTTCTTCAACTTTACCACTATTTAATTTTGATCGCTGTGACTTTGAAGGTCTGAATAATATGCTTAATTTGGTTGACTGGGACTTAATCTTCCAAAGTAATGAAGTTGCAACTTGTTTTAACACTTTCAAAAGTTCGATTTTAGCGTTGTGTAGCAAATTTGTTCCTATTTTTAAGAGTAAAGTTTATAAGCTTCCCTGGTATACTGCCGAGCTTAAGCATATAAAAAATTTGAGAAATAAGTTTTTCAAGAAGTTCAAAAGGACTGAGAGGCCTAACTTTTATGAGCTGTATGTTTTTTATAGGAAAAAGTTTAATGATTTGAATAAGTCACTTTATGAAAACTACATAAATAACTTCGAATTGAATATAAAAATCAACCCTAAAAAGTTTTGGTCATATATAAAGTCTAAGAAAAATGTTTCAAGTATACCAAAAACGGTATTTTTAAATGATGTTTCTGCATCTTCTCTTGTGGAGGCTGCAAATCTGTTTGCTGTCTTTTTCTCATCTAATTTTGACTGTGATGAGGATTTGACCCCTAATGAATTGGCTGCTGTGCATCATTCCACTTCTTCTTTTGCTTTTGGATCAATAGTTCTGTCGGAAAATGATACTATTGAAGGGCTAAAAAATGTTAATGACTCTTCTCAGACAGACGTGGATGGGTTATCTATGAAATTATTGAAGAATTGCCCAGCACTTGTGAAACCTCTTACTAAAATGTTTAATTTGTCTTTAGCCTCGGGAGTTTTTATTGATGCTTGGAAAAGCACTACTATCACTCCTGTTTTTAAGAGTGGGAGTAAAAGTGATATAATAAACTACAGACCAATATCTAAGCTTTCGTCTGTTGCTAAGTTGTATGAATGCATTATAAAGGATAAAATTTACTTTAACGTGAAGCATCTTATTTGTCCAAATCAACATGGATTTGTAACTGCAAGATCGACGGTCTCTAACCTTGCAGTCTTTACAGAAGACTGTTACTCATGCTTCCGTAATGGTCTACAAATTGATGCCATTTACACGGATTTTTCCAAGGCATTTGACAAAATCTCGCACAAAATCCTTATCGAAAAACTTGGCTGCATGGGGTTTCATTGCAGTATAATTAAATGGATAAAGTCATACTTGTCTAATAGAAAGTGCGTAGTTGCTATAGATGGGGAGATCTCGAAGCCATTCATTGCTACCTCAGGTGTTCCACAAGGTAGCATCTTGGGACCTTTACTGTTCATATTATTTATTAACGATATTTCTAGTTGTTTCACATCGGCTAAATTTCTCCTCTATGCAGACGACCTCAAAATATACTCTGAAATTAAACAGTCATATGACTCTTTGCTACTTCAAAATGAACTTAATAAATTCTTTAACTATTGCGTTTTGAACAGGCTTTATCTTAATATTAGCAAGTGCCATAAAGTCACTTACTCGAAAATGGTTAAACCTTTTCCAACTTGCTATTTCTTAGGTGAATCGTGCCTATCTGAGGTTAACGAAATTAAAGATCTTGGGGTATATTTTGATGCTAAATTAAGCTTTAATACTCACTTAAATTATATTATCGCTGGCTCTTTTGGAGCACTTGCTTTTATAAAACGCCACTCTTCTAATTTCTCGGATCCGTATACCTATAAGATCATTCCACTTCTTCTTTTGCTTTTGGATCAATAGTTCTGTCGGAAAATGATACTATTGAAGGGCTAAAAAATGTTAATGACTCTTCTCAGACAGACGTGGATGGGTTATCTATGAAATTATTGAAGAATTGCCCAGCACTTGTGAAACCTCTTACTAAAATGTTTAATTTGTCTTTAGCCTCGGGAGTTTTTATTGATGCTTGGAAAAGCACTACTATCACTCCTGTTTTTAAGAGTGGGAGTAAAAGTGATATAATAAACTACAGACCAATATCTAAGCTTTCGTCTGTTGCTAAGTTGTATGAATGCATTATAAAGGATAAAATTTACTTTAACGTGAAGCATCTTATTTGTCCAAATCAACATGGATTTGTAACTGCAAGATCGACGGTCTCTAACCTTGCAGTCTTTACAGAAGACTGTTACTCATGCTTCCGTAATGGTCTACAAATTGATGCCATTTACACGGATTTTTCCAAGGCATTTGACAAAATCTCGCACAAAATCCTTATCGAAAAACTTGGCTGCATGGGGTTTCATTGCAGTATAATTAAATGGATAAAGTCATACTTGTCTAATAGAAAGTGCGTAGTTGCTATAGATGGGGAGATCTCGAAGCCATTCATTGCTACCTCAGGTGTTCCACAAGGTAGCATCTTGGGACCTTTACTGTTCATATTATTTATTAACGATATTTCTAGTTGTTTCACATCGGCTAAATTTCTCCTCTATGCAGACGACCTCAAAATATACTCTGAAATTAAACAGTCATATGACTCTTTGCTACTTCAAAATGAACTTAATAAATTCTTTAACTATTGCGTTTTGAACAGGCTTTATCTTAATATTAGCAAGTGCCATAAAGTCACTTACTCGAAAATGGTTAAACCTTTTCCAACTTGCTATTTCTTAGGTGAATCGTGCCTATCTGAGGTTAACGAAATTAAAGATCTTGGGGTATATTTTGATGCTAAATTAAGCTTTAATACTCACTTAAATTATATTATCGCTGGCTCTTTTGGAGCACTTGCTTTTATAAAACGCCACTCTTCTAATTTCTCGGATCCGTATACCTATAAGATTTTGTATTCTGCATTTGTTCGTCCCAAACTTGAATATGCAGCTTATATATGGAGGCCATACCATATGGTCCATATTAATCGTCTGGAGAGAGTCCAAAAGTGCTTTATTCGTTTTGCCCTGCGGTATCTAAACTTTTCTGATCCTATTCCGTCCTACGTTTCACGGTGCCGATTAATAAGTTTATTATCATTATCGAATAGGAGATCGATTTTGTCAATTTCTTTTATTGCCGATCTTGTCTCTGGTAAGATTGACTGCCCTTTTCTTTTGCAGCTTATAAATTTTAATGTTCCATGCAGAAACTTTCGTACTTTTGTAGTGTTTCGAGTTGGTTTTAATAGAACTGTTTACGGAGCTAACGCTCCTCTGAATAGAACTTTATCTGAATTCAACTATTTCTCAAATTTTCTAGATTTGGATATAACGAGTCCTAAACTGGTAACTCAATTTAAATTAAAAACTTATTTTTTATGTAACAATTAATGTAAGTCTAATATAATTTGTAATAGTAAGTGTCTGCTTTACCTTAGACATAAACAAATAAATAAATAAATAAAATAAATAAATAAATAAATCATTGGCTGTCTGTTGTGACTGCACTTTTTCGACGTCCAGCTTTCCTTGCGTTTTTTGTGGTGCCGCTTTCGTTGTACTTAGGCGAGTACGAATCTTGGCTGCTACCAAGTAGTGATCGGAGTCGATGTCTGGACCCCGTATCGTACGTACGTCCATAATGCTGGAAGCATGCCGTCCTTCCATCACAAAGTGATCGATCTGATTGCGTGTTTTCCGATCTGGCGATAGCCATGTTGCTTTATGGGTCTTTTTATGCTTGACCTGGTGCTGGCTACGACCATATTTCGTGAACCGGCGAAGTCGATCAGCCTGTATCCATTCGGCGAAGTCTCTTCATGGAGGCTGAACTTTCCGACAGTGGGGCCAAATACACCCTCTTTGCCCACCCTGGCGTTAAAGTCGCCAAGCACGACTCTGATATCATGACGGGGGCAGCGCTCATAAGTTTATTCTAATTTCGCGTAGAATGCATCTTTTTCCACGTCGTCCTTGTCCTCAGTCGGTGCGCGCGCACAGATAAACGATATAGTGAAAAATCGTAGTTTTATTCGGATTGTGGCGAGACGCTCGTTCACGGCTGTGAAAGACACTACCTGTTTCACAAGCCTCTTTCCCACCACAAAACCGACGCCGAATCTGCGCTCATTAGTGTGGCCGCTCCAGTAGACATTTCAGGTTTGGATGGTCTTATAACCTTGCCGCGTCCATCGCATTTCTTGTATAGCGGTGATGTCAGCTTTTGCCTGTTTGAGGACCCCAACTAGGCGGGCATCGTCACCTTCCCTGCTAAGGGTTCGGACATTCCAAGAACATGCCCTGATTTCCATAATCATACTCCTAGTTCGTTGCCAGTGGTCGTTATCTAAAGAGTGAGTTATCATATCCGAGGCCTGAATATTGGATCTCATTGGAAGTTTGTTTTTATGTGGTGGGTCCCAAACCCTACGCACAACCCGTTTCTCGGGGGTTGGATTTAAATTACACATTTATATAGCGAGCCGCTTGGTTCAAGACAGACGCCCGCTTGCAGTGAGCTGCTTGGACCGCACATAGAAGAATCGCTCTGGCCATTCCCAGTTGAATGGCGATCAGAAATTTTCCCCACTTGCGTGGACTTCTACACACGGCCCCTTCCTTCTCTAAGTACCCAAAAACATGTAAAAAATTTTGGATAGCGCGGGGCATCTGCAGATGAAGTGTTCAATACTTTCAATCTCGCCCCTACAGCTAATGAACTTTTTTTAGGAAAACCCCACTCCCTGAGACAAAAAAATTGGTGTATCACACTTTAAAATCCGACAGTAAATGCCGAAGATATAAAGAAAAATGCAATTGGGCGACATCTAGGGTTGCCAGACAAAAAAAAAAATTTTTTTTTAATGTTTTTCAAAAACACTTCATATGAGGGGAGGTACGGCCGACTTTTTTTGGTGATACTGCCCATACAAAATTTTTTAAAAATATACTCACAGCTCTTTATGTCAGTGCCAATTTAGCCATCTGCATAAATTACTTGGTATTTTTTTGCTGTAAACTAGTGTAATACATGATGGTCATGTCAACTTTACGTTTTTCCTGTACGTTTTTACGTTTCATGTCAATTATACATGATAATGCCTTCAATAATACATTTCATTTCATATCTTTATTAAGTCCAATGGTTCCACACCTTACTGACTAGATTACAGTTATTCTTAAAACTAGTTACAAATATAACAACAGTACTAAAAATTATGATGAGATCAAATAATTTGCTCGATAATAAGATTCAACACGTAACTTAAACTTGAGTCTCGGCAATGAAAAATCGAGATCAAGGTTTCTAGAAATCCGATTGAATTCTTCGAACCCTCTAATAAGGGGAGCAAAACTAAGATAATTTGCTCTACGAAATTCGGTAAAAAAAGTATTGTACGAGCGAAGGGGTCTATTCGGAATGTTGAAACATATTTGACTAAGGAGAGCTGAACAATCGATAGCCCCAGACACTATATCGTAAATGAACATTGTTGAACAGTTCGTCTGGTTTCTAGCGATATAACATTAATAAGCATGCGCCTGGTATTGTAGGGTGGCAAGGGATTTTCGAAATGGAGAGATTGCAAAGCAAATCGTATGAACTTACGTTGAACCCTTTCAATTCTTGAAGAACGTACTAAGTAAATCGGGTTCCAGATTATTGACGCGTATTCTAATTTAGATCGCACCAAAGAACTATACAATAGAGCTGGAAAACTATCGATGGCACTATCGATACTATCGATAGTTTTTTTGGTGAGGCACTATCGATGGTTTTTTTTCGATAGCGATATATCGACCATTTTGAAAGTATGCACATTTCTAGCGTCACTTGTTCTTGATTGCGGAAAGCGGGGTAAATTTTGTAAGTAGAAATCTTAAATATCAAAGAATATATTATATTTAAACATAAATCTCTTACATAGTTGTTCTTTGGAGTATTGACGGTTCTGCTGAGGATGGAGAAACATCAACAAAATGCCGCTTCTAAAGGTACGTACATAATAAAAGGATTATTGTGCAAACATATGTACATATGCACGTTGGTGCATTCCCAGCAAACAATCGCAGTCATAAGAGTCCCAAAGCAAAGAGAATATATCAACAAGAGCCACCACTCGTTATGAAAGCAACGAAAAAGATGGAAGCCGTTTTCTTTCAGGGTTTCGGTAATTTCGATATAAAGATGTTATTGTCTAATCAAAACAAAATGTGTAAAAGAAAATAGACGAGAAATGAAATAACACAAGAGTCAAAACAAAAATTTACCAGCTGTCGAATTTACAAAACTGAGGAAAACAAAATTACCGAAACCCTGAAAGAAAACGGCATCCATCTTTTTCCTTGCATTTATAACGAGTGACGGCTCTTGTTGATATATTCTCTTTGCCCAAAGGAGTCATAAATGGGAGCGTTTACCTACGCTCTTTATGAGTCCGGAATGAGGGTAATTCGCTTCTTCCCATGGTCTTCCGATATGCTCCTTTTTTCAACTTATGATTGCTTCGAAAATGTTTGATGGATTGAACTATAGTTTCTAATTTTTATTTTTTGGCAAACTATTTTATAGATGATGCAAATAAATTCTGGACTTAAGTAGTGATTCCGACAAAGCGATCAGCAGCTTGGCGATATTTTGTTAAAAGTCGTGATGGAAAGTATGCGAAATGCAGGTTTTGTGGAAGGTGGTACCGTACAAGTGGAAATACCACAAATCTCTTCGATCACCTAAAGCGTTTTCATCCCGCATACGGTAACTCAAAACCGCCGCCTTCTGGCATATCAACATATTTTAAACAACAGGGAGAATACCCCCCCTCGTCAGCTCGCAAGAAAATCTTAGACACAGGCTTCATGGAAATGATTGCCGACGACTTACAACCTTTTTCAATGTCTGAGGATAAGGGGTTTCTGAAGTTTTTAAAGCTAATAGATCCTCAATATGTACCTCCATCGCGAACCACTCTTAGAAACGTACAAATGAAAGAAGTTTATTATAAGATGAAGAGTGCTTTGCATTCTCTTCTAAGCGAAGTGGAGTATTGTGCTATTACGACTGATTGTTGGACCTCAAATGCGAAAGAAGGGTTTATTACTGTAACATGCCATTTTATTACGAACTCTTTCATTCTTCGGTCAGCAAATTTGGCTACGACAAAGCTTCTTGTCCCCACAAATCACTCTGCTGAGAATATAGCATCGACTTTACAAACGATATTTGACGAGTGGGGTATCATATCAAAGATTTCAACAATTGTTACTGACAATGCGAGTGTTATGTTAAAAGCATGCGAGATTCTTAAAAAGAAACATCTTCCATGTTTTTCACATTGTACAAATTTAGCTGTTCAGGATTTATTGTCACAAGAGAGTCTTAAACCAATTCTCGACAAATGTAAGCGTATAGTGAAGTATTTTAAATGTAGCACAATTGCTTACGAAAAATTTAAAGATGCACAAGGGACGGCTAAACCTTACAGCCTGATCCAAGAGACACCTACTCGTTGGAACAGTGCGTACAAGATGATGGACCGGATTTTGAAAACTAATAGCTGCATATCCACAGTTCTTCTACAAACTTCAAAAGCTCCGCCGCCGCTGACAGCAGATTAAAGAGATATTTTGACAGATCTTACTGAAGTTCTGGCACCCTTTGATTCCATCACAGTTCAGTCATCGTCAAGTGCGACCGTAACAGTGTCTTTGGTTATACCTTTGGTAAACGGCCTTATGGATGACCTTGGTGATCTCAAGCTAAAAACTGTGGAAGGAAATAACGCTCGTTCATTCATTATGGAACGTGTAAAAAAAAGATTGTAGATGTTGGTCAAAGAACTCAGCGTCAAAGAAATCACTATTGAGCCAAGTTTCAACAATAACATATACATCATGTTCACAACGTGATGAAGCTAGAAAAATGTCTTTAGCTTTGGTTCTCATACCCGATATATTTTGATAATAAATCATCATCATCATTTATTGGCGCTTAACCGCCTAAGCGATTTTGGCCGTTGCATATCAAAGCACGCAAGTCATTCCTTTTTAGCGATAACTGACGCCAATTGGAAACCCCAAGGGAGTTCAAGTCATCCTCCACCTGTTGTTTCCATCTCAGTCGAGGCCTCCCCTTCCTCTGCTGCCGAATTCAGGCGACCATAGGAAAACCTTCTGTGCTGGAGCTTCTTTGTCCATTCGCATAACATGGCCCAGCCAGCGGAGTCTTTGGGCTTTAATTCGCTGGACAATGGTCAGATCTGCGAATAGCTCGTACAGCTCATCGTTAAATTTCCTTCGATACTCGCCGTTGGCATCCCGGGAAGGACCATATATATTCCGGAGAACTTTTCTCTCAAATACTCCAAGGGCCATCTCATCTTCTCTTGACATTGTCCATGAATCTGAGCCATACATCAGGACAGGTATGATGAGAGACTTATAGAGCGTGATCTTTGTTCTTCGAGAGAGGACTTTACTTCTCAATTGCCTACTCAGTCCAAAGTAGCACTTGTTGGCAAGAGTGATTCTCCGCTGGATTTCTAGACTGATATTATTTTCGGTGTTGATACTATCAACAGTGACATGGCTGCCAAGGCGCAGGTGCGCCGATTCTTTCTTTGATGACAGCAAATACTTCGTCTTGTCCTCGTTCTTGGCAAGACCCACTTTTTTCGCTTCCTTATCCAGTCCAGAGAAGGCACCGCTTACGGCGCGGTTGTTAAGGCCAATGATATCAATATCATCGGCATACGCCAGCAATTGCACGCTCTTGTAAAAGATTGTACCATTGCGGTTTAGCTCTGCTGCTCGAATTATCTTCTCCAGCATCAGATTGAAGAAATCGCACGAAAGGGAGTAGCCCTGTCTGAAGCTTCGTTTGGTTTCAAATGGCTCAGAGAGGTCCTTCCCGATTCTGACGGAGCTGTTGGTATTGCTCAACGTCATTTGGCAAAGCCGTAAAAGCTTTGCAGGGAAGTCAATTTCAGACATGGACTTACCAGGCCTAAGGTCCAATCAGTTTGTCTACGATGGGCTTCAGCCTTTCACACAACACGCTAGAAAGAACCTTATATGCGATTTTAAGAAGACTGATTCCGCGGTCGTTGGTGCGGTTAGCGGGATCGCCTTTCTTGTGGATTGGGCAGAGCACACTTAAATTCCAATCCGGAGGCATGCACTCGTCTGACCATATTCTGCATAAGACATGATGCATGCTTTATACCAACTCTTTGCCTCCGTGTTTGAACAGCTCGGCGGGTAGCTATCCTCACTTCATTATAGCCAGGTGGTGGGACGACTTTTCCATTGTCAGGGATTGGGGTATCGGGTTCGACGTCTCCCACGCAATTAAGCAGTGGGGAGAAGTGATGCCTCCATAATTTAAGTAGACTATGTACGTCGGGTACCAGGTAGCTATTATTGTCCTTACAGGAGCTAGCCCGGTCTTAAAACCTTCCGTCATCCGCCGGATCTTTTCATAAGGTCCCCGAGCACGAAGAAGTTTGTTCAAGTTTATTGTAGAAGGAGTCCTTCTCTGCGTCGTTCGTCTCCCCGTCGCTCGTCCACAGGGGTGAACGCTATTACTTGGCGGCGAAGTCTCTTTCCCACCACGAATCCTACACCACGCGATTTGCTGCGTGTCTGGCTACTGTAGTATACGTCCCAAGGTCCAATGGTCGTCTTTCCTTGTCCCGTCCATCGCATTTCCTGCAGGGCGGTGATGTCAGCCTTTGCGTTAGCGAGGACATCAACCAGTCGGGCAGCGGTACCATCCCTTGAAAGGGTCCGTACATTCCAGGTACATGCCCTAATATCCTTCTCGTAGTCCTTATTTCGTTTTGCCGGCTCGTCAACATTAAAGGGGGTTCTCATCCGAGGCTTTTCTTTGCTTTTCATTGGAATAAAGTTTTTACGTGGCGGGTCCCAAACCCAGCGCACAACCCGTCTCCGGGATTTTGATAAAAATATTCACACATTTATATAGCGAGCCGCTTGCTACAAGACAGACACCCGCTTGCAGCCGCACCATGTGGTGAACAGCCGCATAATAAATAAGATAATAAATGCTTAAACCATTATTAGAGGGTTGATTTTCTACGACCTGCCGGGTTGGCCACCCCGCCTTTGAAAAAAACGAAAAGGCTTAATTTTGACATCTGTTGGCCAAACCGAGGAGTCAAGCAACATATTATAAATTGAGTTAGAGGCCCCAAGTTTAAAATAGCATTTTAACAAAGAATTTGGATCAATGTCTTTTTTAACTAATTTATAACAGTGAATTAGAGATTGAGATACCTTAATAGTATTAGATAGGTATTCAACAATATCGATAGCATTAACCGTCGGCTTAAAGGACGACAAGTGTAACCACTTCAATCGAACAGCTACATTAAGATTAGCATTAGAATTACTACCAACAATGATATTAGCCGCTCTAACCTGCTTGATATTGCTACTAGAATTTTCATATTGTTAAGCAGCAGCGCAACATTAAGATCAGCACTAGTAATAATACCATCTGACGCAGAAGAAGAGAGAGATTCGGCGGAATTGATGTCGAGTAAATCATTAGCATTACTTTGATTTTTTCCACCTTTCCTTTTCCTCGTAACTTCCACCCACCCTGCGTTAGTAGTCTGATCACGTTCTCTAGCATAGGAAGCAACAACAATATGCATGTCTTTTATTTCCGTAGTTAATGAGACGATGATATTGTTTTTAGCGTCAATTGATGAGCGCAGAGAGCCAACTTCGTCTGATATATTGAGTGTTATCATTTTTCAGCGAAGTCAATATAGTAAGTATACTGGTATTTTCCGAACGTAATGCAGCAATGTCTTTAGCAATATCGAGCAGAGATAGTTGTTGGATATTCTCACACTGTTCGCCGATGCTCTCAGCATTATTGAAGGCGATAGGGCGAGCACTTGGTGGGGGAGTACGTATGGATGCGCGACGCGCAACCGAGCATGTAGTACAGAAGTATGGTTTCTTCGAAGAAATTAGAAAATCGAGATCATCAGGTGACATATTTACACAATGCAAATGAAAAAGTTCATTGCACTTGGCACACAACACTTTAGGTGCATTGCGATCAACCCTTTGTCCACATTCGCAGGGCATTATGAATAATTTATTATTTTGATAATACTATTGTATATCATTAGAATAAAATATGAATAGTATTTAGATTCAAGTAGGAGTCACTATCTCAACTGAATACAGTGCACTAATTATAATTATAATTTTAACACTTGCCATACTAGCAGAAATAGTACAAAAAACACGGAGCGAAAAATAAACACGCCCGCAGCCTACGAAAGCACATAAATATTTGATGGTCATGTTCATGTTACGTTTTTCCTGTACGTTTTTACGTTTAATGTCAATTGTACATGAGAATGCATTCAATAATACATAACGGTCATGTCAACTTTACGTTTTTATGTTTCATGTCAGCTATACATGAGAATGCCTTCAATAATACATGATGGTCAAGTTCATTTTACGTTTTTCCTGTACGTTTTTACGTTTCATGTCAATTATATATGATAATGCCTTTGTATAAGGTTAGCACTATTGAGGGTGTAGGGGCACTCACCACTAACTACTGTTTCCTTTTGAAATAAGAAAACGATAGTTTTTTTTGTTTTAATTTTAATAATTCACTTTAATTTTAGTTTTGATTGTTTATTTAAGTATTTTTCATTTACAACTTAAAATTACTGCAAAATTTTGCATTATTTACTTTACTAAGAACCCATTAGGGCAACTCACCAAGCAAGGAAGGCCTTCGTCGTTTCGTGGGACAGCGTTGGATTCAAACACAACATAAAAACAAGTAAGTCAACTTAATACATTTTGTCAATCAAAAAAAAAAAAAAAACTATTGGCGGCGATATACCAACAGGTTATCATAACCTCTAACGAGATTTTTGCCGAGCTTCTCTTTCCAACTTGTGGTGTGTTGCTTTTTGAGTTTTTCCTACAAGTTGGCCGGACCTACAGTTTTTTGCCGACTCCGAACGGCACTTGCAAACAAATGAACTTGTTTGCTGAGAAGCTTCTCATGGCAGAAATACACCCGGAGAGTTTGCCAAACTACTGCCGAGGGGCGACCCCGTTTAGAAAAAGTACTTATATACTTAGCTCATGGGGACAACGACCTTGCCGCTCACGAAAAGTTGGAGCATTAACAGCTGATGAAAATAAACTAAATGAGAAACCAATACTTGTTGGCTCTCTTGGTTATACGAACGCGAGATCACACGACTCAGACGCAAAAAAAAAATCTTAGGTAAGTACAATATGAGGAAAAAAAACCCCACACGGAGAAGATGCAAAATATTTTTACATTTAGACTAGGATTGTTCAATCTTTTTCGGACTAGTGCACTAATGGTATCATTAGACCGAAAAGTAATTTCATTCCTTTTGGACCTCCAATAAGACTAGTATTTTACTATTAGCATACGACTGGTATGTTCTTGGCAAAATATGAGCGTCTCGTAGCACATCAACAGGTAAAATTAATACCCGATGATTATATGAAAATAGGCTTGATGCACATAATAGTTTCGAAGTAATTTTGGACTAGGTGGCTTGGCCGCAGGGTAATCTCCTGAGTGATTAGGCAACTTCTCTATGATATTATAAAATGGTTGATGGGCGGCCGCCGTGGTGTAGCGGTTAAGTGTTCGGCCTTCTACACCAAGTCGTGGCGGTTCGATGCCCGGCAAAAGTAAAATCAAAAACTATTTAGAAAAAGAATTTTTCTAAACGGGGTCGCCCCTCGGCAGTAGTTTGGCAAACTCTCCGGGTGTATTTCTGCCATGAGAAGCTTCTCAGCAAAAAAGTTCATTTGTTTGCAAGTGCCGTTCGGAGTCGGCAAAAAACTGTAGGTCCCGCCAACTTGTAGGAAAAACTCAAAAAGCAACACACCACAAGTTGGAAAGAGAAGCTCGGCAAAAATCTCGTTAGAGGTTAAGATAACCTGTTGGTATATCGCCGCCAATACTTTTTTTTTTTGATGGACAAAATGTATTAAGTTGACTTACTTGTTTTTATGTTGTGTTTGAATCCAACGCTGTCCCACGAAGCGACGAAGGCCTTCCTTGCTTGGTGAGTTTCCCCTATGGGTTCTTAGTAAAGTAAATAATGCAAAATTTTATCCAACCAAGTATACTAAATTAACCAGCGGCTATATATGCTCCCAACTGTATATGGGATAAGCGTAGGTCGCTTGAAAGGGATGAGCAATTCGTCATCACAATAAGCTTTAGCAAAAAAATATAACTAAAAACTGAGAGCTGGCAAGAAAACAAAAAAAAAGGAAGAAAATGTCTTAAGTTTCGCTTAGCTCTTACTTTATGGGTTTAAGAGTGGGCGCGGATTAAATGAAATGTTACTTTTTTAACATTTTGTGGATCTTGGTCACTTTTGGGAGCTAATAGTATGTTAACATATTTATGTATACTAGGATCGCACGTGGTCGAAATTCGACCATCTTAAATTTTCTTCAACTCTCTCTTAATATACATATCTCCCGTTCACAACAAAACCAAGTGGCTCCCCCGTGACAAATGCAAATTTGGATTAAGTGATACCATACATTAGGGTGCTGCAGCAAAGTAGTACAACAGAATAGCTGACGACAATACAATAAAAAATATATACAACAGATTTATATGCACAAAAACCCGGTATGGGCTTATAATATTTCGATATATAATGGTACTTTTTTTATCGTAACCTTGTGGAATTTTACTTTTAAAAAAACCATATCGTTAAAAATATAAACTTTTTAATGGACAAAAAACTAAATATAGAAGTGCTCTGCGAAAAACCTTGGATTATGTGAATTATGTGATTATGTGAATTATGATGGTGTGAAGATGGCGAGGATGCAATGATATTTATATGATTTCATGATTTATATGCACAAAAACCCGGAATGGCCTTATAATATTTCGATATATTACTTACTTAGGATCGCACGTGGTCGAAATTCGACCATCTTAAATTTTCTTCAACTCTCTCTTAATATACATATATCCCGTTCACAACAAAACCAAGTGGCTCCCCCGTGACAAATGCAAATTTGGATTAAGTGATACCATACATTAGGGTGGTGCAGCAAAGTAGTACAACAGAATAGCTGACGACAATACATTAGGAAATATCTACAACAGATTTATATGCACAAAAACCCGGTATGGGCTTATAATATTTCGATATATAATGGTACTTTTTTTATCGTAACCTTGTGGAATTTTACTTTTAAAAAACCATATCGTTAAAAATATAAACTTTTTAATGCACAAAAAACTAAATATAGAAGTGCTCTGCGAAAAAACCTTGGATTATGTGAATTATGTGAATGATGATGGTGTGAAGATGGCGAGGATGCAATGATATTTATATGATTTGGTTTGTTATTTTTTGGCACAAAAATGAAGGCAAGTGGCAGCTGTCTGGATCGCTGTATACTTTTGTACGTTCATGTGAGAGTAATGAGCTCGAAAAGGGGTGGAAGTGGTTTTCGAAGCGCAGAGTTTTTTCGGGAGAGTGTTTGTCGGAGTTTCGATGACTGTGCAATTTGCAAGGTACCGTTTTTTCTCCTTGCTTCACGCATACATGTCTATATATATATATGATGTTTGGGAATTTAAACATTTGATTTGAGTAATACCATGCAAAGAATCCACACATTAGGATTAGGGTGGTGCAGTATATTTAAAGGTTTTTTTCTTTTAAACAATTTTTTTAAAGCTATTTTTTGAAAATTACAATTCTGGTGTTGCGATCAAAATTTTTAATTCTATATAACTAACTTCACTTTTTAGTTTGAAAAATACATTTTCTGCTTAGAAAATATACTTTTCCAATATTTTTTTCCTCTAAAAATTTCATACGTGAAAAAAAATAAATGGAAAAAGCTTAGCACATCAAATTATCAAAGTAGAAAAGGTGTTTTCATAAAAAAAGTGGAATTACTCATGTAAAACGATACTTTGGTAAAAGTTCGTATGGTATTTCCCTCCAAAAAATGCGATTAGTCCAGGAGTAATCGCAGAGGAATAGTAGACTACTATTTTTTTAGTCTCTTTTAGATGGAATAAATTGGTCGCATTTTTTTTAAGCATGTCCTATGACGAGACTATTATACCCTTTTTATACCGATTCTCGGCGAAGGCAAAAATTGAAAAATTGTTTTTTTTTATTTTAATTTTTATGTTCTAAAGCAAGGACAACTAAAAAAATCAGAGTTCTGACAATCGAGGGGTCCACCATGACGCCAGCAACTCCTTATACTTGTCAGCGTCTAATTACAGCTTTGATCAAAATGAGACAATTGGGGATATTTTTCTGGCCAATCTTCAACTGTATGAAAAGTATATTTTCTGCTTATAAAACATACTTTTCCAATATTTAACCCCCTAAAAATTTCATAAGTGAATTAAACTTTTAAAAAATCGAGAAAAGCTTAGAACATCAAATAATCTAAAGTAAAAATGTGTTTTTCGTAAAAAAAGGTAGAAGCTTTGACAGGGTAGCTGGTTGAAAATCGGCTGAGGAAAATTTTATTTGACAGATAAATTTGGTGAAAAAAATTGGATTTTGCAATAACAATTAAATATAGTTGATAAGCGAAACCTAATTATTCATGCACATAGCGTAGCAAACGGGCAGGGTTTTTTGTTGGTTTATCGATATGGCAGTTACATGTAGAACGGGTACACTTTTATCACACTTTTACAGCATTCTGTGCAAGGGTGTAAACATGTTCAAAAAAAAATCAGAGTTCCGTCAATTATACTTATACTTGCCAGCGTCTAATTACAGCTTTGATCGAAATGAGACAATTGGGGATATTTTTCTGTCCAATCTTCAACTGTATGAAAAATATATTTTCTGCTTATAAAACATTCTTTTCCAATATTTAACCCTCTAAAAATTTTATAAGTGAATTAAACTTTTAAAAAATCGAGAAAAGCTTAGAACATCAAATAATCTAAAGTAAAAATGTGTTTTTCGTAAAAAAAAAGGTAGAAGCTTTGACAGGGTAGCTGGTTGAAAATCAGCTGACGAAAATTTTATTTGACAGATAAATTTGGTGAAAAAAATTGGATTTTGCAATAACAATTAAATATAGTTGATAAGCGAAACCTAATTATTCATGCACATAGCGTAGCAAACGGGCAGGGTTTTTTGTTGGTTTATCGATATGGCAGTTACATGTAGAACGGGTACACTTTTATCACACTTTTACAGTATTCTGTGCAAGGGTGTAAACATGTTCAAAAAAAAAAAATCAGAGTTCTGTCAATTATACTTATACTTGCCAGCGTCTAATTACAGCTTTGATCTAAATGAGACAATTGGGGATATTTTTCTGTCCAATCTTCAACTGTATGAAAAATATATTTTCTGCTTAGAAAACATACTTTTCCAATATTTAACCCCCTAAAAATTTCATAAGTGAATTAAACTTTTAAAAAATCGAGAAAAGCTTAGAACATCAAATAATCTAAAGTAAAAATGTGTTTTTCGAAAAAAAGGTAGAAGCTTTGACAGAGTAGCTGGTTGAAAATCAGCTGACGAAAATTTTATTTGACAGATAAATTTGGTGAAATAAATTGGATTT
Source organism: Campiglossa producta (assembly GCA_964058755.1). Classification (NCBI taxonomy): domain Eukaryota; kingdom Metazoa; phylum Arthropoda; class Insecta; order Diptera; family Tephritidae; genus Campiglossa; species Campiglossa producta. Next base: position 44,144,205 of record CAXKVI010000004.1, read on the forward strand.
TGCAATAACAATTAGATATGGGTGAAGAGCGAAATCTAATTTTTCATGCACATAGCGTAGCAAACAGGGCAGTGTTTTTTGTTCGTTTTATCGATAGCAGGCTCACGCAGAACGGGTATACTTCTATTACACTTTTACAGAGAGGCTAGGATTCTTTCGTTATGTAGTACCGGGCGGCGCTATGAACATAAGGGCAGTGCAGCCCTGTGGCTATCGACTTAAGCCCTCGTACCGCGGCTAGGTGTCGACCCTTCACGAGGGGAGGTGCTGTGAAGAGGTGGATCATTTACGATTTGGATACCGAAACTGTTGGCAAGAAGATATCTGACGGTATTTGAGTTCAATGATTTCTCATTATCGCAGTTAAAAATCCTGGCCTTGGGAAAAACGTTCCAAAGTTGAGGGTTTATATCCACGATTGCCCAAGATGGTATCGTTTGAGCAATTGCGAATTTTGAAAACTTGTCCAAACAAGTTACAAAATATTTTGAGTCTGTACATAAAATATCAATATGAAGGATTCCCCCCTCCCCCCATATAAAAATAATAATATAGGCCAACGGATTACCCACCATCCCGCCCAACTGACACGAGGGGCGCATCCGCATGACGCGCGGATTAAATTTGACAAGTGTTTGAAAGACGGAGGTTTGTTAAGCGTCGAGATCTCTAACTGCTCAGCTACGAAGAAAATTTCATCAGCTGAGTGCAATACATAAATAATAAAGAATGGAAATACATAAATTAATACTACGTAGAAATCAAGTGTTAAGAGAGAATAGGATGTTTTTTTTATCATAAAAAGCGAGTCCGTAATATCAAAAATGCCTGAGTGAGAGTTATAATTTTCTCACCAACACTGGAACGGCTCGTGTAATAGATAATTGGTTCTGTTCTACTATAAAAGAATAGATTTAAAATGACTTGATGCCCGTTTAGCAGTTTCCACATGAATATTACACCTAGCGTTTCCCTACGACTTGCAAGTGTTGGGAGAATGATGAGTTTCAAGCGATTAGTATAAGGTATAAAGATCCCGTCGTGGATCTCTCAATGCAAAAAGTAAGAACTGTTTTTGAATTGATTCAAGCTTATCTACATGAACTTGATACCGCGGATTCCATATGATCGAACCATATTCTAAAATTGGTCTAACTAATGTAATAAAAAGGGTCTTAGTAACATAGGGATCGCTAAATTCGTTTCCCCATCTTTTCACAAAGTCTAAGTTTAGATCAGTGACGATCATTACCTAGCCCATGGGCGGCCGACTTTATTGCTCTCCCATAGATTTGCTCACTCGTACAAGTCAAGCGCTCTCTATACATTGTGAAAAATTAAAGTGTGTTTGCGAATCACTTTATCAACGACTGTTGACTGCTACGCATGAAAGTAGTTTTATTCTTAAAATATTTTATTTACGTGTTTTTAATAATTTTAATTTCAAAAATGGCCAAATCTGCAACAGAAATAAATTAAAGTTAAAAAGCTTGTGCAAAGTTTAGAAAAATTCGCCAAGTTTTCGGAAAAACTTGAAACTTCTGGCATGAAGTTTTTGGACTTTTCTCGAGTACGCAGTTTTTAGCTAGTTGAATTTTACTATAAGATACTAATCTTAAGCCGTTAATAAAATTGCCTAATTTTTTTTTTCTAGTTGTTCTCTACATTTTTTTTCATAATTTTTTTTACTTATAAATTTGTATTAAAAAAATGCATTTTGTTGCCTTACTACTTTACTAATACCCTTTTAATTTTAATTTTTTTTTATACAAAATTTTTGTTCATTGGGTATTTGGAATTTTTTTTTTGGGTGTAGTAAGAAGCTCTCTCATACTTCAACACAATCGCACAGTTTGGTAGTGTGCGTTTGAGCATCGCTGGTTTAGATAGTTTGACATCGTCAGCATACATCACGATTTTAGAATGCTTATATTGTTGTACATATATCTTTTATGAAAAGAAAAAACAAAACAGGTGACTGCACTGAGGGACACCAGAGGAGACATCAATGGCATTTTAATACGTACTAGGATCGCCCGTGGTCGAAATTCGACCATCTTGAATTTTCTCCAACTCTCTCTTAATATACATATCTCCCGTTCACGACAAAACCAAGTAAGTGGCTCCCTCGTGACAAATGCAAATTTGGATTAAGTGATACCATACAAACAATATTCACATTAGGGTGGTGCAGCAAAGTACTACAACAGAATAGCTGACGACAATATATTAGGGTATATCTACAACAATTTATATGCACAAAAACCCGGTATGGGCTTATAATATTTCGATATATAATGGCACTTTTTTATCGTAACCTTGTATACATTGCAAAGAATCCAGACATTAGGGTGGTGCAGAATATTTAAATGTTTTTTCTTTTAAACAAATTTTTTTTTAAAGCTATTTTTTAAAAATTACAATTCTGGTGTTGCGATCAAATTCTATATAACTAACTTCACTTTTTAGTTTCTGCTTAGAAAATATACTTTTCCAATATTTTATTCCTCTAAAAATTTCATACGTGAAAAAAAAAATAAATAGAAAAAGCTTAGCACATCAAATTATCAAAGTAGAAAAGGTGTTTTCATACAAAAAAGTGGAGTTACTCATATAAAACGATACTTTAGTAAAAGTTCGTATGGTATTTCCCTCCAAAAAATGCGATTGGTCCGGGATTAATCGCAGAGGAATAGTAGACTACTATTTTTTAGTCTCTTTTAGATGTAATAAATTGATCGCATTTGTTCAAGCATGTCCTATGAAGAGACTAATTATACCCTTTTTATACCAGAATGGGTATAAATGTATACTACTTGCAGGACACCTGACTTCGATTCTCGGCGAAGGCAAAAATTTTAAAATTGTTTTTTTTTTTTTTAATTTCTATGGAAAAACTAAAAAAATCAGAGTTCTGACAATCGAGGTTTCTACCATGACGCCAGCAACTACTTATACTTGTCAGCGTCTAACTACAGCTTTTCTCTAAATGAGACAATTGGGGATAATTTTTCTGGCCAATCTACAACTGTATGAAAATTATATTTTCTGCTTAGAAAACATACTTTTCCAATATTTAACTCCCTAAAAAACTTTTAAAAAATCGAGAAAAGCTTAGAACATCAAATAATCTAAAGTAAAAATGTGTTTTTCGAAAAAAAGGTAGAAGCTTTGACAGGGTAGCTGGTTGAAAATCAGCTGACGAAAATTGTATTTGACAGATAAATTTGGTGAAAAAATTGGATTTTGCAATAACAATTACATATAGTTGATAAGCGAAACCTAATTATTCATGCACATAGGGTGGCAAACGGGCAGGGCTTTTGTTGGTTTATCGATATGGCAGTTACATGTAGAACGGGTACACTTTTATCACACTTTTACAGTATTCTGTGCAAGGGTGTAAACATGTTCAACGAAATCAGCATTAGTGTCATGTAAAATTGTTCTTTAGTTAAAGTCCGTACGTTATTTAAATTTCGATGTTAACATTGTGAAATTTTCTTACAAAATCATATCCTTAAAAAATAAACTTTACCAGTAAGCAAAAAGTTAAAAATATGAAGCTGGATTTCTTAGCTTACAAATGGTGTTTAGATGCCGAAGAGGATATGATTTGATACATTTTGTTGTTTTTTTTTTGGCACAAAAATAAAAGCAAGTGGCAGCTGCTGTATCATTGCATAGATATGTACGTGTTTGTGTAAGGGAATGAGTGGATGGGTGTGGCTTTGCGAGTTTTATAAGATTGCTGAATAGTGATGTATAGTGCGGGTATAACAGAATGGGGAAATAACAAAATAGCTGGAGAGTTTGGAGACCTCTTTTTTGTTTAATAAAAGATAAACTAAGTATAATTTTAAAATTTTTTTTTGGCTAGACAGCATAATAGTCCATTCTAAGTTTCCAATATAACTTTTATAGCGATCTATCTATAAATACTATACGAAATTGGGTTGCGAAAGTTTGTATGCGAAGAGTGTTAGCTTATTAATATATACGAGTAGATACTGCAATTTTTCCTAAGGTGATGAAAACATACACCAACTGAAATTATTATGTTTCGGCTCGTAGTAATGCTACAGACTTTTTTAACAACATTTGAAAGCTGAGTCAATCCATATGAAAACGTCTAATATTACCAAAAATCGTTGCTGAGTAGTCTCGGATTTCGCTAAAATTTTGAGGGACACTTCTTTAGGGTCCTAAAGGAACATATTGACACATATTTATTTTTTATAACCACTGGTTTCGAACTGGTCAAGTTTCAAAGTTTGAAAAACGTAATTTTTAGGCCTCCCCTATTTTAGCTGTAAAAATGTTTCCATTAGCGATATCATTACATTCGATATTGCGTTTTAAAGGGAAAGGATAGTAGTTTGTTTAAATATAAATATTAAACCATATAGCGAATACCTGGTATTAAGAACCCGGTACTGAAAACACGTTTTTTTTTTTATCGATTCTCGTCAACTTTAGCCGGCTCTGGCGTCTTTACTGTTTTAAGTAGCCACTCAATATTTGTCAGAAATTAAGGGTACATATCCTAGAAGAAATTAACCCATCCATCGGCCAAAAAACCCCACTCCTTATAGATAAATTATTTTCTCGAAATTTGTCAATTTTCAAATATCATGGTTTTCAGGCTCGAAAACGGGCAAGTTTATCAAGAGATAAAAATACGAATTTCTCGTGGACTCTAGTCCAGACCTTTAGCTTTTAATACCTCAACATTTCGTTTTGTTATTTTCATACTAAGGGTCTCTGCTGATGGATCTCCTAAACCAATATACATTTTTTTCAAAGTAATTTTTGTATAATTTTTGGAACTTTTTTCAAGCAACCATTACATAGTCTTAAAGTTAAAGCGCACAACTTTACAACAATAAAACTGCGTGCAATTATCATAACTCTTGAACTAGTTACAGATTTTGGAATTTTAAATAGTTTAGTAGTTATGATAATTGCACGCGGTTTTTTTGTTGAAAATTCTAAGTTTCCAATATAACTTTTATAGCGATCTATCTATAAATACTATACGAAATTGGGTTGCGAAAGTTTGTATGCGAAGAGTGTTAGCTTATTAATATATACGAGTAGATACTGCAATTTTTCCTAAGGTGATGAAAACATACACCAACTGAAATTATTATGTTTCGGCTTGTAGTAATCCCACCCGACCAAGAATCCTATTTAAACGAACATCGAAGATTTATGATAGTTTCTCGTGGCTTCAAAGTTCGTTAGATATAAGAGTCTCGGATTTGAAACGGATGTTAGTTAGTTCAAGAAAATTGCGATAATTTCTCGTAACTTCAAAGTTCGTTAGATATAAGACTCTCACGTTTAAAACGGATGTTAGAGAACTTAAGAGAAAGCCCTTAGTTTCTCGTAGCTTGAAAGTTCGCTACATATAAGAGTCTCGAGTTAAAAACGGATATTTATTTTTTTCTCTGTCACCTTCATATATTTGTCAAATAAATGAAAAATTAATTCAATTATAAACGCTGGTCTATGTTGGAACTCTATAAAGAAGTCTGGAAATGGACAGGACTAGTTTGGAAATCGAAGTAAGTCTGTTATAGCCCTCGAATTTTTAAATTTCACTCAATCTAACAATTATTTTCCTTCTTAAACCGTTGGGATTTCTTCCTGTATGGCTCTATATGTATATCTGGAAGCTAATCATCCCATCATGATCCTCAATGCAAACTGCCGGTGCCGTCGCATATTGCGCCCTCTCTGCTTGCCGACCAATTATTTAAATATTATTTTAAACGCATTTCTTTTATGTTCATTAATTAACTATGTGCCCCTATCCATTTGTATTATGTTTGTGAGTTATTTCCGAAAGTAATTAAAATAAAATATAATAAATTACCAAAAAATATGTTAAATTTGAATGTGGAACGAGTTGGAACTTATCGTTAGAGTAAACATTCTCGAGTCGTTTTCGGTACAGTTTTAGGTACTTTCTCGATAGCAAAACGCATCGGAAATGTATTAGTTGGTTGCCCGTTTTCGATACTGTTTTAGGTACCTTCTCGATAGCAAATCGCATCGAAAATTTATTCGGTTGCGATCCGTTTTCAACAGCTATAAAGTGTCGTAAACTGATCACAAACGGATATCGAGAAAGTGAGCTCTGCTGCCACAAACTGGGCGACATGTAATACTTTTACGATAGTTTTGCGGAGCCCATTTTACATACATACATACATTTGTCAGGAAAATTATTGCTAAAGCTTCGAAAACTAAAACATTTTCGTGAGCGTTGGTCGGGTGGGATGCTACAGACTTTTTAACAACATTTGAAAGCTGAGTCAATCCATATCATCATCATTTATTGGCGCTTAACCGCCCAAGCGATTTTGGCCGACAACATTAAAGGGGGTTCTCATCCGAGGCTTTAATACATTTTTCATTGGACTAAATTTTTTACGTGGCGGGTCCCAAACCCAGCGCACAACCCGTTTCGGGGTTTTTGGAAAATATTTACACATTTATATAGCGAGCCGCTTGCTTCAAGACAGACGCCCGCTTGCAGCCGCACCTCATGGTGAACAGACGCTGCGCAAAAACCTCGGTGAGCCCTTAAACCAAGTATGTCAGAGTGGCCCCACCGGGGCTCCCTCTCTTTCTGCCGCGAGCCTAGGTAGCTCCCGTTGCCCAGAGTGCACGAACGAGGACGCAAGAGTCGGGATTGAGCAAGGTCACTTAGCAACCACACTCCATTACACTCTATGTAAAGGTTGCTTGAAAAAGTCTCAAAAATTATACGAAAATTTATTTTAAAAAAAAAAATTATATTGGTTTAGGAGATCCATCAGCAGAGACCCTTAGTATGAAAATAACAAAACGAAATGTTGAGGTATTAAAAGCTAAAGGTCTGGACTGGAGTCCACGAGAAATTCGTATTTTTATCTCTTGACAAACATGTCCGTTTTCGAGCCTGAAAACCATGATTTTTGAAAATTGACAAATTTCGAGATAATAATTTATCTATAAGGAGTGGGGTTTTTTCGCCGATGTATGTGTTAATTTCTTCTAGGATATGTACCCTTAATTTCTGACAAATATTGAGCGGCTACCTCAAACAGTAAAGAGGCCAGAGCCGGCTAAAGTTGACGGAAATCGATAAAAAAAATACGTATTTTCAGTACCGGGTTTTTAATACCAGGTATTCGCTATATATTTTGATATTTATATTTAAACAAACTACTATCTTTTCCCTTTAAAAAGCTTTATCGAATGTAAAGATATCTCTAATGGAAACATTTTTACAGGTTAAATAAGGTAGGCCTAAAAATGACGTTTTTCAAACTTTGAAACTTGACCAGTCCGAAACCAGTGGTTATAAAAAATGAATGTGTGTCAGTATGTTCCTTTAGGACCCTAAGCAAGTGTCCCTTAAAGTTTGAGCGAAATCCGAGTCTAGCCAGCTTTTTGAATTAGACGTTTTCGGTGCAGTGAAATAACGCCCGCCGACAAAAGGAAATTACGCCCGCGGGCGTTTTGAGTAAAATACTGGGTCTATTAAAAAAAGCGCCGCCTTATTAATTTATTATTTACTCAAAACTGAGTTAAAAATACTGGGTCTATTAAAAAAAAGCGCCGCCGGCGAAAATTTAATTCCAAATTTTTATTTTTTATTTTAATAAAAATTTAAAATATTTTGCCTTATTAATTTATCATTTACTCAAAACTGAGTTAAAAATACTGGGTCTATTAAGGAAAAGCGCCGCAGGCGAAAATTTAATTCCAAATTTTTATTTTTTATTTTAATAAAAATTTAAAATATTTTGCCTTATTAATTTATCATTTACTCCAAACTGAGTTAAAAATACTGGGTCTATTAAAAAAAATCGCGCGATTTTTAATTCCAAATATTAATTTTTTATTTTAATAAAAATTTAAAATATTTAGCCTTATTAATTTATTATTTACTCAAAACTGAGTTAAAAATACTGGCTCTATTAAAAAAAAAAGCGCCGCAGGCGAAAATTTGGAATGCAAATTGCAATTAAAAGGAAATAGTACCCGCAGGCGTTTCTCAGCTAATAACTCCTGCTTTACATTCCTTTGCATGAATTTTAATATTTTTCTTTTACATACATATTTTTTAAAGCTATTTTTTGAAAATTACAATTCTGGTGTTGCGATCAAAATTTTTAATTCTATATAACTAACTTCACTTTTTTGTATGAAAAATACAAATAATTGAGAAGATTTTCTTTTTAACATTTCAAATTAGGAAAAAAGAGGGAGAATCGAACTTACAATTTTTGGAATGCTAAACCCAGCTGCTTACCATCCGGCCATTGTGTACTAATGCTAGCCAGCGTCTAATTACAGCTTTGTACTAAATGTATAGTTTTTTTAATAAGAATTTCTTGTTAAACCATAGAGATTTCCCTATAGTTTTTTCTTCGTTTCCACCGTTTCGACCACCCCTTTGCCCAAAAACCTAATATATAGATACTGCAATTTTTCCTAAGGTGATGAAAACATGCACCAACTGAAATTATTACGGTTCGGCTTGTAGTAATGCTACAGATTTTTTAACAACATTTCAAAGCTAATAACTCCTGCTTTACATTCCTTTGCATGAATTTTAATATTTTTCTTTTGCACACATATTTTTTAAGGCTATTTTTTGAAAATTACAATTCTGGTGTTGCGATCAAAATTTTTAATTCTATATAACTAACTTCACTTTTTTGTATGAAAAATACATATAATTGAGAAGATATTCTTTTTAACATTTCAAATTAGGAAAAAAAGAGGGAGAATCGAACTTACAATTTTTGGAATGCTAAACCCAGCTGCTTACCATCCGGCCATCGTGTACTAATGCTAGCCAACATCTAATTACAGCTTTGTACTAAATGTATAGTTTTTTTAATAAGATTTTCTTCGTAAAACCATGGAGATTTCCCTATAGTTTTTTCTTCGTTTCCACCGTTTCGACTACCCCTTTGCCCAAAAACTGCTCATGAAGACAATCTTATTAATTTTATTAGGCATTTTTGGTTCTGTGTATATTTTAAAAAAATTGGGATAGGTAGCAACCCAGCAAACACAGGCTCTAACGTTAGAGAAATACTGTAGTTTTACATTAGAATTCTAATGTAGTTCTCTAATCCATCTCTAATCGAAATTGAGATTAGAGAACTAGGTTGAAAGTCGATTGGAGAACGATTAGAGAAACACTAGCATTGTGAAGATGCGTTTATTGTCAAAGTTATCGATTATTTTTATGGCGTGCGACTCATCCTTAGTGTTATACCAAAAAAATTAAATCGTAAAAGTTGAGTGACAAAGCAAATTTCCTAAAGTGTTAAAATAAGTAAGTCTAAATGAATAAAAAAAAGTTAAAGAGGGAGAGTGAGGAGATAGTGAATATGCTATTTGATTGGCATCGAAAAGAACCCGCATCTGCTGCCATACCTCCTATAGAGGAAAATCCAAATCATGCAGAAACTAGCAGCTGCAGCCACCCATGTGATTTCCAAGAAACAAGGACTGACGACAGTGAAGAGACCGATACTGATACGGATGATAGTGCATCAGATAGTTCAGATACGGACTTGAGACAAGAACTGATAGACTGGGCTGTAGATTTTAGCATAACGGGTGCTGCAACAGATGCTTTGTTAAAAATTTTGCGGAAACGTTATTCAGATCTTCCATCGTGTTCTAGGACTCTGAAAAGCACTCCAAAAACTGCACCAAAAATACAAATGGGTTCGGGTGAATACGTTCACTATGGTGTAAAAAATTCTCTTATCGACTTTTTACGAATTAATGATTTTGATGATGTTCGTTTGGATTTGAACTTTAACATTGACGGACTTCCTTTGGCCAAAAGTTCTAGTTTGCAGATATGGCCAATTTTAGTTAATGTAAACGGTCGGAAGATATAAGGGTTGTTGGAGCTTATTGCGGAGAAAGTAAATCAGCGAGTGCTAGCGTTTTTCTTACTGAGTTTATTGAAGAATTGGTACTTTTAATGGAAAATGGACTACTTTTTAACGATAAGCTTTATTCTGTGACTTGCCGAGCTTTTATATGTGACGCACCAGCACGAGCATACGTCCTTGGTATTAAAAGTCATTCTGGTTACTTGTGCTGCCCAAAATGCACCCAAAAAGGGCAGTTGATAAATCATAAAATAGTGTTCTTGAAAAAAAACTGTGCACTTAGAACAGATTCAGACTTCCGCTCACGGGTAGATAAAGGCCATCATGTTGTTTCGGAACCAATTGTGATTGAAAAACTTCCAATAGACATTGTGAAAACATTTGCTTTGGACTATATGCAAGTGGTCTGTCTTGGAGTTACTAAAACTTTATTGTCGGCTTGGGTAAAGAAGCCCAAAAAGCCTTATTCACTTCAAACTCAGCAAATACAGTTACTAAATACAAGACTACACATGTTATACAGCCAAGTTCCGAGAGAATTTGCTAGACGCCCACGATCCTTAAAAGAACTTGAGAGATTCAAAGCAACCGAATTGAGGTCGTTCTTACTCTATACGGGAATATTTTTATTGAAAGAAGTTTTGGACCCAGTAAGATACAGTCACTTTCTGTTTTTTTCTCTAAGTATTAGAATTCTTTTGAATGAAGTTTACTGCAATAAATACCTGGACTGTGCAAGAGGAATGTTGGACAAATTTATAGAGCTTCTACCTCAGTATTACGAGGAAGATTTTTCCACCTTTAATTTTCATTGCTTAACACATCTAGCAGATGATACGTCACATTTTGGATCTCTGGAAACTTTTAGTGCCTTTAAGTTTGAAAATTATTTATCAAAACTTAAGAGAAAAATAAAGAAGCAGAACCATGTCGCTGCACAAGTATATAATCGCTTGGTTGAAGAAAGCATGTGTTCAAAAAAGAAAGTAGATTCATTTCCAGAGCTAAAGACAGGAAGTTTTAAAAATGGGTCCCTAAAATTTGTAGAGTGTCCATAATTTTACTTTTCCCCAAAAGCACCTGACAACTTTTATTTGGTAATGGACAAAATTTATAAAGTAGAGGCCATTAATAAAAATGTCATGCTTTTGAGTAAAGAAGTATGGAATTTGGAAGATTTTTTTGAGACACCGTTACGGTCAGGATGCCTAAATATAAAATCAACTCGGAATTTGCAATTTTCAACTCAAATAGTTCAGCATAAGCTTCAGGAAGTTTCAGCAAAAATGATAAAGTTTAACTCTTCATTAACTTTTACCTATTTACTGCATTCGCGTGTCAAACTCCATAGAACAATCATTTTGATTTTATCGAAACTATAATAGATTAAAAGAGACATTGATTTTTTTCACAGACAGACTAAGACAGACCATGGATTTCAACCGATTTTTTGGAGATGCCGCGGAAAACAGTTCTGTAACAAAAAAGGGTAAATGTTTTAAATTTAGTATTCAAAGTAATAAAAATATCTAAAGACCTCTTTTTCAGATCTTGAAGAGTTCGGAAACAAAATTGTAGAGCAAATGAAAGCTTCGGAACAAAGAATACTGAAGGGTAAAAATTACCTATACTTACATATTTTTATTTATTAACAGTTAATATGTTTTTATCCTACAGAAATAGAACATAATCAATACTCTGTAAAGAGAACAATGACTCGCATCTTACAGGAGACGAAGCAGAGTACAAATCTTAGTAAATCGAGAAAAAGTGAGCTGCTACTAAAAACTCCTTTCGTTGATTTGGACAAGTTTCAAAACTTCGAAAAGGAAGTGCAGGAGCATGGCAGCAAATATGACAACCTGGTAATATATATTCAAAACATTTCAGTTAAACAGTTGACTACTGACAGGACTACCTAATACCTATCACTGACAAAACAACTACCAAATTACTGTCTTTTTTGCAACTCCAGAGTTTCATTACTATACCCCGCCATCTTACCAAATTCAAATATTTATAACCACACCCATACAAAATTTTAATTAAAGCCTTACAACAATGTATATTTTTAGAAAGATGAATTATCCACCGTAATGGGACATACCGCGGAAAAGTTCCTAAGGAATGCTTGGCGAAAGATTTTGACAGATGCTGTTGCGCAGCAGGTTTGTTGGAAAGGAACCAAGGAAAAAAAGGCAGTAAGAGCACTCAGTGTGACGTCTGCTCTAAAAAGTATGATTTCAAATTTGATATTTTACATAACTAATACATGGCTTTTATATTTAGAAGCATTTTCGTCAAAATTTCCGCACGTAACAGATGCAGACTTCGAGCGAACATCCATAGGGTTCTTTCAGCATGCCAAAGGACGATATACAAAAAAAAAGCATACACAGAGAACAAAACTACTGAATAAATAATAATTAAGTTAAAGTTGGATTATTAATTTTTGTTTAGTTTATGTACCTACGCATGAATTATGCCTTATTTTTAAGTATTATTTAAATGTCAAACGAAGACAACAAAACTGGACTGAATAATTATTAATTTATGAAATAGATTTAGAATTTTGGTTTAGTTTATGTACCTATGAATTGTGCCTTATTTTTTAATTTTTAAGCCTTTATTTGGTTGTGATACTGCACATATGTTTATGAAAGTTTACATATTAGAATAAAATCGTTTATAAAATCCTTGAGCTGTGAATTAAGACTTTATTTTTGAAACGTAACTGAATACATATATATTTACATATATATGCATGTAAATTTAAATTTTAGAATGTTATTTACATCATGTTTATAAATAAGCTTAAAAGACGTAAGAAGTATTTGAAATGATAATAGAAACAAAATAAAATTGAACTAAAATAATTCGATTTATTATCATTTCAGTTTGAATTTTCTCATTAGAAACCAATTAGAATTTCACGTTAGAATTCGATTCGAAAACTAGCCTTTTTCTCGATATCGAGAACTAAGTCCCCTTTTTGTGGAGAACGCTATAATTCGCGACAGTTTTTCGAGTCGTTTTCTAACGTTCTACCTTAGAGAAATACATTAGAATTCGAGTCGTTTTCTAATCGTCCTCCAACCTAAATGTTTGCTGGGAACCCTGTAAACCGCCATAAGTGGCAACACCCATGATTTATGAAAAATTCATAACTCACGACTCCTTTGACATATATCGACGACATTTTTTTTGATATTAGGGAAACGTGATCTTGCGGTTAGGTGGCAACTCTAAGTGGCAACCCTGCTAAAAAATTGTCATATTTGGAATACGGCCGAAAATACCTTACATTTGATACCCATAATGGCATATCTAGCTCTATATGTATTAAAAAAAAAAAAACAATGGGGATAGGTGGCAACCCTGTAAACCACCCTATATGCCAAATTTTATCCAAATCGGGCCAGCAGTTCCCGAGACATATGAAAAAAATAAATAAATTGCGGTTAGGTGGCAACCCTAAGTGGCAATCGTGCTTCAAGTTATAATATTTGGAATACGGTCGAAAATACCTTTAATCTAGCACACACTCCGTCAAGCCAACGAAAGATGGCTGCAATCCCCAGGGTGTCGCATATCGAAACAAACCTGGCCAAAATGGGATCTTAAAAGGTCTAGACGCATTTATGCCCTAACTAGGAGGGAAATCTACATATTGATAGGGGTATTAACCGGTCACTGCCTCATTGGTAGGCATGCAGAAAGGCTAGGTGTGCCCTACCGACGATGCTGCAGGAGTTGCAAAGATGATGAGGAGGAGGAAACAGTGGAGCACCTCATCTGCAACTGTCCGGCTTTAAGCGGCGCGAGAACGCGCTTTTTGGGAGTTTCGTTCCTGGATAGCCTAAGCCAGATCGCGGAACTGGAGATAAAGGACTTGATGGGCTTCATAAAGTTATCTAAGTGGTTCGAGGAGGAGTGACGGTGTCGGTTTGGGAGTGTCAGTCCCGGGATTCTGCTATGTGGAAAATCCCAACAACTCAGGGATTTTCCATATGGCTGGGTCCCGGGACTGACTTTCCTTGTGTTGGTGGTATCACAACGGGCCTTTCAAAACTGGCCTAAGTGTGCCTCTGCGGCAGCCACTTGAACCTAACCTAACCTAGCTCTATATTTTAAAAAATTGGGATAGGGGGCAACCCTGTCAACCGCCATAAGTGGCAGCACCCATGAATAAGGAAAAATTCATGACTCAGGACACGTTTGACATACATGGACGAAATTTTTTTTGATATTAGAGAAACGTGATCTCTTCATAATAGATATATTTTCAAAATAATGTTTGCAAAAAAAAACTAATTTTTAATAACAGTTATTGAAACAAATTAATTTTTAAATGCCTTCTATAGCTACTCATGCAGTTAACATTTTACACAATTATCTTCGAACTCTTACTCATCTGTTTCCTAAAAAGGAAAAAATGGTATATCCCACACAGAGCCAACAATGCCTAATAAAATAGAACAAAAGTCATATGATATCTCTATAGATTTTCTTCAAGAAGAAGTTCTTTTTAAATTTGAAGAGAAAATCGTATTAATGTTTACAAAGGGAGATCTTGCAAAAAACAAACCGATTTCTTAGGGTTCCTGACAAGAAGATTTGACTTATTAACTGATTTCCGCATAATTGTATGTATTAATAAGATGATCTTAGGGTTCCTAACAAGAAGATTTGACTTATTAATGTTTTCAAAGAGAAATCTTGCAGAAAACGAAATGATTTCTTAGGGTTCTTTTTAATAAGATGATCTTAGGGTTCCTAACAAGAAGATATGACTTATTAACTGATTTCCTCATAATTGTATGTGTTAATAAGATGATCTTAGGGTTCCTAACAAAAAGATTTGACTTATTGATGTTTTCAAAGGGAAATCTTGCAGAAAATGAATTGATTTCTTAGGGTTCCTAACAAGAAGATTCGACTTATTAATGTTTTCAAAATGAAATCACATATTATTTTAATATTTCAAATAAAAAAAATAAAAATTATATTTCAGAGTTCTTATATTGTCTTCGAGAACTTCAGATTATCAGTTGCGATTCAGTTTTAGATTTCTCTTGTATTGTCTTTACCTTCTTATGTTGCCTTTTTATATTTCCTTCAAGCCATCTCACCGCACTCTTCCTTACATTGCCTTCCACACTTGCCATATTGCCTCCACCGCGATTCGAACTAACCACATATTGAATGATGAACACATGTGCTTACCATCGAGCTATCGGGTACTTCTGCTTCTCAGCGTATAATTGTTCTACGTGATGTCTGCTGATGATGATGCAAGATTTCCCTTTGAAAACATTAATAAGTCAAATCTTTTTGTTAGGAACCCTAAGATCATCTTATTAACACATACAATTATGCGGAAATCAGTTAATAAGTCATATTATTAAAAAGAACCCTAAGAAATCATTTCGGTTTCTGCTAGATTTCCCTTTGAAAACATTAATAAGTCAAATCTTCTTGTTAGGAAACCTAAGATCATCTTTTTAAAAAGAACCCTAAGAAATCATTTCGTTTTCTGCAAGATTTCCCTTTGAAAACATTAATAAGTCAAATCTTCTTGTTAGGAACCCTAAGATCATCTTATTAAAAAGAACCCTAAGAAATCATTTCGTTTTCTGCAAGATTTCCCTTTGAAAACATTAATAAGTCAAATCTTTTTGTTAGGAACCCTAAGAAATCATTTCGTTTTCTGCAAGATTTCCCTTTGAAAACATTAATAAGTCAAATCTTCTTGTTAGGAACCCTAAGATCATCTTATTAAAAAGAACCCTAAGAAATCATTTCGTTTTCTGCAAGATTTCCCTTTGAAAACATCAATAAGTCAAATCTTCTTGTTAGGAACCCTAAGATCATCTTATTAAAAAGAACCCTAAGAAATCATTTCGTTTTCTGCAAGATTTCCCTTTGAAAACATTAATAATTCAAATCTTCTTGTTAGGAACCCTAAGATCATCTTATTAAAATAAGAAGTTTTTCCTTTTTCATCTTTTTTCATATTTTTAAGGAAATCTTGAAAAGATTTTCTTATTAATAACACATATAAAAAGAAATCGAAAAGAAATAAGAAGAAATTGCACTTAATAATATCAATAAGAATTTCCTTATTAAACCAAATAGATTTGCGTATAGTTTTTTTTTCGTTTCCTTCGTTTCGACTACCCCTCAGCCCAAAACCCGCTCATGAAGACAATCTTATTAATTTTATTAGGCATTTTTGGCTCTGTGCATTCAGACAGTTGGTATCGAATTTTTTGTAACGAAACACATAGCATATTAAGCGCCACCGAAGTGACGCGACCATTCGATACTAACTGTTTGAATAGAAATTACAATTTTTTTCTTTTGAAAATTCGAAGTTAATTGTGTAAAATGTTCACAGCAATAGTAGATATAGGGGGCATTTAAAAATTAATTTGCTTAAATAACTGTTATTAAAAATTAATTTTTTTTTGCAAAAATTATTGTGAAGAGATCACGTTTAGTCCATATATGTCAAACGAGTCGCGAGTTATGAATTTTTTTTAAAATGGAGCAAAAATTCTATATTATTGAAAATCTTGAAAACCATGCGGAATTTCGAAAAAAGGTTAAAAGTGTTTTTTTGTTCTGTCTGAAACTACACAAATTTATGGTTTTTTTAAATCATCAAAAATTTGTTTGACACAGTGGCATTGTTTGACTCTTATATTAACGTGTGTAAATTTCTACATAAGCAGTTCGTAACCGGTTACCTACATAATCGCTGTAAAATTGCAACAAAAAGTCTATAGTTTATATTTTACACTGTAAAATATATATTATTATTTAATATACTTACCGATTATTATACTAAAGAACTGTTCAATAATACTGAGCGCCACATTTTCATAAAGAAAATATGTGAGTTTAACTTTGAAACCGTTTATAATGTTGAGTGCATTTTGACCATCAGTGGTAGAAGCTTGAAATATCTTTCTTAGCCAATTAATAACAGTCTCGTCAAGCCACTGTAATTACATTAAAAATACTTGTGTTAGGTACTAAAACTCTTGTAAGCTTCAAAATTTAGTAGGTTATAGAAAAATTGTTTATTTGGCAGCTAAGTTTTAAATTACGCTTGAGAAAAGGGACTTTGATCTTTGAGGAAAAAGGCATTAGAACAAAATCTCAGCTGTTGCGGTTATTCAGTTCACATCAGGAGTATGATGTCTTCGTTATTGTGGAGACATGGCTGAATGAAAACTTTCATACCGCGGAATACTTCGACCCTATGCTATATAACGTTTTTCGCAAAGATAGGAATGCAGACCCCACTGGATCTGTTAGAGGCGGGGGAGTTCTTATCGCAGTGCATTGCAAGCATCAAGCTTCTGAGGTTGCACTTGATAATAATAATGCGCTGCTTGACCATCTTTGTGTCCATGTCCGAGGTTCCTCAGACTTAATTTTTCTTTGTGCTTCGTATATTCCGCCCAATAGTAGCCAGAATCTATACACAGCGCATGTTGACAACATAGTTTCGTTGGCTCTAAATAAAATAGATGGCGATCATCTCTGCGTGCTGGGCGACTTAGGTTAGGTTCAAGTGGCTGCCGTAGAGGCACACCTAGGCCAGTATTAAAAGGCCCGTTGTGATACCACCAACACTAGGAAAGTCAGTTCCGGGACCCTGCCATATGGAAAATCCCGGTATTAACGGAATTCTCCACATAGCAGTATCCCGGGACTGACGTTCCTATACCGACACCGTTAATCCTCCTCGAACCATTTAGATGACTTGATGAAGGCCATCAGGTCCTTTATGTCCAGCTCCGTGACCTGGCGTAGGCTGACCAGGAAGGGAACTCCCAAAAAGCGCATTCTCGCGCCACTTAAAGCCGGGCAGTTGCAGATGAGGTGCTCCACCGTTTCCTCCTCCTCATCATCCTTACAACTCCTACAGCATCGTCGGTAGGGCACACCAAGTCTTTCTGCGTGTCTACCAATGAGGCAGTGCCCAGTTAATACGCCTATTAATATGGAGATTTCTCTTCTCCTTAGGGCATAAATTTGTCTTGATCTTTTATGATCCCATTTCGGCCAGGTTTCTTTGGATATCCGGCATCCTGGAGATTGCAGCCATCTTTCGTTGGCTTGGCGGAGTGTGTATTCCTTCAGCATAAGCTTGCATGTGGCAAACGGCATACCTAAGCGCTCTTTATCGCGAAGAACCTGCTTGGTCGTGCCCTGCCTCGCAAGTTCGTCTGCCCTACAATTTCCCTCAATGTCCCTATGCCCCGGGACCCGAGGTTAACGCGATTCTGTTGGGCCATCTCTTGTAGAGATCGACGACAGCTGAGCGTCAGTTCAGAGTTGAACGAGTAAGAGCCAAGGGATTTGATGGCCGCCTGGTTGTCGCTGAATATAAAAATGTCCTGTCTGATAGTGTGTTGGCCTATCCAAGCCGCGGCGTCCATGATTGCTGATACTTCAGCCTGGAAGACACTGCAGTGATCAGGTAATCTGAAGGAGAGCTCAAGGTTCAGATCCTTTGAATAAACCCCTCCCCCAACTCTGCCGTCTAACTTCGAGCCATCAGTATAAATGGAAGTGCCGCCATGAGTGACGGGACTCCGATCCGTGCTCTCCCATTCTTCCCTGCTGGGAATGTTGATTTTAAAACCGCTATCTCCGACTGTTGTGGTCGCACAACGATCTGTGCTCAGCGGAAGAAAGCTATAGCATCCCAAAATACAGGCGTGTCCAGTAGTGCTTGCGCCCCAGCCGGACGTTTCCCTTAGACGCAGAGCCGATGCTGCTGCTACTCGGTACCCTTCCAGATCGAGTGGCAAAATGCCAAGAATGGCCTGGAGTGCTTCATTGGGCGTTGTTCTTAACGCACCGCTTATACAGATCATGCAAGATCTGTGTACTTTACCTAGCAGATTAAGGTCTGTTGCCTTGCTCAGCGCAGGCCACCATACCACAACTCCATAGAGCATGATTGGTCGAATGATTGCAGTGTAGATCCATTTGTATATTTTGGGGCTAAGCCCCCATTTCTTTCCAATGGCTCTTTTGCACGTGTAGAGTGCAATACACGCTTTCTTCTGGCGCTGAAGAACATTCTCCTTCCAGGTTAATTTCCTATCCAGAACTGTGCCCAAGAACTTGGCTTTGTCAGCCAAGTTCAGGTGCACGTTATTCAGTTTTGGTAGTATTAGCGGTGGTATCTTATAGCGGTTGGTGAAAAGGACCAGTTCCACTTTTCCCGGGTTGATGCTCAGTCCGCAGCGCGAGCACCATGAGGAAACCTTCTCAGTGCTACTTGCATCAAGTCGCACAGGGTTTGTGGGAATTTGCCCCTGTATACTATAGCTAAGTCATCTGCATATGCCACTACCTTCCCGCCCCCCCAGCTTGTGTCTCGCAGCATCGAGTTGACAGTGAGGTTCCATAGAAACGGGGAGAGAACACCACCCTGAGGCGTTCCCCTTGTGACATAGCGTGATAAGTCAACCGAGCCCAGTGATGAAACTATTCGTCTACCCCTTAGCAGTTGATCAATAAGTCCAATAAGAGACCTGCTTATGCCCAGACTTGTTAAAGCGGTGTTTATAGCATCAGGGCTTATGTTGTTGAAGGCTCCTTCAATATCTAAAAAGGCCACAAGACAGTACTCCTTTTCATACAGCGATTTTTCAATAACAGAAACTAGGCTGTGAAGCGCAGTTTCTGTAGATTTCCCTTTAGTGTATGCATGCTGATAGCTACAGATCAGGTTGCTATCAATAGTAGAGGAGAGGTAGTCATTTATTATCCTCTCGAAGGTCTTGAGCACAAAGGATGAGATCGGCCTATAGTCCTTGGCCTCGTAATGAGACGCCTTCCCCGCCTTAGGAATAAACACTACCGTGGCACTTCTCCAGGAGCACGGAATGTAGCTAAGAGCCAGGCAGGCTGTATAGAGAAATACCAGCCATTTGGCTATGTCTCCAGCGTGTTTATGAGTTGTGCGGGAATGATCCCGTCTGGCCCGGCAGCCTTGAACGGTTCGAAGCTTTTAACCGCCCACCTAACCTTTTCCTCCGTGATGGGTATGTGTACAGCCAGGTTTGTTGTAGGTGCTAGGGGTTCCTCATGCAAGTTCCCTGGGAAGTGCGTATTCAAGAGCAGCTCTAGGGTTTCCCTCTCCGTGCTGGTCCAGGATCCGTCAGGTTTGCGCCCCCAGTGCAGAAATTTCTCCACGATACTCTCTTCGCCTGCCTCAGAGCTTTTTTGTAGGCCCTGAGTTAAACTTTATATTCGAGCCATTGATTCTCCGTGCCAAGGCTCTTGGCCTTATTTAATTGTGTCCTACATGATTTACGGAGCGAGTCCAGGTCGTAGGACCACCAATGCGGCCTATGTTTACCGCGTGGTTTTTGCACTGGGCAAGCCTGCTCTAGGGCATTCGAGAGCGCCGTTGTAAAGGTCTTTACCAGATCCTCCAACTCCCCTACTGATGAGGGGACTTGTGGGGGCAGTGCTGGCAAGTCCCTAGATAGTCCAGGTCGTAGGACCACCAATGCGGCCTATGTTTACCGCGTGGTTTTTGCACTGGGCAAGCCTGCTCTAGGGCATTCGAGAGCGCCGTTGTAAAGGTCTTTACCAGATCCTCCAACTCCCCTACTGATGAGGGGACTTGTGGGGGCAGTGCTGGCAAGTCCCTAGATAGTATTTCATTGTGTAGCTGCCAGTTACTGTTACGTGGGTTGCGTTTCATAACCGGCTGCTCAACAGAAAAGTCTAGAACTAATTCTACGTACCGGTGGTCGGAGAATGAGTGTTCATCGAGAACGCGCCATTTTCTGACCCACTCATAAGCGCCTTCGCTGCAAATAGTGAGATCTATGACCTCCCTACGGATTTTAGTAATAAACGTAGGTTCGTTACCCACGTTGCAAACTAACAGGTTAGTTGTTAACAAATAATCAAACAACGACTCTCCTCTAGCATTGATATCGGAGCTTCCCCACTGGACGTGATGAGCATTGGCGTCAGTTCCGATAATAAGATGACCAATGGAAAAATTTGCCACCAGGTCTTTTACCTCCCTCTGTGGCGGAGGTTCTTCGGCGTCGTAGGGCATATAGACCGATGCCATCGTCAGACTGGTACTGTCGACTGTTAAACTGGCAGCTGTAACGTCATCATTGGTATAGTTGGGCAAGAGAAAAGCATTCAGTTCAGACTTAACCAGAATACAGGCTCTAACCCTGCCACCCTCGCTGGCTTGGATTAGCTTAAAACCCTTAATCCCCAAATCGCAAATCCTTGAGCTGTTGACCCAGGGTTCTTGGATGAGGACCACATCTATGTCGCCTTTAGAGAGACGACTGATTAAAGCAGCCGAGGCTGCTTTAGATTTGTGCAGGTTTATCTGAATCACCACCAACATGAGAGCGCTCAGACTTCCCTGCCACCGCCGTATCGTCGAGTTCCACCTCGTCTGGAGGCTTATCTTTCAACGACGATTTGTTCAGACCACGATTTGGCGTAGCCGAGATCCTACTAACTGTGGCAGTATTGACATTGGTGCGCTCAGGACTAGCTGGTATCACTGTGACGTTGAGGTCCTCCCCGTCCAGCAGGATGTCCCCCATCTCCGAGCTGTTCACTGCTCCTTCGCCATTTGACGTGGCAGATACCATACTTTCCGAGTCGGACATCTCCGACTCCTCTACCGGCACTGCGATGTCCGAGCCCTCCGGTGCAGCCGAAATAGCAGCGCGCTGTGCATCGCCGCGGTATACGTGAATCACGATCTGACCCATGCCGTAGTGCACTCGTCCATTGCACCGTTTAAGGGGCTCGAGTGCTTCCTTAGTCAAGGTGAAGACCACTTGCCTGTCAGGCCCTACCGCATCCTCGACCAGATTGACACCCCAGTCCTGCGTCGGGAGAGACGGGTTCATGATCCTCAGCATCCTGAGAATTCTCTCAGGTTCAGCAGGGATAGCAGGAATCCACGCTCTTGCCCTTGGCCGAGCCGGGATGTCCTTCCAGTCGACAACCTCGATTCTTGCCCCTTGGTAGATCTCACCCAGTCTTGCAGCTGCTGCCTTGTACAGTGCAACAGTTTTTGCATCCTCGCAAGCGAATACCTTGATTCGGCCCTGGTGCCATCCCGCATCATAACCCATCGGCGTGGCACCCGGAGACTCATCCATAATGTCGAGAAGGGCATTACCGATAGCGTTCCGGACGTACCGCCACTGGTCCCTAGGGATGGCCCAGCTTTCGTTACCTCGGTCAATGACGCCTATGAGGATCCTATCCTTAGTTACTTCAGCAAAGCTGAGTTTACCCACTACGGGGGCGTGTTGCTGCCGCTTCGGGTGAGGTTTTAAATCCACGTCCGATCTCTGGCGTTTAAAGGGATTTCCATTAACCTTCCTTGGCGCGTAATCGCTTTGGAAGTTCGGTAAGATAGTTTCAGCCATCTCCACCGTCTTTCTAGCATTCGGCGATAGCGTCTCTTGTGAAATACCCTCGTATTTCTTCAGGATCCTCGCGGCCGCTATTTTGTCCAAGTACTCAGAGCGACTGGGAGATATCTTTTGGGGTAAATTTCGACCCGTAGTTGCCATCGCGGTCGTTCCCTTATTTGGATCTCTGGGGCCAGGTCGTGAGACCAATGCCACAGACGTTAAAGACTTAGTTTCGGTACCGGCACTTACTAGGACTTTACCATCAGCCGTTGTTGGCTTCACTGTGTTTGTACCGGTACTTACTTTGGGGATTGCCCCCTTGTTATCCAGAGCTAATCGACCCGTAGTTGCCATCGCTGTCGATCTCTCGGCTGATAAGGAAATGGAGTTTGTCCTCCGACGTTGCGTTCTCGCTTGCTCCAGCATTTTCCTCCTCTGCTGTGCAGTATACATAGTTGTATCTTTAGTTTTAGGGTTTTTGTTATTATTTATCATCTTGTTCGTACGACCCCTCGCCGGGCAAGGCCAGTTTAGGGTCAAGGGAAGAGTAGGGGGAATGTGTCGTCCGCCGCGGCAGAGCCCCATACCGCGGTAAGGCCATAGTTACTCTCCGATGCGGCCCGGTATCAGAGAGGCTCCGTTCGATTACAGCCACGATTTGCCTCCCGGCTGCAAACGTCCAATGGGCACGTGGTCGCATAACACCCTGGATTGGGAGGGGGAAGATCTTAGTCGTCGCGCCAGAGAGGCTTGGCTTCTCTCGTGATGTAGTACCGGTGGCGCTATGATCACAAGGGCAACGTAGCCCTGTGGCTATCGACTTAAGCCCTCGTACCGCGGCAAGGTGCCCACCCTTCACGAGGGGCTGGGCGACTTAAACTTTTCTAATTTAAAATGGTCTCGGAATTCTTCCAATTCCTCAGTAATAGCCTGTGATGTTACTAGCCCGAATGAAATAAATGTAATAGATAGCTTTTTAAGCATCGATTTAAGCAAATTAACTGTTACCCAAAATAAATTGGTCGCACTTTAGATTTAGTATTCTTAAGTGATAATCTTAATTTCGCACTGCGTAATTGCGAATCACCTATCGCAAAGTCTGATTTGCATCACGTTCCGTTAGATATAACTCTTGAATTTTATAAATTTGCCAAAGTTAGTAATGATACAGCTAATTTGTCTTTTAATTTTAGGTGTTGCGATTTTTTGGACTTGAACAATCTATTTCTTGAATTAAATTGGGATAACTTGTTTCACAATTTAGATACTACCATGTCTTTCGAGTTATTTAGAACTACGGTTGTGAACATTTGTAAAAGGTATATTCCTTTGGTTTCGAAAAAGAAGTATAAAGCTCCCTGACATAACGCAGCCCTGATGAGAATTCGAAATTTGAAAAATAAATATTTTCGTAAGTTTAAAAATAGTAATAATATGGTGTTCTTCGATAAGTATAAAGAGTGTGAAAGGAAGTTCAAGTGTTTGGATAAGTTCCTCCACAGAAATTACATTCTAAGTTTAGAAGAAAACCTAAAAAGTAATCCAAAATCTTTTTGAAATTTTGTAAAATCGAAAAAATCTTTATCAAATATTTCGTCTTCTTTATTCCTTGGCGACAAAGCTGTTGTTAGAAGAAAACCTAAAAAGTAATCCAAAATCTTTTTGAAATTTTGTAAAATCGAAAAAATCTTTATCAAATATTTCGTCTTCTTTATTCCTTGGCGACAAAGCTGTTGTTAGAAGAAAACCTAAAAAGTAATCCAAAATCTTTTTGAAATTTTGTAAAATCGAAAAATCTCTATCAAATATTTCGTCTTCTTTATTCCTTGGCGACAAAGCTGTTGATACCCCTGCTGATGAGGCAAATCTGTTCGCTGAATACTTCATGGCCAACTTCGTGTCCGACTTTGGCAATAATGTTGACACTCGCTTCAACATACAACCATCAATTGATTTTGGAAATCTCGTTTTGTCTCTCGAAGATGACGCCAGCGGCATCTCCCGTCTTAAACAGTCATCGAATACCGATGTTGATGGTTTGTCGGCTATCTTGTTCAAGCAGTGCGAAGCACTTGCTTATCCCCTTTATTAATGTTTAATATTTCCCTTTCCTCTGGCATTTTCATTGACGCGTGGAAATTGGCTTTTATTACACCTATTTTCAAAAGTGGCAATAAAAATGATATCAGCAATTACAGACCTATTTCAAAACTCTCCGCCACGTCAAATTTTTTTTTGTAAAGAATATTGTATGCCAAGAGCAACATGGATTTATTCCGGGGCGCTCAACTGTGACTAAGTTAGCTATTTTTTCTGATGACAGCATCGCAGCTTTTCAGTCTGGATGTCAGGTTGACACAGTTTAAACAGATTTTTCCAAAGCATTTGACCGGGTTTCCCATGTAGTTTTGGTTAAGAAGCTTTTTTGTATGGGGTTAAACTCAGTTTTTCTAAGTTGGATTGAATCCTACCTACAAAATCGCCGTTTTAGGGTTGTTGTGGACAGTGTTAGGTCTCCGTTCGTTGCCTACTCTGTGGTACCACAAGGAAGCATCTTAGGTCCACTTTTCTTCATTCTTTTTATTAATGAAATTTGTTCTTGCTTCTCTGCAGTAAGGTTTCTTCTATATGCGGATGATCTAAAAATTTACTCTCCTATTTACAGACAGCATGACTCTGAATTGATGCAACTAGATTTGGATAAATTGAGTTCATTGTGTAATAATAATAGGTTGACCCTAAACTTAAGAAAGTGTTTTCATATTACTTCTTCAAAACGCCCTAATGTCATTGTTACCTCATATCACTTATCTAACTCGCGCCTGTCACGGGTAAGTGAAATGAAAGATCTGGAAGTAATTTTTGATTCCAAATTTAGTTTCGCAAGTCATATTAATCTTTGTATCTCAAAATCGTATGGCATGCTTACATTTGTTAGGCGTCATAGCACGGAGTTTTTTGACCCGTATACGCTAAAACTCTTATATACAGCGTTTGTACGCTCCAAACTTGAGTAGGCCTGTTTCATTTGGTCGCTGTATTATCAATGTCATATTGCTAGAATTGAACGGATCCAGAAAGTATTTCTGTATTTTGCTTTGCGAAAGTTAGGCTTTTCTGAGCCCATCCCACCCTATGAAGCGAGATGCCTTCTGATCAACTTAAAATCGCTGCAGAATAGAAGAATAATTTTATCGCTGTCGTTTATTTTCGACCTTTTTCGTGGTACTACGGACTGCCCCGTGCTCCTTGAGAGGATCTTCATAAACATTCCTTCTAGAGCCCTTAGAGCTCTGAATTCTTCCATGTTCGTCTAATTACTAGATCCCTGATTGAGTTTAAGAGAATTACTAACTTTTTGGAAATAGATTTTTCTTGCTCAAAAGATCGATTTTTAAGTACTATAAATTCTTTTTATAAGTAAACGGTTTAATTTTGCTACCATAATAGTTGTAATTTATGGTTGAAATACACGCTTTTTTTTTGCAAATTTAATACTTTAAATGAAGTAATTCAATTTTATACCAAATTTACAACACTCGAACGTAAAAGTAGCCATATTTTGCGATTTTACCAACATTTTTGTTTAAAATTACATAGCCAAATTGTAATTTTTGACCTGTATACGCTAAAACTCTTATATACAGCGTTTGTACGCTCCAAACTTGAGTAGGCCTGTTTCATTTGGTCGCCGTATTATCAATGTCATATTGCTAGAATTGAACGGATCCAGAAAGTATTTCTGTATTTTGCTTTGCGAAAGTTAGGCTTTTCTGAGCCCATCCCGCCCTATGAAGCGAGATGCCTTCTGATCAACTTAAAATCGCTGCAGAATAGAAGAATAATTTTATCGCTGTCGTTTATTTTCGACCTTTTTCGTGGTACTACGGACTGCCCGTGCTCCTTGAGAGGATCTTCATAAACATTCCTTCTAGAGCCCTTAGGAGCTCTGAATTCTTCCATGTTCGTTCAATTACTAGATCCCTGATTGAGTTTAATAGAATTACTAACTTTTTGGAAATAGATTTTTCTTGCTCAAAAGATCGATTTTTAAGAACTATAAATTCTTTTTATAAGTAAACGGTTTAATTTTGCTACCATAATAGTTGTAATTTATGGTTGAAATACACGCTTTTTTTTTTTGCAAATTTAATACTTTAAATGAAGTAATTTAATTTTATGCCAAATTTACAACACTCGAACGTAAAAGTAGCCATATTTTGCGATTTTACCAACATTTTTGTTTAAAATTACATAGCCAAATTGTAATTTGATCTCTTATTCGAAAAATTACAATTACAATTTAATGGTGTAAATATTTCCCGAAGCTGACACGGATTGTCGCTCGTCTCGGCACATGGGAGTAAACGATTATCGATGGTATTATCAACGATGCCAGATCGTGGCAAATATTTACATTTAATGGATGTTTCCCAACAAAGTATACTATGCTTTATCATCGGACGCTTTCATGGTGTTGTTGTTCAACTATAGGACAGCTGTTTGATCAGTGACCATTCATTTACAACTCAGGGCTCACGTGAAGCGACATCAGAATTGGGATAAGATTTCGAAGGCGATGGTGAAAAATCTGATATCAGCATTCGTTTACGTGTGAGTTTATTTAGTATGAATGCACCTGTAAATAGCCTTGTAAACTCGTCGGTCAGCAGTGTTTAGTTGCGTTCGCTTAACGCAAAATTAGTAGTTTCTTTGGCTGTGTAGCGTTCATTGATACATGTTTTAAGGACAGTTGTCAGAAAAAAATTGTAGCTCACTGCTTTTTTAACAAACAGTTCTGTGCTGTTGTGTTTGCATGGTTGAATTTTTTTATACCATTGAGTTAACTGATTTCGCTATAATAATATAATTTGGTACATACATCAACTTTCATATTCTTTACATAATTTTTTCAAAATTTTGGAAAGTGGGCGTGGCACCGCCCACTTATGAGTCAAGCAATTTTTAAATTCGACTGCTAACAACTTCAGAACGGTGTGAGATAGATTTACGAAACTAGGTACCAGGCATGTTATGTTTATGTAGAGTACTACCACAGAAAATAAGAAAAATCGGTGAACGATCACGCCCACTTTATGTGCACAGCTGGGTATGTAATGTTCGGTTTCACCCGAACTTAGACTTCCTTACTTGTTAAGTCTATATTTTACATCTTTAGTTGTAAGATATTAGGAAAAAAGTGTTGAAAAAAGAAAATTGTTTCACAATACGTAAACATATTCAATACATAGGTACATATTTAACAATATGTAGCAAACACAAAATAACCTTAAATGTTCCACCATAACTTGTACGAAATGTTTTCAAAATTGTTCAGGGTAATTTTTTGTTTTACGTTACCTACATGCAAATAATATTTTCCACACTTGATTCATCACTTGAGAAAATTTTACTTCGAATCTCTTTGTCAAACATTGGATTAAAATTGTGGAATTGCTGTGTGTTTTTTATTGCTATGGCTGGCTTTACTTATTTTGGAAACCATGGAGCAAGGTATGAAACCGATTAAAATACCGTTCCGGTTTCGGTTTTGAAAAATGAAACGGTTTTAATCGGTTACGGTTACGGTTTCAGTTTCGGTTGCAGTCCTTGCCATGGAGACATGGTTGCTTTGTTGTTTTAAATGCTTTGGTTACATCGAATTACTTTTGCATATATTTATGCATGTACGTTAGAGCGGGTCGATTTGTATGGACCCAAAAAAATTCACAGGGGCCCATGGCGATTATGGTTAATTGGATAATTTCATGAATTTCGAGCTAGCGGATTTTACAAACGTATTTTTTTTTTTCTTAAAAAAGTGATTCAAAATTGTAGCTCACTGCTTTTTTAACAAACAGTTCTGTGCTGTTGTGTTTGCATGGTTGAATTTCTTTATACCATTGAGTTTATGGGCATTTACGCACCGAAATCAGTGGATAAATTTACGAAGATTGTGTAAATATAACGCAAAAAACATCTGCTTTCGCATGTCTCAAAATTTACTACAATCTGCAAACCTCAAGTGAGGTTTGTGGTATTTCTGATTTTATTTGGGTAATTTATTAGGAGCAATAAAACGAAAACGAACGAAACCCCTGGAGTAGACGATCTTTCGATAACACACATGTCGATGTTTGGTAAATACACTATGGCTGTGTGTCAATCGATAATTGTTTTGGTCAGAGTAAAATGAGGTGAACAAATTTCCTATGCTGTTTGCCATTTTGCTGTGCCAAAATAAAAGTTAAATTTTATCAGTAGTAAATTTTGACATATGCAAAAAGCGGTGGGGTGCAATGAAGCCATACGCAATAACACCATATGGCTTTATTTCTCAAACCAATTGGAAATATTATTAATTATTAATTTGCATTTCAAATTTTTAGCGCGTTCACACACAAGCAACCTGAATTATAGACGAGAAATCGACGAGGAAAGGAAACGGATACCTCTCCTCGTCGCCTCCTCGCCTATAAATCGGCAAGTTGCGCGCCAAATTGCTTGTGTGAGAACGCGTGATCCAACGATACCAGAGAGATATCGAGGAGTATCAATAAATTGTGGTAGCTCATAGCGCCCGTCTCTAATAATCATAGCGCCATTATTAAATTCGGTCAAGTGCAAAAAAGTAAAAAATACAATTTAAAGTGATTTATTTGTGTAAAAAATGCGAAAAGGAAAATAAAAATAAAATAAAAAATAAATATGAATAAAATGAGAGGAAACTAAGGGAAACGAAACTAAAGCAAAGGAAACGAAAGGAAATTAAGGAAAAAGAAAATAAAAGGAAAAAAGGAATGTAATGGAAATGGAGAGAGAAGTCAGGTAAGAGAATAAAAGAAACGAAGAGAAAGTAAAATAAAAGAAAAGAACAGAAAAAAGAGAAAGAAAGGGAAACAAAATGAAATGAAAGAAGAGAAAAGGAAAGAAAAGGAAAAGAAAAGATAGGGAAGAAAAGGAAAGGAAAGAAATAAAAGGAGATGAAAGGAGAGGAAAGGAAAGGAAATAAAAGGAAAGGAAAGGAAATAAATACGTATGAAGACTACCTAAGAAGAATAAATAATAATCAACATTGAAACTATATTACTGAACGGTGTAGAGAGGGAGGAAAAGACAAAATGAACAGGAATGTATAGAAACCAAAAATATAAAAAATATTAAAAGAATGGCAAATTTAAGAAACAGCAAAAAGGTAGGGAAATAAAATAAACTTTTGTGGTTGAATTTCAACCACTGGGCGAACTCTAGTAGCTAATAAAAAGGGTAACGTTTTTATACCCAGCTGTACTTGTACACAGGGTATTATAACTTTGTTAGGATAACGGTTGGTTGTACAGGTATAAAGGAATCGAGATAGATATAGACTTCCATATATCAATATGATCAGGATCGAAAAAAAATTTGATTGAGCCATGTCCGTCCGTCCGTCCGTCTGTCCGTTAACACGATAACTTGAGCAAATAATGAGATATCTTCACCAAATTTGGCATGCGTACTTATTTGGGTTCAGAATAGATTGCTATTGAAAATGGGTAAAATCGGACCATAACCACGCCCCTTTTTCGATATCGAAAATTTCGAAAAACGTATAAAATGGGTTAATTCAATATTAGAAGCAGCTACAATGATAAAATTTGCAATATGTATTGATTTAGATGTTCTAAGGCCGATTTTATAAAAATTTTTGAAAAGGGGGCGTGGTACCGCCCACGTATATTTGAAGAAATTTGAAAATTTTGACTCTTAATAACTTCAGAACAGTTTATGCTAGTATAACGAAATTTCGTAGAGGACATACTATTGTTGTGGTAAATTCAGCTATAGAAAATAAACGAAATCGCTTCGCGACCACGCCTACTTTTTCATAAAAGTTATATTGAAAGGAGGTGGAAATATTGAAAAGTCCATATCTAATTAACTGATTTCGCTATAATAATATAATTTGGTACATACATCAACTTTCATATTCTTTACATAATTTTTTCAAAATTTTGGAAAGTGGGCGTGGCACCGCCCACTTATGAGTCAAGCAATTTTTAAATTCGACTGCTAACAACTTCAGAACGGTGTGAGATAGATTTACGAAACTAGGTACCAGGCATGTTATGTTTATGTAGAGTACTACCACAGAAAATAAGAAAAATCGGTGAACGATCACGCCCACTTTATGTGCACAGGTGGGTATGTAATGTTCTTTTTCACCCGAACTTAGACTTCCTTACTTGTTAAGTCTATATTTTACATCTTTAGTTGTAAGATATTAGGAAAAAGGTGTTGAAAAAAGAAAATTGTTTCACAATACGTAAACATATTCAATACATAGGTACATATTTAACAATATGTAGCAAACACAAAATAACCTTAAATGTTCCACCATAACTTGTACGAAATGTTTTCAAAATTGTTCAGGGTAATTTTTTGTTTTACGTTACCTACATGCAAATAATATTTTCCACACTTGATTCATCACTTGAGAAAATTTTACTTCGAATCTCTTTGTCAAACATTGGATTAAAATTGTGGAATTGCTGTGTGTTTTTTATTGCTATGGCTGGCTTTACTTATTTTGGAAACCATGGAGCAAGGTATGAAACCGATTAAAATACCGTTCCGGTTTCGGTTTTGAAAAATGAAACGGTTTTAATCGGTTACGGTTACGGTTTCAGTTTCGGTTGCAGTCCTTGCCATGGAGACATGGTTGCTTTGTTGTTTTAAATGCTTTGGTTACATCGAATTACTTTTGCATATATTTATGCATGTACGTTAGAGCGGGTCGATTTGTATGGACCCAAAAAAATTCACAGGGGCCCATGGCGATTATGGTTAATTGGATAATTTCATGAATTTCGAGCTAGCGGATTTTACAAACGTATTTTTTTTTTTCTTAAAAAAGTGATTCACTTGTTAAAAAGCTGTGTTGAAAACTTAAAAAATTCATTCTATATATGCATTTGGGGGTTTTTTGAGTCGATAAACCCATTTCCGACATTCATTTTTTATTTTGACGTCCGCCAGAGGGCGTTTCCGTCCTTTTATTTTTGTATTTTTTTTTTTATTTTTTTGTTTTAAGTAATTCACTCGTTGAAAAGCTGTATTGAAAACTAAAAAAAATCATTCTATATATGCATCTGGGGTGTTTTGGGGTCGATAAATCCATTTCTGACATTAGTTTTTTCTTTCTACGTCCGCCAGAGAGCGCTTACGTCCTTTTTGGATTTTATCTTTATTTTTACGTGGTTCACTTGTAGAAAAGCTATATTGAAAACAATAAAAAAAACATTCTATATGTGCATCTGGGGGTTTTTAGGGTTGATAAATCCATTTCTGGTATTGATTTTTTATTTTGACGTCCGCCAGAGGGCGCTTCCGTCCATTTTTGAATTTTAACACCTTTTTCCGAAAATCAACAACAATGTTCCGAAAATCTATGAAATTCGACTTTCCCATAATGCAATTTTTTTTTTTTTAAGTAGACTAACACGTCGATTCTATATTCTTGTTAAATTGTCAAGATACAAATTTTTTTATCAAGTATTTTGAATTTTGCGTAAAAAAACAGTTGTATTTTATTAAAATTATTTTCAAATTATTATTTTTTAAGCAGAATTCAAAATATTTGATACAAATATTTAGTTTTTTATCAAGATTGATAATTATAACTCCGATGGTTTGCTGGGTACTGTTTATTTACATTGTATTACAAACTAGCTGACCCGGCAGACGTTGTCCTGCCACAAATTTATTTCCCTGTCTGTTTCTCTAACCCGATCCCTATATCTATTTTAAACCATATCCCTATCTCCTTCATATAGGAGAAACCACGCCCCCTTTTTCCTTATTCCCAGTTTTTTTTGGGGGTGTCCGGGATTGATCTTATATAACTCCTCACAAAATTTCAGTGGTCTAACCTAAATACTTCTAGAGATATGGACTATGGAGTATTTTATTCGTATGGGAGGTGCCACGCCCCCTTTATCGTTAACTGGAGTTTTTTGGGAGGTATTAGGGATCGATCACATATAAACCCTCACCAAATTTCAGTGGTCTAACATAAATACTTGCAGAGATATGGGCTATGAAATATTTCCTTCATATAGGAGAAACCACGCCCCCTTTTTCCTTATCCCAGTTTTTTTTGGAGGTGTCCGGGATTGATCTTATATAACTCCTCACAAAATTTCAGTGGTCTAGCCTAAATACTTCTAGAGATATGGACTATGAAGTATTTTATTCGTATGGGAGGTGCCACGCCCCCTTTATCGTTAACTCAAGTTTTTTGGGAGGTATTAGGGATCGATCACATATAAACCCTCACCAAATTTCAGTGGTCTAACATAAATACTTGCAGAGATACGGGCTATGAAATGTTTCCTTCGTATGGGAAGTGCCACGCCCCCTTTTTCTTTATCTCCAGTTTTTTTTGGAGATGATGGGATTAATCTTATTTAACTCCTCAAGAAATTTCAGTGGTCTAACCTAAACACTTCCCGAGATATGGACTATGAAGTATTTCATTCGTATGGGAGGTGCCACGCCTCCTTTTTCGTTACCCTAGTTTTTTTGGAGGTGGTAGGGATCGACCTCATCTAACCTCTAACCACGTTTCAGTGGTCTAACATAAGTACTTTCAGAGATATGGACTATGAAGTATTTCATTCGTATGAGATGTGCCACGCCCCCTTTTTCGTTACCCCAGTTTTTATGGAGGTGGTAGGGATCGATCTCATATAACCCCTTACCAAATTTCAGTGGTCTAACATGAATACTTCCAGAGATATCGACTATGAAGTATTTCATTCGTATGGGAGGTGCCACGCCCCCTTTTTGGTTAACCCCCAGTTTTATGGGTGAGAATGGTCTGTACCGATTTCCAGGTCCCTACCTTAAACCCATTTAGAGATATTCACCTTGAAGAAAAATGTTTGTATGGGAGGTGCCACGCCCCCCTAATATTTTGTTCTGATTTTATGCGCGTGGTAATAACAAACAAACCCCCTAAAGGAAGTATATGATTTGGTTCAGCCGTTTTCGAGTTTTAGCGTAACGACTGAACACCATTTAATTTTTATATATATAGATTGTATGGGAGGTACCACGCCCCCTTTTTCGATAACCCCAAGTTTTATGGGTGAGAATGGTGTTGTTATCCTATAGCTCTATACCAATTTTCATGTTCCTACCTTAAACACTTTTGAAGATATTCACCTTGAAAAATTCAGTTTGTATGGGAGGTGCCACGCCCCCTTTTCCGATTACCCCTTCTTTTATGTGTAAGAAGGCTTTTGATACCATATACGTCTATACCAATTTTCAGGTCCCTACCTTGAACCCTTTCACAGATATTCTGCTTAAAAAATTTAGTTTGTATGGGAGGTACCACGCCCCCTCATTGGATAACCCCCGATTTTATAGGTGAGAGTGGTGCTGTTATCCTGTAGCTCTGTACCAATTTTCATGTTCCTACCTTAAACACTTTTGAAGATATTCAACTTGAAAAATTCAGTTTGTATGGGAGGTGCCACGCCCCCTTAATATTTTGTTCTGATTTTAAGACATGACCTGCGCGTGGTAATAACAAACAAATCCCCCAAAGGAAGTATTTCATTTGGTTCAGCCGTTTTCGAGTTTTAGCGTTACAATTATACACCATTTCATTTTTATATATATAGATGACACACGTGATCCCGCTACTTTTCATTTCTATACTGTGTTTGCTATAGTTTTCGCGTCAATTGAAATTTCGAGCTAGCGGATTTTACAAACGTATTTTTTTACTTAAAAAAGTGATTCACTTGTTAAAAAGCTGTGTTGAAAACTAAAAAAATTCATTCTATAT
The DNA here is from genome assembly GCA_964058755.1 of Campiglossa producta. Lineage (NCBI taxonomy): Eukaryota > Metazoa > Arthropoda > Insecta > Diptera > Tephritidae > Campiglossa > Campiglossa producta. The sequence continues at coordinate 44,178,419 of CAXKVI010000004.1, forward strand.
ATGCATTTGGGGGTTTTTTGAGTCGATAAACCCATTTCCGACATTCATTTTTTATTTTGACGTCCGCCAGAGGGCGTTTCCGTCCTTTTATTTTTGTATTTTTTTTAATTTTTTTGTTTTAAGTAATTCACTCGTTGAAAAGCTGTATTGAAAACTAAAAAAAATCATTCTATATATGCATCTGGGGTGTTTTGGGGTCGATAAATCCATTTCTGACATTAGTTTTTTCTTTCTACGTCCGCCAGAGAGCGCTTACGTCCTTTTTCGATTTTATCTTTATTTTTCCGTGGTTCACTTGTAGAAAAGCTATATTGAAAACAATAAAAAAAACATTCTATATGTGCATCTGGGGGTTTTTAGGGTTGATAAATCCATTTCTGGTATTGATTTTTTATTTTGACGTCCGCCAGAGGGCGCTTCCGTCCATTTTTGAATTTTAACACCTTTTTCCGAAAATCAACAACAATGTTCCGAAAATCTATGAAATTCGACTTTCCCATAATGCAATTTTTTTTTTTTAAGTAGACTAACACGTCGATTCTATATTCTTGTTAAATTGTCAAGATACAAATTTTTTTATCAAGTATTTTGAATTTTGCGTAAAAAAACAGTTGTATTTTATTAAAATTATTTTCAAATTATTATTTTTTAAGCAGAATTCAAAATATTTGATACAAATATTTAGTTTTTTATCATCATCATTTATTGGCGCTTAACCGCCTAAGCGATTTTGGCCGTCGCCTATCAAGATTGATAATTATAACTCCGCTGGTTTGCTGGGTACTGTTTATTTACATTGTATTACAAATGACACACGTGATCCCGCTACTTTTCATTTCTATACTGTGTTTTCTATAGTTTTCGCGTCAATTGAATATCAATATACCAAACAAAAACAAAAACTAAGCAAACAAATATTTTTTTTTGCACAAAACCAAACTATTCTTTTTAACTTCCACCATGCACTTTTTTATTATTAATAACTGTTTTAATACATACCTTTTAGTTTTCTTAAAAACTTTTTTCCTTGATTTATTGGTTGATTTTTTTTTTTGTTTATTATCAATTTCAATTGACGCGAAAACTATAGCAAACACAGTATAGAAATGAAAAGTAGCGGGATCACGTGTGTTATTTGTAATACAATGTAAATAAACAGTACCCAGCAAACCATCGGAGTTATAATTATCAATCTTGATAAAAAACCAAATATTTGTATCAAATATTTTGAATTCTGCTTAAAAAATAATAATTTGAAATTAATTTTAATAAAACACAACTGGTTTTTTACGCAAAATTCAAAATACTTGATAAAAAATTTGTATCTTGACAATTTAACAAGAATATAGAATCGAGGTGTTAGTCTACTTAAAAAAAAGAAATTGCATTATGGGAAAGTCGAGTTTCATAGATTTTCGGAACATTGTTGTTGATTTTCGGAAAAAGGTGTTAAAATTCAAAAAATGGACGGAAGCGCCCTCTGGCGGACGTCAAAATTAAAAATCAATACCAGATGCACATATAGAATGTTTTTTTTTATTGTTTTCAATATAGTTTTTCTACAAGTGAACCACGTAAAAATAAAGATAAATTCCAAAAAGGACGTAAGCGCTCTCTTGCGGACGTAAAAAGAAAAAAACTAATGTCAGAAATGGATTTATCGACCCCAAAAATCCCCAGATGCATATATAGAATGATTTTTTTCTAGTTTTCAATACAGCTTTTCAACGAGTGAATTACTTAAAACAAAAAAATAAAATAAAAATACAAAAATAAAAGGACGGAAACGCCCTCTGGCGTTTATCAACTCAAAAAACCCCCAAATGCATATATAGAATGAATTTTTTTAGTTTTCAACACAGCTTTTTAACAAGTGAATCACTTTTTTAAGAAAAAAAAAATACGTTTGAAAAATCCGCTAGCTCGAAATTCATGTTAGACCTATAGTTTCTTCGGCAAAAATGCTTGAAATTATCCAATTAACCATAATCGCCATGGGCCCCTGATGCAAAAAAATCGACCCGCTCTAATGTACGTATGTTAGTATGTATGTTTCCCACTTTTTTTTATTATTAAATCTGACCTCCAATAACATTAACAAAGACATGAATTTTGACGAAATATTTTTAGCACGAGGTTTGAGTCTTTCCCACTATCCAATAATATGACAAGTGGGGTTTTGAAAAAAAAAAAAAAAATTTTGTGCACACTTCACATGGCTTTACCCAAATACAACTTTTTTATAAAGTAATTTCTAAACATTTCTTTAATCTTTTATTTTAGATTGGAACAACACTCGAAACTATAACGGAAAGTTTAATAACCAACACACCCACCGTTGCTTTTGTAGGTATGTATTATAATTACATATGTATGAGGAGTCCCAAACCAAAACGAAATACATAAGTGCACACTGAATTAGTGTATGTTTGACTTGGAACTTCGCATATATGAGCAATTTTAACATCTAACAAAGTTTAACCACACTTTCTAGACAACGATATCGCGCAAAGCAGCTGCATCACGTATTCATTTATTGAAAAACAAATGGTATCAAATGCATATGGGCAGGATATGCTACCATATTTGAAAGAGATAATACGGTATTAGTTTCCTTTAGGGGACAACTCCTAATAAATTAGCTAAAAATATGGGAGATACCTCAAAAGACGCGTTTTGGCCTCAGGATCACGAATCCGGAAGCGCTTTTTTAATATTTTGCTTCTCTGCAGAGATATTTGCAATCAAAGTTTCAAGTTTTCATGTGGTTGTTGTAATATTATTAGACTGTCCCTAAAAACGTGCAAAAAATGTCGCGCCGTGGCGGTAGCCACGGTTATGTCACACGTCCGGACTTGGGATGGCGTAGCCCAGGGTTATTTTTTATAAGCGCGGCCGAAGGCCGCCAACTCAAAAAGGTGTTTCGCACATAAATACCATGGATTCCGCCCCAATTTTGGTATCGGACCCGGGTCATTTTTCGGTTTTTTGACCATAACTTTTCACTAAAACAAAAAATTAAAAAAGCGCTTCCGGATTCGTGATCCTGAGGCCAAAACGCGTCTTTTGAGGTATCTCCCATATTTTTAGCTAATTTATTAGGAGTTGTCCCCTAAAGGAAACTAATACCGATAATACAATATTATTTCATTTTTAATATAATCTACCCAAATGAAATATCGCAGTCAATGGAATTTTTCGTGCGATATTTCTATAAATTCTACCCGGACTCGTTCAAAGGTGCAAAACGCGGTATCAACAGTATACCAAAGGTGAATAAGTTAATAGCTAGACTTAATAATTTCGAAATTAACTAAAAACAGTACACACAGTAAAAATGCAAAAACTCAAAAATGTAAATGAAAAACTTAAAAAAAATACCTAAAAATGGTTGTTGGCAAAAATTCAAAATGAGAAATTTTTCACAATATAAAATATGTACATTAGACTGGGCGTAAATATTTTTTTTGGAAATCCTTAAATTTTCGCGTCTTAAAATATGTGGTTAGGAGTCAAAACAAACCATGTAAATTTTCAGCACGATCCGATGATGCCTTAACGTGCCGAGTTGAGCTCAAAGTTCCGATGGCCCTATGGAGACCAAAAAAAAATTTTTTTTCTTTTTATCTAATACATAAAATCGATAATATTATAGTCGACGATATCACATATAAAATTTGGTTTCGATCGGAGACCGTACACGAGGATCAAAGTGCAGATTGCCCTATGCAGACTCAAAAAATAAAACATATAAGATAACCTCAACTTTGATCCCTGCGTGACACGCCTTAACGGCCTCCGATCGAAACCAAATTTTATATGTGATATCGTCGACTATAATATTATCGATTTTAGGTATTAGATAAAAAGAAAAAAAAAATTTTGTTTGGTCTTCATGGGGCCATCGGAACTTTGAGCTCAACTCGACACGTTTTAGCTTCATCGGATCGGGCTGAAATTATACAGACCATGACTCCTAATCACATATTTTAACACGCGAAAATTTCAGGATTTTCAATTTTTAATTTTCTTCATACAAGCTGCAGCCAGTCTAATGTACATATTACGGTGATTCAAATAAAAAAAATTTGAATGTTTCTTATTGGAGCTTAGCTCGAAAATTGTTTATACCTGCTGTACTTTTTACTAGTACTAGGGTATTCTAATTTTTGATGTTACGAAATTTTATGAATTTTGATACTTAGGCAAAATTGACAAAGATTTACACAGCGATGGATACCATGACGCGTTTCGGAGTTTCCAGGCTCCACATCAGATGGATTTTCGGACATAGAACTACTGTGTCTGCACCGAAGCGGTTAAAGCACTTGCTTATAACAAATCAGCTACGATGCCCTGTAGTATTTCTGAGTCAACTTTCTTATAAGCGTGCCAATTTCATACCTTTAGACATAAGGCCGCGACTTTTCGAATATACCTTTAGTCGACAAAAAGTGCACGCAAGGAAGGTTGTGGCCTGGTCTTGCAATGTGCTGGCGCAAAATAAAAGAGAGGGAAAATAACAGGGTCTTGGGCGGAGAAACCCCAAGTTCTTCCGGTACGGAGAGCCGGCTGTTCGTAGGATTGATAATGTCTCTGTGACAAGCAGAACTGCTGCTATGGCCGGTAAAGTGCAAACTGGCGCTGCAACTCTATGGCGGCACCATTTCTCAAGTCCGTTTAAACCGTATACTATCCTCTGAGCACAAGAGCACATTGGGAGTTAGCCAAGTAGGTTCACGAGCTTCTTCTGCAAATTTTCAAATGCAGTTACTGATTCTTGGCAAGAGCGATTCAATCTTCTGTAGCAAATATTTCTTGGATTTTATTTGGAATTCAAAATGTTTATTTATTTTGGTCTGACAAATAGCAAATTGACATTTTTCAAAACCAACATTACCATATTTATTTTGAATTTTCACATCAAATTCTTTATAAGTCAATTATAGTTAAAATATCTTTATAAAGCGTTTATGAATAAAGTTCATTGTAACAGCTTTATAAAGTTAAAATGAGTTTTTACTATTATGGGTTTATAATGTGTAATAGCTTTTACATTATTCTAGCCAGCGAGGGGGGCAGGGTTAGAGCCTGTATTTTGGTTAAGTCTGAGCTGAATGCCTTTCTCTTGTCCAACTATACCAATGGTGACGTTGCAGCTGCCAGTTTAACAGTCGACAGTGCCAGTCTGACGATGGCGTCGGTCTATATGCCCTACGACGCCGAATAACCTCCGCCACAGAGGGAGGTAAAAGACCTGGTGCAAATTTTTCCATGGGTCATCTTATTATCCGAACTGACACCAATGCTCATCACGTCTAGTGGAGAAGCTTCGATATCAATGCTAGAGGAGAGTCGTTGTTTGACTATTTGTTAACAACTAACCTGGTAGTTTGCAACGTGGGTAACGAACCTACGTTTATTACTAAAACCCGTAGGAAGGTCACAGATCTCACTATTTGCAGCGAAGGCGCTTATGAGTGGGTCAGAAAATGGCGCGTTCTCGATGAGCACTCATTCTCCGACCACCGGTAGGTAGAATTAGTTCTAGACTTTTCTGCTGAGCAGCCGGTTATGAAACGCAACCCACGTAACACTAACTGGCAGCTACACAATGAAATAATATCTAGGGACTTACCAGCACTGCCCCCACAAGTCCCCTCATCAGTAGGAGAGTTGGAGGATCTGGTAAAGACCTTTACAACGGCGCTCTCGAATGCCCTAGAGCAGGCTTGCCCAGCGCCAAAACCACGCGGTAAACATAGGCCGCATTGGTGGTCCTACGACCTGGACTCGCTCCGAAAATCATGTAGGACACAATTTAATAAGGCCAATAGCCTTGGCACGGAGACTCAATGGCTCGAATATAAAGTTAAACTCAGGGCCTACAAAAAAGCTCTGAGGCAGGCGAAGAGAGTATCGTGGAGAAATTTCTGCACTGGGGTCGAAAATGTCGACGATACAGCGAGACTTAGACGAGTGCTCTCAAAAACTCAAACAGCCACAAGCTATTTGCGCAAACCTGACGGATCCTGGACCAGCACGGAGAGGGAAACCCTACAGCTGCTCTTGAATACGCACTTCCCAGGGAACTTGAATGAGGAACCCGTAGCACCTACAACAAACCTGGCTGTATACATACCCATCACGGAGGAAAAGGTTAGGTGGGCGGTTAAAAGCTTCGAACCGTTCAAGGCTGCCGGACCAGACGGGATTATTCCCGCACAACTCATAAACACGCTGGAGACATCAGCCAAATGGCTGGTATTTCTCTATACAGCCTGCCTTTCTCTTAGCTACATTCCGTGCTCCTGGAGAAGTGCCACGGTAGTGTTTATTCCTAAGGCGGGGAAGGCGTCTCATTACGAGCCCAAGGAATACAGGCCGATCAGTCTCTCATCCTTTGTGCTCACAACCTTCGAGAGGATAATAAATGACTACCTCTCGTCTACTATTGATAGCCCTGATGCTATAAACACCTCTTTAACAAGTCTGGGCATAAGCAGGTCTCTTATTGGACTTATTGATCAACTACTAAAGGGTAGACGAATAGTTTCATCACTGGGCTCGGTTGACTTATCACGCTATGTCACAAGGGGAACGCCTCAGGGTGGTGTTCTCTCCCCGCTTCTATGGAACCTCCCTGTCAACTCGATGCTGCGAGACACAAGCTGGGGGGCGGGAAGGTAGTGGCATATGCAGACGACTTAGCTATAGTATATAGGGGCAAATTCCCACAAACCCTGTGCGACTTGATGCAAGTAGCACTGCGAGAGGTTTCCTCATGGTGCTCGCGCTGCGGACTGAGCATCAACCCGGGAAAAGTAGAACTGGTTCTCTTCACCAACCGCTATAAGATACCACCGCTAATACTACCAAAACTGAATGACGTGCACCTGAACTTGGCTGACAAAGCCAAGTTCTTGGGCACAGTTCTGGATAGGAAACTAACCTGGAAGGAGAATGTTCTTCAGCGCCAGAAGAAAGCGTGTATTGCACTCTACACGTGCAAAAGAGCCATTGGAAAGAAATGGGGGCTCAGCCCCAAAATAAGCAAATGGATCTACACTGCAATCATTCGACCAATCATGCTCTATGGAGTTGTGGTATGGTGGCCTGCGCTGAGCAAGGCAACAAACCTTAATCTGCTAGGTAAAGTACACAGATCTTGCATGATCTGTATAAGCGGTGCTTTAAGAACAACGCCCAATGAAGCACTCCAGGCCATTTTTGGCAGTTTGCCACTCGATCTGGAAGGGCACCGGGTAGCAGCAGCATCGACTCTGCGTCTAAGGGAAACGTCCAGCTGGGGCGCAAGCACTATTCGACACGCCTGTATTTTGGGATCCTATATCTTTCTTCCGCTGAGCACAGATCGTTGTGCGACCACAACAGTCGGAGATAGCGGTTTTAAAATCAACATTCCCAGCAGGGAAGAATGGGAGAGCACGGATCGGAGTCCCGCCACTCATGGCGGCACTGCCATTTATACTGATGGCTCGAAGTTAGACGGCAGAGTTGGAGGAGGGGTTTATTCAAAGGATCTGAACCTGGAGCTCTCCTTCAGACTACCTGATCACTGCAGTGTCTTCCAGGCTGAAGTTTCAGCAATCATGGACGCCGCGGCTTGGATAGGCCAACACACTATCAGACAGGACATTTTTATATTCAGCGACAGCCAGGCGGCCATAAAATCCCTTGGCTCTTATTCGTTCAACTCTGAACTGACGCTCAGCTGTCGTCGATCTCTGCAACTGAATCGCGTGAACCTCACATGGGTCCCGGGGCATAGGGACATTGAGGGAAATTGTAGGGCAGACGAACTTGCGAGGCAGGGCACGACCAAGCAGGTTCTTCGGGATAAAGAGCGCTTAGGTATGCCGTTTGCCATATGCAAGCCTATGCTGAAGGAGTACACACTCCGCCAAGCCAACGAAAGATGGCTGCAATCTCCAGGATGCCGGATATCCAAAGAAACCTGGCCGAAATGGGATCATAAAAGATCAAGACAAATTTATGCCCTAAGGAGAAGAGAAATCTCCATATTAATAGGCGTATTGACTGGGCACTGCCTCATTGGTAGGCACGCAGAAAGACTTGGTGTGCCCTACCGACGATGCTGTAGGAGTTGTAAGGATGATGAGGAGGAGGAAACGGTGGAGCACCTCATCTGCAACTGCACGGCTTTAAGTGGCGCGAGAATGCGCTTTTTGGGAGTTCCCTTCCTGGTTAGCCTACGACAGGTCACGGAGCTGGACATAAAGGACCTGATGGCCTTCATCAAGTCATCTAAATGGTTCGAGGAGGAGTAACGGTGTCGGTATAGGAACGTCAGTCCCGGGATTCTGCTATGTGGAGAATTCCGTTAATACCGGGATTATCCATATGGCAGGGTCCCGGAACTGACTTTCCTAGTGGTGGTGGTATCACAACGGGCCTTTTAATACTGGCCTAGGTGTGCCTCTGCGGCAGCCACTTGAACCTAACCTAACCTAATAGCTTTTTTTATGAATAAGGGGGTAAATATGACAATGTGTACGGGTTTCGTTTACGAATAAAAAAAGTAGGAATGTTTTTTTCTTTCGTCAAGGAAATGGTGGTAGAAAAATCTAAAAGGAAGGATATAAATTGTAAGGAAACAACATTAGACTGGGCCAAAAAAAATTAGTTTTTTCAAAAATTATATTGGGTCTACAGCAATTTCGATGAAACTTGCACGTGGAAGAATTGTAATAGAATTCATAGGGATCACATCGAAGTTATCGAAATCCACTGCCAAATTTCGATGAAATCGATAGAATTCTCACACGATCTATTACATTAGGGAAAATTATCACTCCGTCGTAATTGCTGATAGACCCCACTGATTTTATTTTTCAGAAAGATGAAAAATTATTACTATAAAAATTACAGATTTTAATGTTAAATTCTAGAGGTCTATCATCGCTAGTTTAGATTTCACAGACTTTACCTCATATTTCGTATAAAAACGACCAACCATTGCGGTAAAACACCATTTACCTGAACATATTTTTGTAAGAACGGATTCCCTACAAAAGCAGCATAGCCTAAAATTTTCTCCGACTAGCCGTTTTCTAGTATTCTAGTCTCAAAATAAGTGTCAATTTCCTGGTCGATTTTTTGTCATTCCACCGTGTTAATAGTAATTCGACCGATCGACAACTTACATTTGATGGTTGAATACAATCGAACGTCAAATCGAATAGGACATCGACTCATGGAAATCAGTCTTAACCAAAATTTTTACTAAAAGTTTGTAACTTAGCGTTACAATTGCACGACCCCAACTGTAACTAACTCCACTAGCGCCTAAATACATGCTTTAACTGCGCGACACGCTAATGAGCTGATCCAAAGCAACAGCTGATACATAGCAACAATGGCGTGGCGATCACCAGCAACCAATACAAATGTTTTAACAACACACCAGGGCAAGTGGTGGAATTCTCAACAGCTCTATAACCTCCTCCGTATATAAAGGAGTTTTTGTGCAAACCAAAATCATTCACTTTAGGTGAGTCAGCGGCAGTCGTTGCGTTTGGGCTTTCTCGCTCCGCTGGCTAGCCAAGTGGAACAGTCGTGCCGCTTCGGCGGCGTATTGACGCGCCACTTGGCTCTGGCCCAGTGCTGTGGGACGGGGAGCAGTTGTGCTCTGAGCACGGGCCCCCCCCCCCCCCCCCCCCCCTCGACCAGGAAGCCATCCCAAATTGCATAGAGCTGGAACACCGCCGCCCCTCTCTCGTGACACCTACCTAGGTAGCGTGCGAATTCGAGCGGGGGACGGAATCTTCCATTTTGATTGAGTGAGTCGGTGGAGTGGTTGCCTTTATGGCTTTCTCGCTCCATCGTCTAGCTAAGGGGAAAGATTGTGCTACTCCGGCGGCGTACCGATTTTCACTTAGCTCTGACTCTGGAGCAGACCGGTGGGTGGCCAAGGGGGATAGTGCTGTGCCTTTAGGGTGCACCCCGTCCCTTCTTCGGCTCTCTGAGCAGCCTGCGAGTCCTAGCTGGCACAACTCTGCCCTCCATACAGCCACCTTTTAATAGCGTGCGACTATGGAGGCAGTGGTGTCCAGCCACCGAGCCAGCATCCTAATCATTCACTCTAGTCTCGTTGTAGGATACCCCGTCTTTCATCACCGTCCTTGGAGGAGTACCACCATCAATCAGCATAACCGAACAGGTAAACCCTCGCCTTATCCGCCCAATAGTCTCTCGCCGCATACCGCTACTCCGATGCTGGTACGCCCTCCGCCGCGTTACTTCTGCCGTCCAACCACCGCTTGCCAACTGGTCATTCCGCCGATAGCTTGTGGTGACGCCGCCTTTTTTCACAGCTCAGCTGCTCGCCACGTGTTGCTGCTCCCCGGGACCTACGTTCCACCGCAAGATTATTTAGACGCCGCCTTTTGTCACAGCTCAGCTGTCAACTTATCACTGCCGGAGAGAATATTCCATACGGTCTGATCCCAACTAGTCCGTCCGTGCAGGACGTGTGTTCGATTTAAATACACAAATAGCGTGTTATTATTTAGTATGGGTTAGTGGGACCTCTGCTGACCTTGGACAGACTGAGTTTACCTCAGCCTTCGGCAAAACCCACCTCATAAAATCCTTGGAAGCTTTTCAGGTCATAAAGACTATCGGAAAAATTCTGCCAAAGGGATAGTAACCAACTTTAACCAGTTCCAATAAATTTATCTCCAATTCTTTCATGCACTCTTGTCTCATGATTAAGAATGAAAATAACATACTCGAATCACAGAAGGAAACGCTTTGAAGTCAGGGTTGAATTGCTGAGTATATATTAATATTGAGAGTTGTTATTGATAAATTCATCAATTCTCCAAAAGCCAACCTCTACTATTTTTCTAACTACTACTATTTTAAACTACTTTATTTACATGATATTAATAGGATAACAAATTTTACATATAAATATTTGCCAGGCTTAAACCCATACTAAATATGCATAAATATTTATGAAATGCATATGGATTTTTGGCATACCTCTAAGGCAGTGCACAATTATCTTATATATAACCAATCCTGCTTCATTTATCTGTAATAAGCGAATGAAAATTTCTCATGCAACTTGAATTGGTGATCTGACAATAAATTTATACATAAAGCGATAGCCCAGTGGGAAGCGTCGGTTGTCATTGAAAGTTGTTTTTATTTTTTCAATATATAAATATTTCTTATCTTGACTTTTTAAAATTTTTATGTTTGTGATCTCTATTTTCGAGAAAAAAAATTGCTGTGAATATTTTTAGTTGACGGAAAGCCATATAAAATAATAATTATAGAAATGCGATAACCGCTTATTCAATTTGGTTTTTTTTTGTCTAATTTTTGATGATATAAGATCGAAGTTGCGAAATTTTTTCAAACACAGTTGTCTGTTTATCGTACTTCGGTAGATTACTTCTATAAATTTTAGTTGCTGATATACTCCCTATTTAAAATATAAAAATCGACAACATATTTAATATGTACTTAAATTTTTAACTAAATCAAGTGGTTAGCGGTCGTCTTAAATTTTACTGAAGGCAACAACTGATTTCTATTCATATGTACATAAGTATTAACTTTTAAAAGGGCAGATTTGCAACCCCAAACAAGTCTAGACCAAATTGAATAGAAAAATCAATATATATTTTTTCTTTAAATCAAATAAAAAATCCATATAAAGTGTCTTAAATATTGGCAAGTTATAAAAAAAAAAAAAAACTAATGGCGGCGATATACCAACAGGTTATCATAACCTCTAACGAGATTTTTAGCCGAGCTTCTCTTTCCAACTTGTGGTGTTTTGCTTTTGAGTTTTTCCTACAAGTTGGCGGGACCTACAGTTTTTTGCCGACTCCGAACGGCACTTGCAAAGCAAATGAATTTTTTGCTGAGAAGCTTCTCATGGCAGAAATACACCCGGAGAGTTTGCCAAACTACTGCCGGGGGGCGACCCCGTTTAGAAAAATTATTTTTCTAAATAATTTTTGATGTTACTTTTGCCGGGCATCGAACCGCCACGACTTGGTGTAGAAGGCCGAACACTTAGCCGCTACACCACGGCGGCCGCCGTGAAGAAAAAAGCTAGAAAATCCTCAAACTTTTTTGACCTAACCAGAATTTGTAATTTACCCCCTCTAAAAAGATTTAAAAACACGCCATATATAATAAATTTCTATAAATAGAACTCATATTTCTGCAAAATGAACCTTTCAATCTTTCACTCAACAAGCTCCTCCTTTTAGTAGAGAAACTATTTTCATTCTCTCGCTCATTACCCATACAGCTTGAATTGGTGATTTGACAATGAATTCGTAGATAAAGCAGTAGAGCAGTGGTTAGCGCATCGGATAGCGAGCGAACTGTTGTTGGTTCATTGTTGGTTTTTCATTGAAAATAGTTTTTTCTTTTTTAAAACATCTTTAGGTATATGACTATTTCTAATCTTGATTTTTTATAAGCTCATTAAATTTTCATAAGACATATTTTTATATTTGTGATACTTTTTTCGGAAAAAACTTACTGCGAATATTTTCATAAATATACATACATACCACCCATTATAGAAATGAGATAACCGCTTATCCAATTTGGGTTTTTTGGTAAGTTTTTCCAAAAATTTAAATTTTTTTAAACATACCTATTCATAAAAAATAAATTGGTTTATAAAGCTTTTTAAAATGACATTTTCATACAAATTTTGAATAATAAGAGCTTAATAAACCTTTTATATTTTTTATGAATAAGGAGGATAGTGTTCTGTTTATCGGACTTCGGTAGATTATTTCTATAAATTTTGCAATATAAAAATCGATAATTTTTCATAGGTCCTTAAATTTTGTACTAAACGAAGTGGTTAGAGGTCAACTAAAATATTACTAAAGACAACAACTCATTTCTATTCATCCAGATTTACAACCCGAACACCAAACAAGTCTAGGAAAAATTTGACCACTTTTGAATAAAATTAAAAAAAAAAAAATCAATATAAAATGTCTTTGTGAATATTTTTAAGTTATGGTTAATGAAAAAAGCTAGAAAACCCTCAAACTGCTTTTCCAAAAGGCTACATTTGGTTAAGGAAAAAAGCTAGAAAACCCTAAATATACCTGTATTACTTAGTAATTATAACAACTTTATTCATTTATTCAGTACAACTCATATTCATAGACACACATATTTTTAATCTATTAACGTCAGCGCTCTCCCATACCAGTGTCGCTCGCCGTCAGTGCTGTCGCCTTGACAGCTACAGGGTGCCACAATACCTACAGTTTTTTTTTTTTTTCAAAAATCAAATCAAAAATCAATATAAAATGTCTTTTTAAATATTTCTAAGTTATGGTTAAGGAAAAAAGCTAGAAAACCCTCAAACTGTTTTTGCATAAGGCTAGATTTGGCGAGGTTTGACCACTTTTGAATAACTTTTTTTTTAAATCAACATACCCACATTTTTTTCAAAAATTAAATCAAAAATCGATATGAAATGTCTTTTTAAATATTTCTAAGTTACGGCTAAGGAAAAAAGCTAGAAAATCCTCAAAGCCTACATTTTGCCCGGTTTCACCACTTTTGAATATTTTTTTTTTTTTAAATAAATATACGTACTATTTTTTTCAAAAATTAAATCAAAAATCGATATGAAATGTCTTTTTAAATATTTTTAAGTTAAGGTTAAGGAAAAAAAGAAAAAAAAAACCTTTAAGAGTTTTTGCAAAAGGCTAGATTTTGGCTGATTTTACCACTTTGAATAAATTTTTTTTAAATCAATATACCCACATTTTTTTTTTAAATCAAATCAAAAATCAATTTAAAATGTCTTCTAAATGTTACTAAGTTATGGATAAAGAAAAAAGCTAGAAAAACCTTTAACTGTTTTTGCAAAAGCCTAGATTTGCCCTAACCAGCATTTGTAATTTACCAACACTAAAAAGATGAAAAGAAGCCATGTGTAATAAATTTCTAAAAATAGAACTCATATTTCTACAAAATGAATTTCATTCTTTCACTCAATAAGCTTCTCCTATTATTAGAGAAATTATTTCACTCCCTCGCTCATTGAGTACTTGGGTCCATTATCTATTATATTAATAGTCTAACTTTGTTGTTGGTATATTGTTAATTTTTAAAATTCTGATTCTCATACAGCCTAATTGCAGAATTTGATAACTGCTTTGTGCATAAGGTAATGACGCGCGGTGGTGAGCGTATGGAATACGGTGTGCAGAGGTGCAAGACCCGGTTGCGGAATCGTCCTTTTTTTTTCGTAAATTATGTTTTTTTATATTAAAAAACCTTTAATCTTAACTATTACAATTTACTTAATTTTCAACCTAATATTTTTTTGTTCTTCACCTGCTGAAAACGATCGCATAAATTAGTGGCTATTTGTTAAGCACAATCTCATCATCCGACACAGAGCCAAAAATGCCTAATAAAATTAATAAGATTGTCTTCATGAGCGGGTTTTGGGCTGAGGGGTAGTCGAAACGACGGAAACAAAAAAAAACTATGCGCAAATCTATTTGGTTTAATAAGGAAATTCTTATTGATATTAGTAAGTGCAATTTCTTCTTATTTCTTTTCGATTTCTTTTTATGTGTGTTATTAATAAGAAAATCTTTTCAAGATTTCCTAAAAAATATGAAAAAAAGATGAAAAAGAAAACTTCTTATTTTAATAAGATGATCTTAGGGTTCCTAACAAGAATATTTGACTTATTAATGTTTTCAAAGGGAAATCTTGCAGAAAACGAAATGATTTCTTAGGGTTCTTTTTAATAAGATGATCTTAGGGTTCCTAACAAGAAGATATGACTTATTAACTGATTTCCCTCGTGAAGGGTTGACACCTTGCCGCGGTACGAGGGCTTAAGTCGATAGCCACAGGGCTGCGCTGCCCTTGTGATCATAGTGCCGCCGGTACTACATCACGAGAGAAGCCAAGCCTCTCTGGCGCGACGACTAAGATCTTCCCCCTCCCAATCCAGGGTGTTTGCGACCACGTGCCCATTGGACGTTTGCAGCCGGGAGGCAAATCGTGGCTGTAATCGAACGGAGCCTCTCTGATACCGGGCCGCCTCGGAGAGTAACTATGGCCTTACCGCGGCATGGGGCTCTGCCGCGGCGGACGACACATTACCCATACTCTTCCTTTGACCCTAAACTGGCCTTGCCCGGCAAGGGGTCGTACGAACAAGATGAAAAAAAGTAATAAAAACCTTAAAAATAATGATACAACCATGTATACTGCCCAGCAGAGGAGGAAAATGCTGGAGCAAGCGAGAACGCAACGTCGGAGGACAAACTCCATTTCTTCATCAGCCGAGAGATCGACAGCGATGGCAACTACGAGTCGATCAGCTCTGGATAATAAGGGGGCAATCCCCAAAGTAAGTACCGGTACAAACACGGTGAAGCCAACAACGGCTGATACTAGAGCCCTAGTAAGTGCCGGTACCGAAACCAAGTCTTTAACGTCTGTGGCAGTGGTCTCACGACCTGGCCCCAGAGATCCAAATAAGGGAACGACCGCGATGGCAACTACGGGTCGAAATTTACCCCAAAAGACATCTCCCAGTCGCTCTGAGTACTTGGACAAAAGAGCGGCCGCGAGGATACTGAAGAAATACGAGGGTATTTCACAAGAGACGCTATCGCCGAATGCTAGGAAGACGGTGGAGATGGCTGAAGCTATCTTACCGAACTTCCAAAGCGATTACGCGCCAAAGAAGGTTAATATAAATCCCTTCAAACGCCAGAGATCGGACGTGGATTTAAAACCTCACCCGAAGCGGCAGCAACACGCCCCCGTAATGGGTAAACTCAGCTTTGCTGAAGTGACTAAGGATAGGATCCTCATAGGCGTCATTGACCGAGGTAATGAAAACTGGGCCATCCCTAGGGGCCAGTGGCGGTTCGTCCGGAACGCTATCGGTAATGTCCTTCTCGACATTATGGATGAGCCTCCGGGTGCCACTCCGATGGGTTCTGATGCGGGATGGCACCAGGGCCGAATCAAGGTATTCGCTTGCGAGGATGCAAAAACTGTTGCACTGTACAAGGCAGCAGCTGCAAGACTAGGTGAGATCTACCAAGGGGCAAGAATCGAGGTTGTCGACTGGAAGGACATCCCGGCTCGGCCAAGGGCAAGAGCGTGGATTCCTGCTATCCCTGCTGAACCTGAGAGAATTCTCAGGATGCTGAGGATCATGAACCCGTCTCTCCCGACGCAGGACTGGGGTGTAAATCTGGTCGAGGACGCGGTAGGGCCTGATAGGCAAGTGGTCTTCACCTTGAATAAGGAGGCACTCGAGCCCCTTAAACGGTGCGATGGACGAGTGCACTACGGCATGGGTCAGATCGTGATCCACGTATACCGCGGCGATGCACAGCGCGCTGCTATTTCGGCTGCACAGGAGGACTCGGACATCGCAGTGCCGGAAGGGGAGTCGGAGATGTCCGACTCGGAAAGTATGGTATCTGCCACGTCAAATGGCGAAGGAGCAGTGAACAGCTCGGAGATGGGAGACAGCCTGCTGGACGGGGAGGACCTCAACGTCACAGTGATAGCAGCTAGTCCTGAGCGCACCACAGTTGACACTGCCACAGTTAGTAGGATCTCTTCCACGCCAAACCGTGGTCTGAAGAAATCGTCGTTGAAAGATAAGCCTCCAGACGAGGTGGAACTCGACGATACGGCGGTGGCAGGGAACTCTGAGCACTCTCATGTTGGTGGTGATTCAGATAAACCTGCACAAATCTAAAGCAGCCTCGGCTGCTTTAATCAGTCGTCTCTCTAAAGGCGACGTAGATGTGGTCCTCATCCAAGAACCCTGGGTCAACAGCTCAAGGATTTGCGGTTTGGGGACTAAGGGTTATAAGCTTATTCGAGCCAGCGAGGGGGGCAGGGTTAGAGCCTGTATTTTAGTTAAGTCTGAGCTGAATGCATTTCTCTTGCCCAACTATACCAATGGTGACGTTACAGCTGCCAGTTTAACAGTCGACAGTACCAGTCTGACGATGGCGTCGGTCTATATGCCCTACGACGCCGAAGAACGTCCGCCACAGAGGGAGGTAAAAGACCTGGTGGCAAATTTTTCCATGGGTCATCTTATTATCGGAACTGACGCCAATGCTCATCACGTCCAGTGGGGAAGCTCCGATGTCAATGCTAGAGGAGAGTCGTTGTTTGACTATTTGTTAACAACTAACCTGGTAGTTTGCAACGTGGGTAACGAACCTACGTTTATTACTAAAACCCGTAGGGAGGTAATAGATCTCACTATTTGCAGCGAAGGCGCTTATGAGTGGGTCAGAAAATGGCGCGTTCTCGATGAGCACTCATTCTCCGACCACCGGTACGTAGAAATAGTTCTAGACTTTTCTGTTGAGCAGCCGGTTATGAAACGCAACCCACGTAACACTAACTGGCAGCTACACAATGAAATACTATCCAGGGACTTACCAGCACTGCCCCCACAAGTCCCCTCATCAGTAGGGGAGTTCGAGGATCTGGTAAAGACCTTTACAACGGCGCTCTCGAATGCCTTAGAGCAGGCTTGCCCAGTGCCAAAACCACGCGGTAAACATAGGCCGCATTGGTGGTCCTACGACCTGGACTCGCTCCGAAAATCATGTAGGACACAATTTAATAAGGCCAAGAGCCTTGGCACGGAGACTCAATGGCTCGAATATAAAGTTAAACTCAGGGCCTACAAAAAAGCTCTGAGGCAGGCGAAGAGAGTATCGTGGAGAAATTTCTGCACTGGGGTCGAAAATGTCGACGATACAGCGAGACTTAGACGAGTGCTCTCAAAAACTCAAACAGCCACAAGCTATTTGCGCAAACCTGACGGATCCTGGACCAGCACGGAGAGGGAAACCCTAGAGCTGCTCTTGAATACGCACTTCCCAGGAAACTTGCATGAGGAACCCGTAGCACCTACAACAAACCTGGCTGTATACATACCCATCACGGAGGAAAAGGTTAGGTGGGCGGTTAAAAGCTTCGAACCGTTCAAGGCTGCCGAGCCAGACGGGATTATTCCCGCACAACTCATAAACACGCTGGAGACCTCAGCCAAATGGCTGGTATTTCTCTATACAGCCTGCCTGGCTCTTAGCTACATTCCGTGCTCCTGGAGAAGTGCCACGGTAGTGTTTATTCCTAAGGCGGGTAAGGCGTCTCATTACGAGCCGAAGGACTACAGGCCGATCAGTCTCTCATCCTTTGTGCTCAAAACCTTCGAGAGGATAATAAATGACTACCTCTCCTCTACTATTGATAGCAACCTGATCTGTAGCTATCAGCATGCATACACCAAAGGGAAATCTACAGAAACTGCGCTTCACAGCCTAGTTTCTGTTATTGAAAAATCGCTGTATGAGAAGGAGTACTGTCTTGCGGCCTTTTTAGATATTGAAGGAGCCTTCAACAACATAAGCCCTGATGCTATAAACACCGCTTTAACAAGTCTGGGCATAAGCAGGTCTCTTATTGGACTTATTGGTCAACTGCTAAGGGGTAGACGAATAGTTTCATCACTGGGCTCGGTTGACTTATCACGCTATGTCACAAGGGGAACGCCTCAGGGTGGTGTTCTCTCCCCGCTTCTATGGAACCTCACTGTCAACTCGATGCTGCGAGACACAAGCTGGGGGGGGGGGGGGGCGGGAACGTAGTGGCATATGCAGACGACTTAGCTATAGTATATAGGGGCAAATTCCCACAAACCCTGTGCGACTTGATGCAAGTAGCACTGCGAGAGGTTTCCTCATGGTGCTCGCGCTGCGGACTGAGCATCAACCCGGGAAAAGTAGAACTGGTTCTTTTCACCAACCGCTATAAGATACCACCGCTAACACTACCAAAACTGAATGACGTGCACCTGCACCTGGCTGACAAAGCCAAGTTCTTAGGCACAGTTCTGGAAAGGAAACTAACCTGGAAGGAGAATGTTCTTCAGCGCCAGAAGAAAGCGTGTATTGCACTCTACACATGCAAAAGATCCATTGGAAAGAAATGGGGGCTCAGCCCCAAAATATGCAAATGGATCTACACCGCAATCATTCGTCCAATCATGCTCTATGGAGTTGTGGTATGGTGGCCTGCGCTGAGCAAGGCAACAAACCTTAATCTGCTAGGTAAAGTACACAGATCTTGCATGATCTGTATAAGCGGTGCGTTAAGAACAACGCCCAATGAAGCACTCCAGGCCATTCTTGGCATTTTGCCACTCGATCTGGCACTTCCATTTATACCGATGGCTCGAAGTTAGACGGCAGAGTTGGAGGAGGGGTTTATTCAAAGGATCTGAACCTTGAGCTCTCCTTCAGACTACCTGATCACTGCAGTGTCTTCCAGGCTGAAGTTTCAGCAATCATGGACGCCGCGGCTTGGATAGGCCAACACAGTATCGGACACGACATTTTTATATTCAGCGACAGCCAGGCGGCCATCAAATCCCTTGGTTCTTATTCGTTCAACTCTGAACTGACGCTCAGCTGTCGTCGATATCTACAAGAGATGGCCCAACAGAATCGCGTGAACCTCACATGGGTCCCGGGGCATAGGGACATTGAGGGAAATTGTAGGGCAGACGAACTTGCGAGGCAGGGCACGACCAAGCAGGTTCTTCGGGATAAAGAGCGCTTAGGTATGCCGTTTACCACATGCAAGCTACTGCTGAAGGAGTACACACTCCGTCAAGCCAAGGAAAGGTGGCAATAATCCCCAGGGTGCCGGACATCGAAATAAACGTGGCCAAACGATGGCCTTCATCAAGTCATCTAAATGGTTCGAGGAGGAGTAACGGTGTCGGTATAGGAACGTCAGTCCCGGGATTCTTCTATGTGGAGAATTCCGTTAATACCGGGATTTTCCATATGGCAGGGTCCCGGAACTGACTTTCCTAGTGTTGGTGGTATCACAACTGGCCTAGGTGTGCCTCTACGGTAGCCACTTGAACCTAACCTAACCTAACTGATTTCCGCATAATTGTATGTGTTAATAAGATGATCTTAGGGTTCCTAACAAGAAGATTTGACTTATTAATGTTTTCAAAGGGAAATCTTGCAGAAAACGAAATGATTTCTTAGGGTTATTTTTAATAGGATGATCTTAGGGTTCCTAACAAGAAGATATGGCATGTCCTTTTTTTATACCCCCATAATTTTGAGTTAGGGGCGAAAAGACCCTTTTTTCGTTAAAGTCACCTAGAGGGCACAAAAATAAACCGATTAAAAAAATTTAAACGGTGGTCTGTTAAATAAGGAAATGCAAGGCTTTGTTTTTTTTATAAAAAAAAATTACACTGTGTAAAAACTTTGTAAAATTTGAGAATTTTTTTTTTTTGTGACTTCCACGAGTTGTAGGCTTACCAAGCTTACAAAAACTGCATACTCAAAATTTTGAATTCCCCCCGTAATTTTGTAAGGCTCAAAACAAACTCTTGCATCTAATTTAAATAGCAAGATCTAGATGAAATTATTAGAACAGCTTGGGTTTTCGCCTTCTGGGTGATTGTGAACCTGCATCCTAGGAAAAAGGGGGGTTTTGACCCTAACTCGAAATTATGGGGGAATACAACATTTTGAGTATGCAGTGAAATTATTTTTATTTTTTCGATCGGAAAATAAGAGTTATTTTTAAACTTTTTTATTTCGATCGCCAAATAAGAGTTATTTTTAAACTTTTTATTTTGATCGCAAAATAAGAGTTATTTTTCGATTTTTAAATTTCGATCGGAAAATAAGAGTTTTTTTTAATGGTTTAACGTTACTTCATTACATCTATCTATATATAAATACGCCACATGAAAACCTTTAGGAACCTCCTGTTAGCGAACCGTTTGACCGATTTTAATGAAATATACACCGATGGAAAGGAAATTGAAAAAACTGAGGTATATGCTGTATATTTTCAGGGGCGTCGCCGAACTTTAAGGATGGGTGTACGGGGCTAGCGACCCCACGGTCCCCAAAAGATTTTATTGGTCGAATTTTCGATCACAAGCGATACTAGTTTACATAAAAGTAGAGTATGAAGGATCCACAAGGAAATTATTTGGCCAGCATTAAAGCTACATCGCCAATTCAATATGTATGTATATCTAATTTTGGTTGAGTCACTAATTTACTGCTCTGTTTCAACTATGTTCCGGTAGTCTCATTTCCTTTGTTCCGTTATTTTCACAATTTATGTTTTTTTTAGGTTGCAAAATTATTAGTGTTTTAAATGTATTTTGTTTTAATCAAATTATATGTTGATAATAAAGCCCGTCTTAACAAGACATTCGAAAAAATCTTAGCTACATACACGATACGTTACTTTAGTACGTTGGAGCCGAACAGCTTCCGAGCGAATGCGAGAGCGCACTGCACGACAATGCAATAAACGAAGATGCGAGTTGGTGTTTATATACTTACAAGACAACTGTCTTGCTTTACACCTATCTCGAAAGGCAACTGATTCGATT
Source organism: Campiglossa producta (assembly GCA_964058755.1). Taxonomy (NCBI): domain Eukaryota; kingdom Metazoa; phylum Arthropoda; class Insecta; order Diptera; family Tephritidae; genus Campiglossa; species Campiglossa producta. Next base: position 44,199,930 of record CAXKVI010000004.1, read on the forward strand.
GACCATTGATTCGGTGTTTATTTCAAGACATACATGCATTGCATACCGTAAAACCGTGGTCCCCAAGTAACACAAAGTGGTTCCCAAGTGGTTCAAAAGTGGAAAGTACACAAAGTGATACACAACTGGACCGAAAGTGGTCCATAAGTGACACAAAGTGGTCCCCAAGTGGTACGAAAGTGACACAAAGTTGTCCGCATCTGGTCCAAAAGTGACACAACGTGTTCCATAAGTGGTCCCCAAGTGCCACCAAAGTGACCCCAAGTTGTCCCAAAGTGACCTCAAAAAGACCTCAAGTACGTCCAAAGTGGTCCAAAGTGAGCCCAAAGTGGTAGCAGAGTGCACCCAAAGTGGTCGAAAGTGACCCCAAAATAGTCCAAAGTGACCCCAAGTGTTCCCAAAGTGACCCCAAAATAGTCCAAAGTAACCCACGTGTTCCCAAAGTGGCCCAAGTGTTCGCAAAGTGGTGGCAGAGTGCACCCAAAGTGGGCCAAAGTGACCTCAAAATAATGAGGGGGACCACTTTGTGTCAGTTTCGGACCACTTTGTGTCACTTTTAGACTACTTATGGAGCACTTTGGGTCACTTTCGGACCACTTGCGTACCACTTTGTGTCACATTCGGACCAGTTGCGGACAACTTTGTGTCACTTTTGGACCACTTTCAGACCAATTTGTGTCACTTTTGGACCAGTTGCGGACCACTTTCTGACCACTAATGGACTACTTTCAGTTCACTTTTTGACCAGTTGCGGGCCACCTTGTGGCACTTTCGGACCATTTTCAAACCACTTGGGGACCACTTTGAGTCACTTATGGAGCACTTTGGGACCAGGTGCGGACCATTTTTTATCACTTTCGGACCACTTATGGACTACTTTCGGATGACTTTTGGACCACTTATTGACCACTTTCGGAATACTTTGTGTCACTTTTGCACCACTTCCGGCCACTTGGGAAGCACTTATGGACCACTTTGTGTTACTTTGGGATCAATACCTAAGATATTGTACAATGGCATTTTTGCACCGAATCAAAAGTGTTGTTTGTAATATTTTTGGTGTTTTTACTGCCAAAACGTCACGCACTGCAAAAAAAAAAAATCCAAAACAAATCGACTCTTGCTTGCTAACCGACGAACGACGAGTGCGAATTAAGTGTATTTTTATTTAGTATCGGGCAAGCTGTATTCGTGCGGCGAACGAATCAAGACAAGCATTGCCAATTAATAAAATCACACTGTGTGGCACGCAAAAAGAAACATCTTGTGCAAGCCTTTGGTTGATAAACACTGATTGGGAGGTGCAAGGACGCATTCCTTAAATCAAGAAGTAGATATATACCAGCATTGCACCTAATAAACAAAATTATAAACATAAATATTGCAAACATAGACATTGCATTGCTTTGTTATACAGACATTGCACTGCTTTGGCATACAGACATTGCACTGCTTTGGCATACAGACATTGCATTGCTTTGGCATACAAACATACATGGGTGAGGCCATCTCAAGTGAGCTCGCATTTACCAAGTGTTCGAATAACCAAAAAAAAATTTTCATATTAAAGCCTTATAAAATGGTAGGAAATCCTGTTAATTTTTTTTTCGAAATTTTTTACCGTTACATTTTTATAACCAATTGAATTTTGTCGCATCAAATCGGTCAACAATTTTTTTCTCAGAAACTACTGAACCGATTTTGATAATTTTTTTTTTGGCATTTAGAAAAAAAGGCACTCAAATTTTGAATTTTTGTTTCATACACAAATTAAATTTTTTTTTTGTTAACTAATATTAATTGTTATAAACAAATTATTATATAACTAACTTCTGCGCCTCTGAAAAAAAAATAAATAACATTAAATTTTGTGGTATTCAATTATATTTTAATATCTTAAAAAAAAAAAAAAAATGGAGGCCCAGCAATAGTTTCCTCATAATAACGTTATATGTCACGGTGGGTTTTAAGCATGTTTTATTAAAAGGGGCATGTCCCTACATTTTTTCTTTTGAATTCTCAAATATGCATTAAAATAAGATGATATGTTGAGTTTCAGCATTTTTCCTCAAGCGCTTTTTTTTAATAACTCATTTAAAATACCAATTTTAGTCAAATTTTGAGGTTTTTTGCATTTTTCTTGAAAACGGTTAGTTTTCTCTAAAAAACTACCTGAGATAAAGTTGTAGACCTGAAAATTCTCTACAAAAATGGTCCCAACAGTTTTTCTCTAGGAGTCACCAGTTCCGTATATTTTTTCCGTTTTCATGCTTCATTTAAAGAACTTTTCCCGATCCTTTTTCCAAGTAAAGTGTGCGAACGAAACGTATGTCTGCAAAAGTACAAAAAACTTTCCTAAAACGGACGCATTCTATCATGCTTTTTTGTGTTTTTTTTCACGTTTTCTGATACGATTTCTGATGTTTTTGGAATAATTTTCTGAAGCTTTTGGCATAATTTTTTGATGTTTTTGAGATCACTGTTTTTATCAGCATAGTTTCCGGACCGTTTTCGGAAACGAAAAATTGCGAAATAACGAACCAACAGAAAATCAGTCCAGCAGTATAGTTTCAGGACCGTTTTCGGATACGGAAAATTGTGAAAAAACGAACCAACAGTAAATCCAGCCCAGCGGTATAATTTCCGGGCCGTTTTCGGATACGAAAAACGATGGAAAAATATACGATCGTTAAAACTTACGTAGCTCTGCTGGCTGGGTATAGACGAAGACTTTTTAGAAGACATAATTTTGATCAAAAATACATCATTTGGTTATTTAGTATTTAAGTTTATCAAAAGAATGTCTTCTAACAAGTCTTTGTCTATACTTGCCCTTAAGTCCTATAAAATAAATTTTAAAGTTGAAAATGCTCTTTCTACCGACACTTGTGTGGCAGGAACAGCTAGTACAATCTCAGCAATAATTTTTAATTCTTTCTCTGAATATGTTTCCCAGAATTTTAAAACGTCTGAGTGTGGAGAAAGGCGTTTTATATTATTGAAGCAATTAATGACGTCCACTAAAGTTTCCTATTTGGTAAAGTAAGACGATTTTTCATACATTATTTTTTTTTTGCATCTTTTCACGAATGAAACATTATCTTTTCTTTTCCCTTGAATAATTAAAGTTACTGGCAACGCCATGGACTTTCAGTTTTGTATGTTTTGTTTTGTTTATGAGAAAACCAAAGTAGATAAAGGAAGGTGGATGCATGACGAAAGGAAAAACTCTTTTCATCTTTACGCTGTCAAATGGCATGCAGTTGGCAGGAATTGAACGCATTTTGACAACAGGGCAAAAATTAAAAAAGTGTTTTTCTTGCGTATGCTTCTACTTTTCAACCTTCTAAACTTGAATCTTAATGGAAATACAAGTGAGTGCAGTTGTTGCCATTTTTAGGAAAATTTATGATTTAGGCATATAAGTTGAAACTCTTTAAAATTTCGGTTTCGGTTCGGTTCTTGCATCTCCAACAAAAAAAATGGTTCGGTTCGTGGCGCGGTTCAAAGACTGGAAAATGGCTGTGGTTCGGTTCAGAAACCAGTTCGGTACTGAACCGGTTTCCAGCCCTGCTTATTACATATGCAATATGCACGATCGAACCAAGTAAGATTGGACATATAATATAACATATAAGCCATTTATAATCGATAAACGGGTTTCGGGCTATAACTTTTTCAATTTTCATTTTACATAGGTAATAAGTAACAAGTAAGGAAGTCTAAGTTCGGGTAAACCGAACATTAAATACCCAACGGTATTTTTCATAGGATTTTCGAAATATTCCATTTCGGAAGTGGGCGTGGTTGGGAAGCGATTTCGTCCAATTACATCAGGTATACTACCTATTATGTTAGTATACCTTGTACCGATTTCATCGTTCTACCGTATTTAGTTTAAATGTTACGACCAGTCGAATTTTCAAAAATGCCTCCCTTAAAAGTGGGCGGTGCCACGCCTACTTTAAAAAATTTATCAAAAAATCATAATAGAATGACTAGGGGGCTCATCTTACTAAACTATATCATTTTAACCATTTCCGTTACCGAATTATGTAAATTTGGGTGATTTTCGAAGTTTTCGATATCGAAAGTAGGCGTGGTTGGAGGGCGATTTTATCCAATTTTATCAGGCATACTTATAAACTAGTATGCTTTGTGTAAAATTTCATCGTTTTACCGTAATTAGTTTAAAAGTTATGAACCGTAAAATTTTCAAATAAGCCTCCCTGAAAAGTGGGCGAGGCCACGCCTACTTTTAAAAATCTATCAAAAAATCACAATAGAAGGACTAGGGGTTCATCCTACCAAACTATATCATTTTAGCAATTTCCGTTACCGAATTATATCAATTTAGGTGATTTTCGAAGCTTTCGATATCGAAAGTGGGCGTGGTTGGAGAGAGATTTTATCCAATTTCATCAGGTATACTCCCAACAATACTAGTATGCTCTGTGCCAAATTTCATCGTTCTACCCTAATCAGTTTAAAAGTTACAACCAGTCGAATTTTCAAATGGGTGTGGCACCGCCCGCTTTAAAAAATGTATCAAAAAAATCATTATATAATGACCAAAGTGGGCATGGTTGGAGGGCGATTTTATCCAATTTCATCAGGTATACTCCCAACGATACTAGTATGCTTTGTGCCAAATTCCATCATTCTAACGTAATCAGTTTTAAAGATACGACCAGTAAAATTTTCAAAAATGCATCCCTTAGAAGTGAGCGATGCCACGCCCACTATAAATAATTTATGGAAAAATCATAAGAGAATGATTAGGGGGTTCATCCTACCAAACTATACACAGTCAAAAATGAAAGAATACTTTTTTTAAATTTAATACCAAATAGTATTATTATAAGACCCTGAAAAAGTTTGGAAATTAAATTTGGACTAATGGTTTTAAAATAATACCAAAATAATAATAAATTGCTCTTTCTCTCTCAATTAGTACAAACATACATGGGTGAGGCCATCTCAAGTGAGCTCGCAATCACCAAGTGTTCGAATAACCAAAAAAATTTTTTTTTCATATTAAAGCCTTATGAAATGGTACGAAATCCTGTTAATTTTTTTCTCGAAATTGTTAACCGTTACATTTTTATAACCAATTGAATTTTGTCGCATCAAATCGGTCAAAAATTTTTTTCTCAGAAACTACTGAACCGATTTTGATAATTTTTTTTTGACATTTAGAAAAAAAGGCACTTTAATTTTGAATTTTTTTTTCATAGACAAATTTTTATTGTTAAATAACATTAATTGTTATAAACAAATTATTATATAACTAACTTCTGCGGCTCTGAAAAAAAATTAAATAACATTAAATAATGTGGTATTCAATCATATTTTTATATCTGAAAAAAAAAACGAATGGGGGCCCAGTAATAGTTTCCTCATAATAACGTTATATGTCACGGTGGGTTTTAAGCATGTTTTATTAAAATGTGCATGTTTTATTAAAAGGGGCATGTCCCTACATTTTTTCTTTTGAATTCTCAAATATGCATTAAAATAAGATGATATGCTGAGTTTCAGCATTTTTCCCCAAGCACTTTTTAAAAAACTCATTTAAAATACCAATTTTAGTCAAATTTTGAGGTTTTTTGCATTTTTGTTGAAAAAACTTCTTTAAAAAACTACCTGAGATAAAGTTGTAGACCTGAAAATTCTCTACAAAAATGGTCCGAACAGTTTTTCTCTAGGAGTCACCAGTTCTGTATATTTTTTCCGTTTTCATGCTTCATTTAAAGAACTTTTCCCGATCCTTTTTCCCAGTCAAAGATAGCAATAAGGGTGACCTGTATCGAACGCTAAAACTATCTTATTTTAATTTTTATTTAAATAATATATATAATATATATATCATAAGGCGTATCTCCTAGTTAATTACTAATCTAAAAAATAATTTATAACATACATACAAATTTCATTTCATACAATCTCTTTAAAAAAAAGGCGAGTTCGTTTCTTAAGTCTTTTGTCTTAAGACTTGATTATTAATAAATAGTAAAAATATATAGATAAATTTATTAAAATATTTAATATTTATTAAATTTTGAATAATTGATAGGTCAAATAAATAATATATAAATATTAATTTAAAATATAAATATATATTTAATATTCTGTTAGCTCCTTCCACCATTGATTTTCAAAATATACCTTTTGTTTGACAATTTAATTAAACATTTCAACATGTTTCGTTCTCCACAACACACTGCACACTCTACATTCACGAACAATTTAAACGAATCATTAATCGATTTACCAAATGAGACCAAAATGTATTCAACAAAGTGTGCTTGACAGTTAAATATTTTCTCTTGTAAGGGGCTATAATGTCAAACGAATATAAAAAAATGAATTAATCCTTTATGGTGCACCACATGTAAATTGGGTATCATTTTCTATTCTTTAATATTAGCAATAATTTACTCTTATACCATCCGCGGTTTTTGTAAAAAATGTTTGGTTACAGTTTTCTTACCTTAGCTTACAAAACAATTGAATTCCAACCGTTCTTCACTGGCACCGAAGTTTTTTTCACTACCAACAAAATACTTCTAAATTTGCTACAGAATATTCTTTCGTATTGCACATTTGAATTAAAGGTAAAATATAAATATTGAAAATTTTAAACAAAAGTTAATTTAGAAATTTTTTCCTAAAAGTTTATATACGGAAAATTTTTTTTCAAGTGGGTTAAAATATTTTTCTGTTTGACATTATACCCTGGTTCCGATTGAGAGCAACGTCAAACTCAAGCACACTTTGTTGAATACATTTTGAATGAGACGTTTACTGAAAACATTAGAAATCCATTTGAAAATCAAAATCAATATGAAAATGTAGTTCGAAACGAAATTTCATCTGTTTCTGTTAAACTTCCGCAATTTTGGACAAATTGTCCTGATGCATGGTTTATTCATGCCGAAATGCAATTTAATACCAAAAACATTACACAGGAAAATACTAAGTATGAATATATTATCACAGCACTTCCCCAAGACGTTATTTTAACAATTTTAGATTTTATTCAAAATCCACCTATTAACAATAAATATTCTGAACTTAAGAAAACTTTAATTGAAAGCTTCTCACTTAGTGAAAGTTCCAAATTAGACAAAATTTTAGGTGATTCAAAAATTGGTGATCGTAAACCTTCGGAGTTTTATCGGTCACTCATACTTCTTGCTGGTTCTAATTTTAGTCAGGATGTTTTAAAGAAATTATGGCTGAGAAAATTGCCTACTAACCTGAATGCAATTTTAGCTAGTTCAAGTACAAATGATATAAAAGAATTAACTAAACTTGCTGATAACATTTGGGAAGTTATTAATAAATCAGAAGTTTCTGCTGTTAATAATTTTCAAAATTCAAAATCACAAGATATAATTATTCAGAATTTAGTCCAGACAACAAGTATTATGTGCGAAAATTTTCTAAAACTTTCTCTAGAATTAAGTTCAGTTAGGCAAGAAATGAATCAAAATTCAAGATAGAGATCTTTTGGTAGGAATAATTATAGGAATTCGTTTAGAAATAGGTCACCTTCTAATTCGCGTAATAATCCAAATTGGTTATGCCGATATCATTACAAATTTGGAGATAAAGCTACAATATGTGAGCAACCATGCGCTTTTTCTAAAAATAAGAACTCGTCAAACTAAATTCATCCGTTGTTGCGGCGACAAACAAAGGAAATTTAGAAATTTCCACGCGTCGTCTATTTGTATTTGATAAAACCAAAAAATTAAATTTTCTTATTGATAGTGAAGCTGAATTTTCAGTTCTTCCAGTTACAAAATTTCCACTTACAAAGCGATCTTCAGATTGAATTCTCACAGCAGCTAATGGTTCAACAATTTCCGCATATGGTAAAATTGTTTTAAATATAAATTTGGGTTTGAGACGAGAATTTCCGTTTACATTTTTAATAGCTGATATACCTAAACCAATTATTGGTGCTGATTTTTTATGCAAATATGGTCTGTTAGTTGACATTTAACACAAACGTTTAGTTGATCCTGTAACAAATCTTTCTGTAAATACGATTTCATGTGTTTGTAACATTTCTCTTCCCGAATTGTTTGTTGTTGACAATAAGTATTCAAAGTTATTTAGCGAATTTCCATCATTGGTTATGGAACCAGACTATACAAACCAGCGAAACATAGTACGGTACATAGACTTATTACAGAAGGAAACCTTCCATTTTCTAAACCAAGGTGTTTAGAACCTGTTAAATATGAGGTGGCTAAAACGGAATTCGATTTTTTGGTGAAATCAAGTATTTGTAGACCATCGAATTCCTCAGTTGCATCACCTCTGCATCTAGTACCCAAAAAGGAATTAAATGATTGGCGCCCTTGTGGTGACTTTCGGAGACTTAATGTTGTGACTATACCTGATCGTTACCCATTATCTCATGTTCAAGATTTTAATATACATCTCAGAAATAAGAAAATATTTTCAAAATTAGATTTGGTAAGAGCTTACCACCAAATTTCGACTGCGATAACTACATCTTTTGGAATGTTTGAATTTGTACGAATGCCTTTTGGACTTAGAAATTCGGCTCAAACATTTCAAAGATTTATTAATGAAGTAGTTAACGGATTAGATTTTGTTTTTACATATATTGATGACTTATTAGTTGCAAGTGTTGATGAAGAACAACATTTTAAAGATCTAAGATTACTTTTTCAACGTCTTGCAGATTATGGTTTAAATATCAAACCGAACAAGTGTATCTTTGGTGTTACAAATATTGACTTTTTAGGTCATAATATTTCACAATCAGGTATCAAACCTTCAGAAGAAAAGGTAACAAGTATTCGAAATTTTTAACGTCCAAAGACAATAAAAGATGCACAAAAGTTTATTGGGATGGTTAACTACTATCATCGTTATATTCCAAAATTAGAGTACACTGCGAAATTATATAACTTAATCAAACGAACAGATAAGAAACGAGATAAGGCTTTAGTTTGGGATGATACATCCAATTCAGCTTTTGAAAGCATTAAAGAAAAATTTGCATCTACGGAATTGTTAAACCATTTTAACAAAGATGCAAAACTCTCCTTAAATGTAGATGCTTCTAATACTGCAATTGGTGGTGTAATACATCAATCGTATAATGGAATTTCAGAACCACTTGCATTCTTTTCAAAGAAGTTGTCTCCGTCGGAAATTAAATATAGTGCATTTGATAGAGAACTCTTAGCTATATTTTTGAATATTAAGCATTTTCTCTATCTCTTAGAAGGACGAGAATTTACAGTATATACAGATCACAAGCCATTGATATTTGCTTTAAGTTCAAAGACTGAACGAAGTCCGAGACAAACTAGACATATGGAATTTATTGCACAATTTACTAATGATATTCAGTATATAAAAGGGAAAGAAAACATTGTAGCTGAAGAGAGCTTTTGAAATTAATACAATTAAAAATACAGAGTTAAATTTTAAAATATTACAAGTTGAACAGGAAAAGGATGAAGAACTCAGTCAATTGAAATCTGGAAAAACGTCTCTAAATCTTAAATTTATTGAAATTGCTCTTTTAAATTTTAAAATTTGGTTCGAAATGCTTGGTGATAATCCTAGACCATTTATACCAAACAATTTACGAAAGACAGTGTTTAATATCAGGGTGCGGTGAACGCTCAAAATACGATCTCTTCATAAAATTCAGTGGTTGGTATTTCTCGCGAGTGAGTAAGCTACATTTTTAACGAATGCATGTGCAATCTCTCGCAAGCAACAGCAATGGTGCAAGCGTAGTCAATTCTATTTTTGGGTATCGATGGTTCGTTGCAAGGGTGCATAGCAAAACCCAAACAATAGCTGTTATTGAAAAGAGCACTTACGCTATTTCTCGCGATTGTTTGCGATTTCTGGCGATCGCGATTGCCAGCGATCGATCGCGAGCGTTTGTTTGAAAATCAATTCCATTTGGTAAAATAAGATTTATTTTTTTGAGAATGTAGATGAAATATCTTTAAGTTTTTCTTGATAACTTAAAGTAAAAACTAATAGTTCCCAGTTTTATAACAAAATTTAAGATATACTATTATCTACTATACTGCTATTATATGTATGCATATGGATATACATATGTATGTACACGTCAGTATGTAAGTTTCTTTAGCACATTGGTTTGGCAGATTTATATGAAAAAACCAGATCAGCATATTTAAATCTAAAGTATCAATGACAGACCTGTAGAAATTAATATAAAGATCTTTGACTTTCAATATTATGTTTTCGCCGTTCTGCAAAATAAAACCAATATTATTTTCAAGGAAATCAAGCTTCTTTTCATTTGACCCAATCTAATGCATGTGTACATCATAGATATTAATATTTTTCAGAAAATTGTATGGAATACAATTTTGCGCAAACATCTATTTAACAACTTTACGCTACCTAAAAAGCTTATCGCTTATTTATACTAAACAGGTAAAGAAAAAAAAAAATATTAAAAAATTCTATTCTATCAACATATGCACGAACTTAAGTGCATCTGAAAATTATTGGTATAACAATTGCCAGCCATGAATGCAACTAGCTAAAAATTACCAGTCCCTGTGATCCCTTATACATGTGAGATGCAGCAAAAACATTTCTTAACAAGTAAGGAAAGCTGTCTTCGGCTGTGCCGAAGGCTAAATACCTTTTATGAATAAGCGTCACGATTTTCACTGTTTGATCCCCAGTACAGCCTGTGTGAATTTAACTTTAGCTCATACCGAAATTATCGGAGCTATCGATTATATGGGGACGATGTGTTATATTGGTCCAATCTCATTGATTTTTAACATCGACATTCCACATTCTAAAATAGCAACATTTACGAAATTTGACGTTCCTACCGATATAATTACAGGAGTTACAGGAATTACAGGAGTACCAAAATCCGTTTATCGGAACAATCGATTGTATGGGGGCTATGTGAAATATTTATCCCATTTCAATGATTTTCAACATCGATATTTTACATATAAAAATAGCGACGCTTCCAAAATTTCACGTTCCTATGTGTTTAATTACAGGACTTATAGCCCAAAATCCGCTTATCGGAATAATCGATTGTATGGGAGCTATGTGAAATATTTATGCCATCTCAATGATTTTCAACATCGATATTTCGCATATAAAAATAGCGATACTTCCAAAATTTCACGTTCCTACCTATATAATTACAGGAGTTATCTATGTACAGTCTATTCCCTATGTACAGTCACTTCTCAGAGCAGAAAACCCAGGACATCGCCATGGATCTCTGCGCAGTGGAACCACCCGGGGTTTTACCTCGGCCAAGGACTGTCACTTTCAATGTAACCCTGTTTAGTATGTTTTGTCCCATTCCGAAACTATCATCCTCCCCCCTTGCAGCAGGGCTGCAAGATATTCTTTTGTTACGGGCGGGCGTTGAGCCGAACCCCGGACCAAAAGAATGGATATGCAGTGTCTGTTGCAAAAAAATATATGTTAAACGGTCGCATTCTGTGCAATGCTTCTCGTGTAAGAGATGGCTCCATAAATCTGGATGTTCAGGGCTTAACCCTAACATCCACAGACCCCGTACTTTCTTTAGTACTTTCGTGGCCCCTTGCTGTTTGCGCCGTCGGGCGTCCCGCGGTAAGCGCCGTTCAAGCGCACCCCTACCGCCACCTTCTAGTAGCAATACTAATAATAATAATGTCTTAACGACTAGCAGCATTTCTGCTATACCCGCCACACAAATTCCAGACTGTTGCTCGTGCCTTATGGCGTCAACATCACGCGCAGCAGCTCAACACTCTTGCTCCCACCGGAGCAGTTTAGACATGAGCAACTCCGAGCATCAGTCTCTGTCTGTTTCGTTACACCCCCCCTCCCGTTTACACGTGAGTCAGGATCAACATCTTCTTGCACCTGTCTCGACGTGTACTGTTTGTCGGCAAAGATTATACACGCTCGCGTCATCGGTCAAATGCAATAACTGCTTAGGCCAATGCCACGTGCATCTATGCTCTGGGCTCGCGAACAGGAATCTTTGGACGGATGCGTTCATTGCACCATGCTGTAACACGCCTCAGCCTACGACGCCAGCCAACCCGGTTACACCAGGTCCACAGCTAACTAGGCTGAGGCACAGCCTTGGTCTTCGCCTACCAACACCTGGGCGAACACATCCGTCTCTCACGCCTTTGGTTAACTCGACATCGACCCCACCGGCGCACTTCCAAATCTTACAGCACAACTGTAACGGATTAACTGGTAAGATCGCAGAGATAACCAACTTGATGACGCAATATGACATAAAACTTGCCGCAATCCAAGAAACCAAGCTCAGTCCAAGGTCGGACCTCATTACCTATGGTGGATATAACATTCACCGGAAGGACCGTCATAGAGTAACAGGAGGTCTGGGAGGTGGTCTAGCGTTCATAACGCACAACTCTGTACAGTATCATCTATTTGATACCGACATCGAAGGAACGGATGATATCTTAGAAAGCCAAGGTATTACCATCCGTACAGGAGATGTCGATCTGCAAATCATAAACATCTACATACCCCCTGTCTCAAGTTGCCCCACCGGTTATCACCCCGACATTAGCTTGCTATTACGAGGAGATAACCGCGTGATCCTGGGCGACTTCAATGCGCACCACGATATGTGGCACTCAAACTTGCCAGCAGACAGTAGGGGGCATGTACTCGCAGAACAAATAGATGATACGGCTTTCTGTACATTGAACGGAGACGCCCCTACGAGAGTATCGGGTAACTGCTATAGTTCGCCAGATATTTCTATCGTAAGTGCAGGACTATTGAACAACACCAATTGGCGACCCATACTCACGTTGGCGTCTGACCATCTCCCAATAGTCATTACCATCGAACGACCGACGGACTTTATAACACCTGAGCATGGTACATACATCAACTTTACCAAGGCGGACTGGGACAGTTTTCAGACATATACGGACGAATCCTTGGCTGCTCTATCCATTCCTACGGACGTACGCAAAGGCGAACGAGACTTCCGCAACATCATTGACTTGGCCTCTAGACGCTTCATTCCTGCGGGTCGAATATCTCGAATAAGACCAAATTTCCCCGCGGAGGCAGCGGCCATGGCTAGAGAAAGAGATGAAGTGCGAAGTCTCAATCCCGCAGACCCCCGTATAAGGGATCTCAACGCGGAAATTCGTAGGTTGGTCGATAAACACAAACTGGCCAAATGGAAACAACACCTAGAGCAATGCAACCTCTCTGACGGTGTTGGCAAATTATGGACTACGGTCAAAGCTCTATCTAATCCAACACAACACAAGGATAAAGTAGATATTACTTTCGGTGACAGGGTGAAGAAGGACCCTAGGGGATGTGCGAACTCCTTCTCTAGACAATTTGTACTACATTCCCCACCCGATAGAGCTAAACGTAGAACCATGCGACAGGCGCGTAAATACAAAAACCAAAACACGCCCATTGTCATCACTGCCTCAGAGGTCAAGGAAGCCATCAGACAGGCTAAGCCCTCAAAATCCATCGGCCCCGACGGCATTGCCATGAAGATGCTGAAACATCTAGGCCAGGAGGGACACAAATACTTAGCGGCTCTATTCAATCTTTCACTGAACACTTTCGTCATTCCTGAAATATGGAAAAAGGCGAGAGTGGTTCCATTATTAAAACCTAGAAAGCCGGCAAACATAGGCGATTCATATCGCCCTATATCACTTTTGTCGCCGGTAGTGAAGACGCTAGAGTCCATTTTGCTCCCGTATTACACCGCAAATCTGCACCTGGCTAATCATCAACATGGCTTCCGTAAGCTGCACAGCACCACCACCGCACTCAATGCCATTACAACGCAAATAAATAGCGGTCTAAATCAAAACCAACCAAATCACAGGACTGTGTTAGTGGCACTTGACTTGTCGAAAGCTTTTGACACAGTCAACCATGCCACTCTCATACAAGATCTATTAGAAACACAAATACCTGATGGGTTAAAGAGATGGACCGCTAATTACTTGAATGGGCGGCAGGCGTCGGTCAACTTTAGAAACGCAACATCAAAACCAAGACGAATTAGACAGGGGGTGCCACAGGGTGGTGTCCTATCCCCGACACTGTTTAATTTCTATCTATCGAAGATGCCCCCACCACCAGAGGGTGTCTCCGTCGTTTCTTATGCTGACGACTGTACAATAATGGCGACGGGGAAGGGCCCCTATACTGATGAACTCTGTAATAAAATCAATGGTTACCTCTGCGACCTTTCCAGGTTTTTCACAGAGCGAGATCTGACGATATCTCCGACTAAATCAACGGCGACGCTTTTTACGACGTGGACGCAACAGGTGAGAAATGAATTAGACATTTTCGTTGACGGCACTAAGCTACCAACTGTCAGCCACCCAAAGTTATTAGGGATGACATTGGATAATACTTTCTCATTTGCTGGTCATGTGTCTGCAATGGTCTCAAAGGTACGTGGTCGCAACAAGATCCTCAAGTCACTTGCCGGCAGTACTTGGGGAAAAGACAAAGAAACGTTGTTGACTACATACAAGGCCATTGGCCGACCAGTCTTTGACTATGCTGCACCCATATGGTCGCCTAATGTACATAACACCAACTGGACGAAGTTACAAGTCTGCCAAAATACTGCCATCAGAACTGCTACGGGATGTCTCCTTATGTCTTCCGAGTCTCACCTCCATCAGGAGGCAAAACTGCTCAATGTAAAAGAGCATGCGGAAATGCTGAGCAAGCAATTCCTTCTGAACTGCCACAAGCCAGCACATCCAAACCGTCATCTTTTGGACATAGATCCGCCCCCGAGAGACATAAGGAAACATCTCCGTAAACATTATGATGAGATCCGGCATCATATTACCTTGCCGTTTGATCTGCAGAATCATAAGCGGGCTCTAACCGACATCCACACCGAGTCGGTAGATACTTTTGTCGGATCTCTACCTGTGAACCCCGTTCTGAACAGTCCTCCACCGGATATTGCTGAAGAAGAACGCACCTTACCAAGGGAGACAAGAGTTACCCTGGCACAGCTTAGGTCTGGATATAGTGTAAGGTTAAACTCCTACTTGTCCAGACTTAATGACACAATCTCAAACACATGCCCTGCATGTGGTAGGACCCCCCATGATACTCTACATCTCTTCAATTGTTCATTTGAACCTACTCTTCTAACCCCTCTGTCCCTCTGGACAAACCCTGTTGAAACTGCACGTTTCCTTGGACTCCCCTTAGAAGAGCTTGATGAAGATCTTCGGAATGATCATACACTCTAGACAGGGCAATGCATTGTTAACAACAACAACAACAACAACAGGAGTTATCTACCAAAATCCGATTATCGGAACAATCGATTGTATGGGAGCTATGTGAAATATTTATCCAATCTCGATGATTTTCAACATCGATATTTCACATATAAAAATAGCAATAAGTCCAAAATTTCACGTTCCTACGTGTTTAATTACAGGAGTTATAGCCCAAAATCCATTCATTCATTCATTTATTGGCGCTTAACCGCCTAAGCGATTTTGGCCGTCGCCTATCAAAGCACGCCAGTCATTCCTTTTTAGCGATAACTGACGCCAATTGGAAACCCCAAGGGAGTTCAAGTCATCCTCCACCTGTTGTTTCCATCTCAGTCGAGGCCTCCCCCTTCCTCTGCTGCCGAATTCGGGTGACGATTGGAAAACCTTCTGGGCTGGAGCTTCTTTGTCCATTCGCATGACGTGGCCCAGCCAGCGGAGCCTTTGGGCTTTAATTCGCTGGACTATGGTCAGATCTGCGTAAAGCTCGTACAGCTCATCGTTAAATCTCCTTCGATACTCGCCGTCGGCATCACGGGAAGGACCATAAATCTTCCGGAGAACTTTTCTCTCAAATACTCCAAGGGCCATCTCATCTTCTCTTGACATTGTCCATGAATCTGAGCCATACATCAGGACAGGTATGATGAGAGACCTCTAGAGCGTGATCTTTGTTCTTCGAGAGAGGACTTTACTTCTCAATTGCCTACTCAGTCCAAAGTAGCACTTGTTCGCAAGAGTGATTCTCCGTTGGATTTCTAGACTGATATTATTTTCGGTGTTAATGCTGGTTCCCAAATAGACGAAGTCCCTCACAGTTTCAAATTTGTAACTATCAACAGTGACGTGGCTGCCAAGGCGCAGGTGCGCCGATTCTTTCTTTGATGACAGCAAATACTTCGTCTTGTCCTCGTTGACCGCAAGACCCACTTTTTTCGCTTCTTTATCCAGTCCAGAGAAGGCAGCGCTTACGGCGCGGTTGTTAAGGCCCATGATATCAATATCATCGGCATACGCCAGCAATTGCACGCTCTTGTAAAAGATTGTACCATTGCGGTTTAGCTCTGCTGCTCGAATTATCTTCTCCAGCATCAGGTTGAAGAAATTGCACGAAAGGGAGTCGCCCTGTCTGAAGCCTCGTTTGGTTTCAAATGGCTCAGAGAGTTCCTTCCCGACTCTGACGGAGCTGTTAGTATTGCTCAACGTCATTTGGCAAAGCCGTATAAGCTTTGCAGGGAAGTCAAATTCAGACATGGCGGCATACAGGCAACTCCTTTTTGCGCTGTCAAAAGCGGCTTTGAAATCGACAAAGAGATGGTGTGTGTCGATTCTTTTATCATGGGTCTTCTCCAGGATTTGGCGTATCGTGAAAATCTGGTCGATGGTAGACTTACCAGGTCTAAAGCCACACTGATAAGGTCCAATCAGCTTGTCTACGATGATAGTTAGAGTGTAATGGAGTGTGGTTGCTGAGTGACCTTGCTCAATCCCGACTCTTGCGTCCTCGTTCGTGCACTCTGGGCAACGTGAGCTACCTAGGCTCGCGGCAGAAAGAGAGGGAGCCCCGGTGGGGCCACTCTGACATACTTGGTTTAAGGGCTCACCGAGGTCTTTTTCGCAGCGTCTGTACACCATGAGGTGCGGCTGTAAGCGGGCGTCTGTCTTGGAGCAAGCGGCTCGCTATATAAATGTGTAAATCTTTTCCAAAACCCCGAAAACGGGTTGTGCGCTGGGTTTGGGACCCGCCACGTAAAAACCAATTCCAATGAAAAGAACAAAAAAATAGCCCAAAATCCGTTTATCGGAATAATCGATTGTATGGGAGCTATGTGAAATATTTATCCCATCTCTATGAGTTTCAACATCGATATTTCACATATAAAAATAGCAATACTTACAAAATTTCACGTTCCTACGTGTTTAATTACAGGAGTTATAGCCCAAAATCCGTTTATCGGAATAATCGATTGTATGGGAGCTATGTGAAATATTTATCCCACCTCTATGATTTTCAGCATCGATATTTCACATATAAAAATAGCAACACTTATAAAATTTCACGTTCCTTCGTGTTTAATTACAGGAGTTATAGCCCAAAATCCGTTTATCGGAATAATCGGAGCTATATGTTATATTGGTGCGATCTTGCTGGTTCCGACAAATGATTCCTATATTAGAAAATGGTGGCCGCATACCAAATTTCAGCCAAATATCTCAAAAACTGAGGGACTAGTTTGCGTTCAAACAGACAGACAGACAGACGGACAGACGGACATGGCTAAATCAACTCATCTCGTCATCCTGATCATTTCGGTATACTTATTGATGGGTCTATCTCTTCTTCTTCTCATATTTACAAACATCGGACCAAAGTTATAATACCATTTCATGTTCATGAAAGGTATAAAAACACATGTCTACATACTTGTGTACATGACCATAGATTATTTCTAAACAATGGTATTCAATATATATTGGCGGCTGCCGTGGTGTAGCGGTTAAGTGTTTGGCCTTCTACACCAAGTCGTGGCGGTTCGATGCCCGGCAAAAGTAACATCAAAAATTATTTATAAAAACAATTTTTCTAAACGGGGTCGCCCCTCGGCAGTAGTTTGGCAAACTCTCCGGGTGTATTTCTGCCATGAGAAGCTTCTCAGCAAAAAATTCATTTGCTTTGCAAGTGCCGTTCGGAGTCGGCAAAAAACTGTAGGTCCCGCCAACTTGTAGGAAAACTCAAAAGCAACACACCACAAGTTGGAAAGAGAAGCTCGGCTAAAAATCTCGTTAGAGGTTATGATAACCTGTTGGTATATAGCCGCCATTAGTTTTTTTTTAATGGTATTCATCATTGAGTTGACCTTGGGATTTTAGACAGTTTTTGTTTTTTATTATTTATTTCATTATTTTTTCGTGAGGAAATGTGAACTGAACCACTGGTTAGCAGAACAATAAAAAGGCATTCGCATTTTTCTTCCTATACGGTGACCATAATTTTTTTTTTTTAAAAACACAACTCATTTTACTTAAAACTTTCCACCCAACAAAATTTCCCTAAGCGCATCTGAAAATTGAAAAAAAAAAATCTGGCAAAAACTATATATTGTTCCGTTTTTATGCTCCATTTAAAGTACTTTCGGATACGAAAACGATGGAAAAATATACGATCGGTAAAACGTACGTTGCTCTGCTGGATGGGTTGGTCTTTTCTTCACGTGAAATTTCTCTACCCGCCTATAAATTATTTGAGGTTACACTTTCAATGTTTTGAATAAAAAAGTGTTCCCGTTTTTCATGACGTAAAAAACGGCGGAATTTTAACGTAAGTACGTTAAGACCGATGAGTCCTAGTCAGGGTACCGAAATCTCTATTTAGCAAGTTTCGGTACATACGCCGTATGGCTTTTTGCAAATACGTGGTATTGCGCGCCGAGCGACGATTTGTTGAAAAGGTTGCTGGTACAGAAAAGCAGAACAAAAAAACATTTGCTTAAAAACAGAACATTTCTGTTATTTTCCTAAGAAAAAAAAATACGCAGAACACGCTCCTTAAAAACAGAACTGTTCTGCAAAAAACAGAACGGATGGTCACCGTACCTATACCGGAACCCTTAAATAGCATAACAAAGAAAATAATTTAATAATAAAAATTAATTTTTTTTTTAATTTTTTACAACATTTTTATAAACAATTTGTAATTGAGGAAAAAGAGTATCTCTGAATTTCGTTTTTTTTATTTAATCATAAATTGGTCTTTTAATAATTTGAATCTTTATCAAATGTCACAAATTTTTCAATGTTTGATGTTTTTCCCATATTTGTATTAATAAAGTCTTCACTTTGTTTACTTGCAAACTAATAACCGAAATAAATCTTGCACGTACAACTTTCTTTAAACAGATGAAATCAAAATTTTGCATCCACACCGTAAGAAGAACGATCGCGATTGCTCAAAAATACAATCTTCTCAATTTGTGCTCCTAACTTATCGCGAGAAATGCAAAGGCAAACCAGCGTTGTTTAAAACATCGAAAACATTTTTCGTTTCTTAACGAGTGTATGCAATTATTTTATGTATATACATTGGAAACGAGCGAGCATACAAACGCGATCGCTCGTAGCAAGGCTGCTGGTATGAAAAATCGTTTGTTTACAATCTCCTAGCAATGAAATAATGCAGTTATTGTTTAACTACCGCTCGTTTGCCTTAGCGTTTCTCGCGATATGTTAAGAGCGCAAAATGAGAAAGGGTGAGAAAACCATATGATTGAGAATTCGCGATCGAATTTTTCCCCACCCTGTTTAATATGCTACATGAGATTACACATCCTGGAATTAGAGCTACACGTCGTCTTACTATTAAAAAATACTTTTGGCCAAAAATGAACAAAGAAATTAATATTTGGTCAAAAGAAAGTATAAATTGTCAAAAATCAAAAGCTAATTGTCACACTAAATCTCCAGTAATTAAAATTCCGATTCCTAAAAAAAGGTTTGAACATATTCATTTAGACATTGTTGGACCTCTGCCTGTTTCGAAAGGGCATCCTTATATCTTAACAATAGTTGATAGGTTTAGACGTTGGCCAGAGGCTTATGCATTAAGAGAAATTTCAGCAGAAGTAGTAGCAAGTAAATTTGTTAGAAATACGTTTCGCGTTTTGGAGTTCCGTTACAAATCACTACTGATCAAGGCGCGCAATTCACGTCGAAATTATTTTCAGAATTAATGAGATTACTTGGTAGCCATCATATTACTACATCGCATATCATCCGCAAGGAAATGGTATGGTAGAAAGATTCCATAGACAACTAAAAGCTACGATTATGGCTAGAAATGGAACAAGTAAGTGTGATGAATTACCGATAATACTTCTTGGTTTACGATCAGTATATAAAGAAAGCATATCAGCCACATCTTCTGAGATGGTTTTTGGACAAAATCTACGTTTACCTGGAGAATTAGTTATTCCATCTGAAATAAATATTTCTCCAAGTACAGTTTTACAAAGTTTACGAACAAATTTTAAAAATTTAGATTCAATTCACATAATCAAAATTCTTATACAGGTGTTTATATTCCAAAAGATTTAGAAACTTGCAAATATGTTTTTGTGCGAATTATTAATAAAAGGACTTGTGGAAAAAGACAAAAAATATTTTAAACTAGAAATAGATAATGAAATGAAAACAGTTCCGATAGATAGATTAAAACCGGCGTTTATTGAAGTTACACAAACATCCAACAGTAACAATCGCACTAATAACATTATTAAACACAAAAAGCATGTTACGATTAATTTATTTAATAATAATTCTTTGGAAGGGGGAGTATTGTAGTGATTGTTTTTATTATTATTAAAAATACTTAAGATATAAGATGTTTTGAGTTTTTAGATTTTCAAAAAGAAAATTTTTGATATTATTTTTCAAATATTTAAAAATACAATAAAATATCTTCTTATAATTAATATCATATTAATATAAATATAATTGTGGTTATTTATTTGCCACAAATATCTTCTAACGGGAGTCCAAGGAAACTAGCAGTTTTAATAGGGTTGGACCAAAGGGAGATGGGTGTTAGAAGAGTGGGCTCCGTAGAGCAAGTGAATAGGTGGTTAGTATTATAGGGGGACGAGTTTAATCTGCTGCAATATCCAGACCGTAATTGAGCCAGAGTGACCCTTGTCTCTCGAGGAAGATGACGCTCCTCTACAGAAATACGTGGTGTTGAGGCATGCAAAACAGAATTCACCGGACAGAGCGCGACCTGGTGGTCAACAGACGTGTCATGGATGTGCCCCAGGCCCGCTTATGCACCTCTGGATCACACGGCGTTATTATAAAGTGCCGGATCTCATCAAAATGTTTACGTAGATGAGTCCTTACGGTCCTAGTAGACGGAGTTAGCTCAAACAGTTGCCTATTGGGGTGCTGTGGTTTACAGCAATTCAGCCCCTGGCGACACGCCTTTGTTCTTTCCAATAGGAACCAAATTTTGTATGTGATATCTCCGATCACAGTGCTATCGATTTCGATACTACATAAAAAGAAAAATTACTTTTATTTTTCGCGTCTCCGTGGGGTAGTCTAAGCTTTCACTTTTATTTTTCGAGTCTCCATGGTGTAGTCTGAACTAGAGGTGAGCGCCGTGCGTGTTTTTGGCCGTGAAACAAAACACTCAAACGTGTGTCCGTGTGCACGTGTTTGAAAATGCGATCGTGTTGAGCCTGAAAAAAAAAACGCACGAAAAAACACGATCAACTTTTTTCACTTTTTGTACTAAACTGGCGCTCTTTTATTTTTTATAAATTATATTTTTTATAATATTCTTAATTCATCTTGATGTGTGTTGTCAAAAGAAAAGTTCACACTCGTACTGATGCCCCAAACTTTAGTTTAATTGTAAAGTAGATATGGGTATTGCATGTACTAAGTGCACTAGATTGAGTACAAAGTTGTTCTTTTTAATTTTTTTCTAATTTTACCATTATATGTATGTATCTACATATGACTTGAATTTTGTGAATTGAGCCACCTACAATTTTTTCGACGGCCATGTATTTTAATGAAAGTTGGTAGTATGGCTCACAACGATTAAACAAAAATACGTATATAACAATTTTTTAGAAATTCGAATTACTTTCAAAGTTATAGCTATCAACACTTTTCGAAAATCCTCACTTTTTGATGATTTTCTTACAAAATACTCTTCATTTGCTCATCGAGTAGCATGTCATTTAAGTTTCGTACAGTTTATTACTTTTTGGAAATGTTTGCTTTTTGTTTGTGACAATTCCAACAAAGAGACATTTATAAACACAAACCTTTCAATTGATTGAAGAAAAATATAAGTGTGGGAATGTATGTTCATAGAGAACAAAATGATTTTAGTTTTATTTTTTGTTTTTATTGTAGATTGTGGATGTAAGTTCAAAAAATGTATTTTACAGTTTTCAAAGTGAATTCAGCTTTTGGATTTTGTTTTGTATTGAACTATGAAAGTAATAAACCAAACGAAATAGTACTGTACAATAAAGTTAATTTTCGTACACTGGTGACCATTGCTCTCCCTCACATTTTAAAGTCATGCAACTAAACTGCAACGGCATAACGGGAGCAGTCTCGCGTTCCTAGTTCACCAAACAGTGCAGTATAGGGAATTTCTAATCAACACCGACCAAAGAGAGTCAGCCTTTGATTGTCAGGGTATAGTTGTACAGGCTGGAGGTGATTAAGGATATACACGTCCCACCCGTCACCTGCTGTCCCCGAAGTTATCGCCCTGACTTTAATGCGTTTCTTTGTGGCGATAACCGTATCATCATGGGCGATTTTAATGCCCACCATGATATGTGGCATTCACACCTTTCTGTGGACGGCAGAGGACGGGAATTAGCTGAGCAAATTGACGCTTCAACGGAGACACCCCCACTAGGATGGCTGTTAACTGCAGTAGCTCCCCGGACCTAACTATTGTTAGCCCGGGGTTAATTAACAGCATAAATTGGCAACCTATGGTGGCCTTGTCATCCGACCACCTGCCTATCATCCTGTCCGTCGATCGTGCCACGGATTTCATTACTTCGGAGAAAAGAACATACGTGAATTTCAAAAGGGCTAATTGGGTCGGCTTTTTGGAATTCACGGAGAGCTCCTTTGGTGATCTTCCCATTCCCACTGATGTACACGTTGGCGAGCGTAACATACGTGAGGTCATTAAAAAGGCTACAGCCCGTTTTATCCCAGCTGGTAGAATACAAAATATTAGGCCTAACTTCCCAGCTGAGGCCGCAGCCTTGGCCAACGAACGTGACCTCATACGCAACTTCGATCCCTCTGACCCACAGATCGGTGATCTCAACGTGGAAATCAGACGGCTGGTTAACGTACACAAACAAACCAAATGGGAGGAACACCTTAGGTCTTGTAACCTCTCTACCGGTGTCGGGAAATTATGGTCCACCGTCAAGTCCTTGTCGAATCCTTCGGGTCCACCAAACAAAGTCGACATCACCTTTGGTGACAAGACATTAAATGACCCCAGGTAATGTGCGCAGGCTGTTTGTCGACAGTATGTCCCACACCCTTCGCAAGACAGGACAAGACGTGGAATCTTCAGGCGCGCGCATAAACACAAAAACTATGCCACCGTTCCCATCACCGGTCCAGAGGTTCAAGAGGCCATCCGGAAGGCTAAAAATTCCAAAGCCATCGGCCCTGATGGAATAGCCATGGTGCATCTCAAGCATATCGGCCCAGCGGGAGTCAAATATTTAACTGCCGTCTTCAATCTGTCTTTGATCACAGCTGTCACACCCGACAAATGGAAGCAGGCAACTGTGATCCCACTACTAAAGCCTGGCAAGCCAGCTAACGTTGGGGAGTCATATCGTCCGATATCACTCCTCTCGCCAGTAGTAAAGACACTTGAGGCTGTCTTACTCCCGCTCTACACATCACACTTGATGTTAGCCGAGCACCAACATGGCTTCAGGAAAGGTAGGAGCACAACATCTGCTCTAAATGTCATAAACACTCAGATAACTGACGGTCTAAATCAAAACAGACCTAATGACAGGACGGTTGTAGTTGCACTTGATTTGAGTCAAGCTTTTGACACAGTAAATCATGGGCAGATTGTATCCGATTTGGAAGACTCGTCTCTCCCCCCCTGTCTCAAGCGTTGGACCGCCAATTATTCAGAAACAAAAAATCTAAAGCCAGGAAGATCAAACAAGGGGTACCACAGGGTGGTGTCCTTTCCCCGTTATTGTTTAACTTCTATATTTCGAAGCTTCCTCCTCCACCAGAAGAAGTTACGATTGTTTCTTACACAGACGATTGTACGATATTGGCAACTGGTACTTCCGTTGATGAGCTGTGCTCTAAAATAAATGGCTATCTCCCCTCTCTAGTCGAGTTCTTCACCGCCCGAAGCTTGACATTATCGCCAACAAAGTCTTCGGCGACCTTATTCACGACGTGCACAGCAGCAGGTTGGCATGGAATTAGAAATTTATATAGGTGATCACAAAATACCTACTGTCGCTCACCCAAAAATCTTAGGAGTGACTTTCGACACCATGCTCACTTTCGCTGCCCATTCAGCTGCAATTGTCTCAAAATTACAGAGCCGCAACAAAATCCTCAAGTCACTAGCCGGCAGTACTTGGGGTAAAGACAAAGAAACGTTGTTGGTAACGTACAAGGCAATTGGTCGGCCGATCCTGAACTATGCGTCACCGATATGGTCGCCGGGGCTTGCAGACGTTCACTGGAATCAGCTTCAGGCCTGTCAAAACACCGCGCTCAGAACCGCTACGGGGTGCGTCCTTATGTCACCTATATCTCATATACACAATGAGGCGAAAATGCTTCCAGTTAGGGAGCATAATGAAATGCTAAACAAGCAGTACCTACTGAATTGCTGTAGACCACAGCATCCCAGTAGACAACTGCTTGAACTCATTCCGCCTGCTAGGACCATAAGGTCGCATTTACGTAAACATTTTGATGAGATCCGACACTATATAACAACGCCGTTTGATCTACAGGTGCATAAACAGGCCTTGGGGCATATCCATACAACCCTATTGAAACTGCTAGTCTCCTTGGACTCCCGTTAGAAGATATTGATGACAATTTAGGTTAAGGAAAAATACGCGTTGGGCAGGACTACACCTCGCTACAACAACAACAACAACATGGGTGTTTGTATGCGTAACAACAGATACGACGGATACGGAAAAATAGAATTTGCTCTCATATTTACGTAGTCACGTAACTGACGTATTGGCGGACTGATTCTGTTTGAGCTAATACACAGCATGCCACGTTGCTTAGGCGTGATAGTTCGTGTAGCTTTGTTATAAATAAATCATAACAGGTAAATAATTACATATTAAGGGGATTCATCAACTCTTATAAGTTTACGAAATGCGTAAGTTTATACATTTATCAGCTCAGTTAGATGAACGCTCTAGATAAATTTATGTGTACTTTATGTCAAACAAAAACTTCTTATGATTTTTGATACTTAGAGAAAATTTACAAAGATTTACACAGCGATGGATACCATGACGCGATTCGGAGTTTCCAGGCTCCACATCAGACGGCTTTTCGAACACAGAATTACTGTGTCTGCACCGAAGCGGTTAAAGCAATTGCTTATAACAAATCGCTACGATGCCCTGTAGTATTTCTAAGTCAACTTTCTTATAAGCGTGCCAATTGCATACCTTTAGTCATAAGGCCGCGACATATTTTCCATATGATACACGGAATATGAGTATATTAATAGGCGTACATATTTATGCAGAAGCACACTGAGGTTTTTCTATTTGCATTCCTTCATACCACTTTTTTTTGTGTATTGTTGGTTTGCTCTACCTATGGTGTGTACTTATGTATCAATTATGAATGTTTCTTATTGGAGCTTAGCTCGAAAATTGTTTATACCTGCTGTACTTTTTACTAGTACTAGGGTATTCTAATTTTTGATGTTCCGAAATTTTATGAATTTTGATACTTAGAGAAAATGGACAAAGATTTACACAGCGATGGATACCATGACGCGTTTCGGAGTTTCCAGGCTCCACATCAGATGGCTTTTCGGACACAGAACTACTGTGTCTGCACCAAATCGGTTAAAGCAATTGCTTATAACAAATCAGCTACGATGCCTTTTTATTTTGAAATTCTCATTAAAAAAGTAATTTTCGACCCATTTTCAGCATATTCTTCTCTTTTTGTCCTGTGTGCATTGAATGCATTAAAAAAATTAGATGTCGATCGTCGTCATTACATTGTATAAATTTACGCACTCTTTTACACACCCAAATCGACGCGGAAGTTTATCAAATTTGTGTAAACTGCGTTCCATACAAATTTTGACAGACTTGATAAATTTATACGTTTACACGCTTTATGGCGGCCACCGTGGTGTACCGGTTAAGTGTTCGGCCTTCTACACCAAGTCGTGGCGGTTCGATGCCCGGCAAAAGTAACATCAAAAATTATTTAGAAAAAGAATTTTTCTAAACGGGGCCGCCCCTCGGCAGTAGTTTGGCAAACTCTCCGGGTGTATTTCTGCGATGAGAAGCTTCTCAGCAAAAATTCATTTGCTTTGCAAGTGCCGTTCGGAGTCGGCAAAAAACTGTAGGTCCCGCAAACTGGTGGGATACACTCAAAAAGCAACTCACCACAAGTTGGAAAGACAAGCTCGGCTAAAAATCTCGTTAGAGGTTATGATAACCTGTTGGTATATCGCCGCCATTAGTTATTTTTTTTTTTACACGCTTTATAAGGTGTTTATAAACTTTGATGAGTCCCCCTATTATTATTACCTTGCATTACATATTCGTATAAAAAAATCATTGTTCAATAAAAAAAAAAATAAAGAAAATAAGTGAGTTCATAACTCAAACAAAAAAGTTATCATAATTGAGCACAGTGCGCTAAGTTATCATAATTGAGCACAGTGCGCGATTTTTTTTTGGTGTTCGGTTTCCCTGGAGGCCTATTCTCACCAACATACGTAGCAATTACATAAAAAGAAAATCAAACTTCTTCATAAAAACAAAAAAATTGCACATTTAAAAAATTCAGGTACAATAACTAAAAATAAATATAAAAAATCTATACAAAACGAGCAAATTTTTGTACATTAAAAATAAAACAGTTTTGTAAAATAATAAATAAAAAGATTGTTAAATAAAAAGAAAACGTCGTTGTAAAATAAAATGTATATAAGAAAAAAAATAAAAACCAAGAATCTTAAGCAATAAAACAATTTGTTTATAATAGGTACGCCGTGGTGTAGCGGTTAAGTGTTCGGCCTTCTACACCAAGTCGTGGCGGTTCGATGCCCGGCAAAAGTAACATCAAAAATTATTTAGAAAAACTATTTTTCTAAACGGGGTCGCCCCTCGGCAGTAGTTTGGCAAACTCTCCGGGAGTATATCTGCCATGAGAAGCTTCTCAGCAAAAAATTCATTTGCTTTGCAAGTGCCGTTCGGAGTCGGCAAAAAACTGTAGGTCCCGCCAACTTGTAGGAAAAACTCAAAAGCAACACACCACAAGTTGGAAAGAGAAGCTCGGCTAAAAATCTCGTTAGAGGTTATGATAACCTGTTGGTATATCGCCGCCATTAGTTTTTTTTTTTTTTATAATAGGTACCCGTTTTGGTCCGTTAGGGATACCTCCGATTTTTTCTGAGACCGAATATTTAAAAACTATTAAATATACATGTAAAACTTTTTTAAATAGCTTTTTTCTTTAATTTCCGCCATGAAAATGTTTATAAAATCTTAAATGTTTAAGTAACAATACTGAAAAATAAAAATAAATGGGTTTACACTTATATACCCCTGGGGTTGGGGTTCTAGAATATGCCCGTGGTAGGTGTGCCTGTCGTAAAAGGCGACTAAAATCCAAAGAGAGGACAACTTAATAAAACCCGTAATCCCGAGTGTGATCCGTTCCGTGCTCGTGGGATGAATGGCACTACGTTAGTGTATCTTATAACGGTGGCCTCCAGATTGTAATCAGTCTTACTGGGATATCTGGGGCTATGTCCCAGCTGACCTTCTTTCCCCTACACTCGTGGGAATTATATGGACCAATTAAATGGGGAAAATTATACCACAGATTATGATAAAGTTGAACTGCTCTCAAATGATAAGGGCAGATCTGACCTTTCCGTTAATACCGAAGCCGCAGGCATGGCGGGGCTGAACAAGCCCCCAATGATACTGAAAACGCTGAAAAACGTAAGCACTTGAATGGTGCCGCTCGTAAGCGTCTTAAGAAACTCCTGGCTAAGGGCATCAAATACGAAACCGCCTTAGCAATTGTCAAACAGCCCCTAAGGCCGGTACTAAGGGAGGTGACCAATAAAAAGGGGCGATCTAATAGTACGACCCCACAAAATTTCTAAAAGAGGACAAGGCAGATGCCTCCTTTTGATGGAGAGGCAGCCAGTGCCTTAGTAACCGCGGCTCATCCTGAAGCTGTGTCATCAGTATCTTAGTGATGTCCTTGCCACTATTAAGCTGGGCATAATCTCACAGGATTATCCTAGTACCATCTGGTCTTCTGAACAACTGAAGATCATTAGCAGGGCCATTCTGAATGAGGTGTTTAAACTTCAAGTTGGCACTATTAGACGCTGCTTCACGGGCTACGCGATTCGCCAAGGATGGCTTTCAATTGTCTGCGATGATTCTAATACTGCAGAGTGGTTAAAAGACATCGTCCCAAAACGAACTCCTTGGGAGGGGGCCAAACTGAAGGTAGTCTCGGATGCGGAAGCACCCCGTCGCACTATCTTTGTCGGGTATTTTAAAGAGGACGATTGCTCCTCAACCGAGAAAATCCTCGAGAGTTATTTCTATTCAAAACCCAACCCTAGATACCAGATGCTGGAGAATCCTCAATCGGACAAGTAGGGCCACAGTGGTGGAAATCGCATCGCGTATGCCAAAGTGCAACTGCGGCTTAAAACCAAACCGTCTCTGCCCCGGTTACAAGATTAAGCTAGCGGCAGTGATGAAAATGTTGCGGTAGAAAAGAAGGCCGAAGAACAAACAGCCTGCAACACAAAATCGGCAGAGGTGACGCAAGGCTTGAAGGATGTACCAACTAAGCTTCAGCTGAAATTCACAGCAGCAGCTACGATTATCGGGACTCCACCGCCCTCCTAAAGCCGGCAGACAAATCAATTATGTAGTGAGAACGCTAGACCCGGAGTCGACAAAAAAACGGGCTTTGCTCAGGCAACCTAAAGTCATCGGTGGCGGATAGCGACCGCAAACAATCTTTATAATGCCAGCCCTCCCACCAAACACTCGCAGTTCGAGGTGTCTAAAATGCCTCCAGGTGAACATTCAACATGCCAAGGCAGCTTCGGATGTTCTTAGCAGAAGATTCTACAGGGAAGATCTGGGAGCGGCCTTCATTCAAGAACGATGGATTGTACATGGTTCTGTAAAAGGTTTAAGCAGTACTTACTGACGGCAAATTAATCTATGCCATCGGTTCCCGTCCCAGGAGGAGTTTCTTTCGCTCCTACAGTTCATGACGGCTGATTTGATTGCAGTTAGGGCAAAAATTCCAACCCCAAGAGGCGAAAAGAGGATATTTTGGGGGTGCAGTGTTATAAAGCCATAGGCAATAAAGCCATATGGCCTTATAACTCAATGGAGATTGAAATAAGGCCATATGGTTTTATTTCCATGTAAGGAATGAAATAAAGTCATTATGGTGTTATTTCACATTAAAGTTTTTTTTTTAATAATTCATATTTATTTGATTTGTTTTGTTTATCCCTTCAAAAGTTATAGGCAAAAATACATTATAGCGTCTATACACAGTGCGTCTGACTCGCGAGTCATCTATGTACGTGTTGACTCGCCGTTATTCTACAAAATATCAAACTCATTTTGATTTTCTCGAGTCATGGTAGAGTCATGTCGGTGTAACTACTACATACACATTTTCACCAACGTGTATAGGCCCTATTAGTTTCGCCAGCGCCACGGTTACGGCAACCACCCGGACTTGGCATGGCGTAGGCCAGGGTTATTTATAATAAGCGCGGTCGAAGGCCGCCAACTAAGAAAGTTGTTCTGCACATAAATACCATGGATATCGCCCCAATACATTATACATAAGATTCGTACCGTGGCGCTGGCGCCACGTTCAGGCAACCACCCGGACATGGCGTAGCCCAAGGCTATATATAATAAGCGCGGCCGAAGGCCGCCTACGCAGAAAGGTGTACTACGCAGAAGGACTTAGCATGGTGTAGCCCAGGATTGTTTTTAAAATTAAATTTTAAATATTTCACATACGCGGTTTTGCACCCACAACAGTGCTACCTCAAATGAAAGGTAACTTAATTACCTATCCAATGCAAAAAAAATTTGAAAATCTATTCAATAGTATTGAAGTCCTTTTGATTTAAAAAAATGCTTTAAATGAACTTTGACCCTTAATACTTTTGTTGGGTTGAAAAAAGTTAATTTCCGCTTTCGGATTCTTAATCTACTCGTTAATACGCGTCTTATGAGCTATTACTTGAATTTTTTGCTTAAAATTTCGTAAGACCGTAATCTGCACCTTTACCTTCTTATTTAACTCATTTATGAATCCAGGAATTTTCAAAGCCTTTGTTAACCAAGTACAGTATCACGGAAAAGAAGAGACACAAATGCTTTCAATATATTGAAGAACGGCGGTTAAAATGCAATATAGAGCGCACCTGCCGCGATCAATAAAAACGAAACGTTCCCAGCACAGCAACAATAAAACGATTTTAATCGATGACACGTTTTCAATTGTACCGCTTCGAATGTTTTAAACAGTAGATTTTCGTATTGAATATTTAGAAAAGGTGAGATATAGCGGCAGGGATGGTGGGAGGGGCGTGCGTCGCGCCCCGAGCGTTGACGGGCGTTGCGTCGATGGCGCAGCGATACGCGCCACATCGCACTTCTTTTTTATATGTGTACATATAATTGTGAAATAAGTCCCAAATATTGGGACTTGTATTATTTCCTTCTTTTGGCAGACAATTACACTGTTATGGCGTTATTTCCACTTTTGTCACTCAACGATTATGGTGATATTGCACTTGGGTGTATGCAATAAAGCCATATGTTTTAATTTTTCGTTTCATTGAGATATAAGGCCATACGGCTTTATTGCCTATGGCTTTATAACACTGCACCCATTTTGGCATCAGCTTACTTTCCGGGTGAGGGGGAAACAGCCCCAACTGCTGAATCCAAATCTCTCATTGAGTATTGCCAACAGAAGGGTATCCCATGGGTCCTCTGCTGTGACGCAAACTCCCACCATACAGCTTGGGGTAGTACCAACATAAATAACAGGGGGAGCACTTCCTGTAGTTTATTAGTAGTCACAATATCAATGTAATGAACCGTGGTAATGAACTCTCTTTTGTTAACGCTATTAGAGGGGAGCTTGTTGATCTTACTCTATGTAGCCAAAACATGGCCTTCGCTGTCACAAATTGCCACGTCTCGGGGGAGGAATCAATGTCGGACCACAAACATATTGTATTCGACATGGGTCACATCTCTGACCATGAGTCCGTTTTCAGAAATCCGAGGAAAACCAAGTGGGAACTATATCGCTTTACCATGGAAGAACACGACAATTGCTTGCACCAACCAATAACTACGGGGCGGGAGCTCGAGAGAGAGGTTGAACAGCTTCACTCAGATATCACAACAGTTTTCTACGAGAGTTGTCCCCAAGCAAAACAACGTATACAACATGATGTTCCTTGGTGGAACAAAAAGCTTGAACAATTAAGATGTCAAGCCAGAAGGCTGTTTAATGCAGCTAAAGACACTGTAGACTGGGTCTCCTATAGAAATGCTCTAGCTTCTTATAATAGAGAACTTAGAAAATCTAAGAGCGCAACCTGGAAAGAACACTGTGAAAATATTAAAGATCTCCCTACGGCAGTGCGGCTCCAAAAAGCCCTTGCGAGAGGCCATAGCAACGTCATTGGTACTCTGGAGAACGCAGATAGGAGCTACAAGAAGCAGCCGGAAGACACATGCAAACTACTCACTTCCGGACTGTATACCAGGCCATCAACACTCACATTCCGTAGTAGATAATTCTCCAACGATTAGTGGTGGAGAAAAGAGCCTGGCGACAAAGCTAACGAATGTTTAGAAGGTCCAATGGGCTTTATCGACTTCAAGTCCTTTCAAATCTCCAGGACCGGATGGGGTCTATCCTTGTCTGTTGCAGCAAGGAATCAACTATACAGCTCCAGTCCTATCAAATTTATATAGAGCATCCCTGCTTTTAGGATATATTCCCAACAGGTGGACAGAGGTTAAGGTTGTATTTATACCGAAACCAAGTAAACCGGAAAATCTGCCATTGTCATATCGACCAATAAGTCTCAGTTCCTTTCTCCTAAAGGGAATGGAGAAAATTTTAGATCAGCACATTAGGGAAGTAAACTTAAAGAAACACCCTCTGTGCAAACACCAATTTGCCTACCAACCCGGAAAATTCACGGAGACTGCTATCCATTTCCTTACTGGAAAAATTGAAAAGGCCATGGAGTCTAAAAACATAGCTCTCCCGTGACATCACAGAACCAAGTAAGTGTCAGTTACTTGGTTTCGTCGTTCTACGAATTTTCGGGATCCCGTTAAAAAAATCTATCAGGGACATCGATCCATTTCTTCCTATCTTGTTTCTAAGTACCTTAAACTAAAAAAGTTATAAAACCAAGTAACTTAAAATGCACTGAATCAAGAATTTATTTCACAACAAAACCAAGTAACTCGTGTTCTTTTTTTAATAACTGAAAATTTTACAACAAATACTAGGCTTTTTTACAAAAAATGATTAGAAATCAATTTCTTATGGTCACTCTAAGTTTCTGATTTAGTTTCGATCTCCTATTAATGCAAAAACCATTAAAACTCAGTTGCTAATCAAGAATTATTTGAATTTCCTCAAAAAATGTATGTGATTATTTCACAAAACCAAGTAACTTTTAAAGATGCTTGATTTATCTTATTGCCAGTGGCGTGCCTACGATTATCAACCGAGGCAAGCCCCAGTCCTTATAACCCCAACGAAAGCACTTACTGCTGCCAGAGAACATTTCAGACAAAGAAGAGTTCAGGATATTTATCGACTTTTGCAGACGGGGAAAATTTTCCGCTTTTAGGTTCCGCTAATAGGCACCTTATGTTTGCAGATTTTGTAAGCTTTTCCAATCCAAGGGAAACGTTTTAGGCCCAATTTCACAGTGGCAGGTTAACTTGAGTTTCACAGTTAACTATGGATACGCAATTTTATTTAAGTTATTTTGCTGAATTTTTTCTATATAAATTGTTGCTAGACGGCCTTCTGATATCTGACCAGAGATTAAACCACCAACGTTGGGCAGTTAACCTTTGGTTAACTCAAAATGAAAATTGAAAATCTGTGGAACGTAAGTTAACCTGGCACTGTGAAATTTGGCCTTATTCGCACTATTTCCCATTTAGGTACATTGCAAAAGCTAAGAAATCTTAAATATATATTTTAAGTTTTATAGTGCCTAGCAAATAAAAAAAAATTACAGCACCTACCACTATTGAATTCTTTTTTTCTACTTTAAAATATGCGCCAATAATTTTTGAGTAGCGCACTTTAAAATTGTAGATACATACATAAACAAATTTCATTTTCGTTTTATCGTAAGCATTTATAGCGTACGGTAACACCAGCCAGAAGCCAGCTTCAAAGTTTCATATAAAATTACTTCCAAATTAAAAAAAAAAACAATTGCTTCAGCACGCAGATTCGTACTGGTTTTGAAAGCCCCGTAAAAGCCAATAAGTAAAAGCGAGATGGCCGTCATTGCCTAGGAGGTTAAATGCTGTTTTAAGTAAGTAAGTAAGAGATGGCTATCACGCACTGAAATAATTTTATGTAAATGAGCTATCAGCCGGCAGGTGGCAGGAAAAGCTGTAGGTATGTTTCCATGCTATTAACAGCTATTAGGTAGTAGGTGGCAGGCAGGGAAATAAGAACCGGATATCCTTTTAAGAAGCCAAATGAACATACATATTGTAGCTCATAGGCGATTAGCTAGTCAAGCCGGGCTTTTCGGCTTATATGGAAGGCACGCCACTGCTTATTGCTATAAGATAAGTATTTGAGATAATTTTAAAATTAATGCAGGGATGGTAGGTAGGTAGGTAGGTTCAAGTGGCTGCCGCAGAGGCACACTTAGGCCAGTTTTGAAGGCCCGTTGTGATACCACCAACGCAAGGAAAGTCAGCCCCGGGACCCAGCCATATGGAAAATCCCTGAGTTGTTGGGATTTTCCACATAGCAGAATCCCGGGACTGACACTCCTAAACCGACACCGTTACTCCTCCTCGAACCACTTAGATGACTTAATGAAGCCTATCAAGTCCTTTATGTCCAGTTCCGCGATCTGGCTTAGACTATCTAGGAACGGAACTCCCAAAAAGCGCGTTCTCACGCCGCTTAAAGCCGGACAGTTGCAGATGAGGTGCTCCACCGTTTCCTCCTCCTCATCATCTTTGCAACTCCTGCAGCATCGTCGGTAGGGCACACTTAGCCTTTCTGCATGCCTACCAATGAGGCAGTGACCGGTTAATACCCCTATCAATATGCAGATTTCCCTCCTAGTTAGGGCATAAATGCGTCTAGACCTTTTAAGATCCCATTTTGGCCAGGTTTGTTTCGATATCCGACACCCTGGGGATTGCAGCCATCTTTCGTTGGCTTGACGGAGTGTGTGCTCCTTCAGCATTAGTTTGCATGTGGCAAACGGCATACCTAAGCGCTCTTTATCCCGAAGAACCTGCTTGGTCGTGCCCTGCCTGGCAAGCTCGTCTGCCTTACAGTTTCCCTCAATGTCCCTATGTCCCGGGACCCATATGAGGTTTACGCGGTTCTGTTGGGCCATCTCCTGAAGAGATCGACGACAGCTGAGCGTCAGTTCAGAGTTGAACGTGTATGAGCCAAGGGATTTGATTGCCGCCTGGCTATCGCTGAAAATAGTGATATCTCCTCCGATAACACGTTTGCTTAACCAGGCCGCGGCGTCCCGGATTGCCGAGACTTCCGCCTGGAAGACGCTACAATGATCAGGTAGTCTGAAGGAGAGTTCAAGGTCCAAATCCCTTGAATAAACCCCTCCTCCAACTCTGCCGTCCAACTTCGAGCCGTCGGTGTATATGGAAGTGCCACCATTTGTTTCGGGACACCAATCCGTCCTCTCCCAGTCTTCTCTGCTGGGAATGTTTATTTTGAAGCAGCTATCCCCGACTGTAGTGGTCGCACAACGATCTGTGCTTAGAGGGAGAAAGCTGTAAGATTCCAGAATACTGGAGTGTCCAATAGTACCCGCACCCCAACTGGAGGTTTCTCTTAGGCGCAGAGCTGATGCCGCCGCTGACCGAAACCCTTCCAGATCAAGTGGCAAAATGCCCAGAATGGCCTGGAGGGCTTCGTTGGGCGTTGTCCTTAGCGCACCGCTTATACAGATCATATTGGATCTATGGACTTTCCGCAACAGATTCAGGTATGTTGTCTTGCTCAGTGCCGGCCACCATACGACGACTCCATACAGCATGATTGGGCGAATGATGGCCGTGTAGATCCAACTGCATACTCTAGGGCTGAGCCCCCATTTTTTGCCAATGGCTCTTTTGCATGTGTAAAGAGCGATGCAAGCTTTCTTCTGGCGCTGAAGAACATTCTCCTTCCAATTCAGTTTCCTGTCCAGAACTATGCCTAGAAACTTGGCCTTATCCGACAAGCCCAGGCGCGTGCCATCTAGTTCTGGTAGGCTTAGTGGCGGTATTTTGTACCGGTTGGTGAAGAGGACAAGTTCCACTTTCCCCGGGTTGATACTAAGTCCGCAGCGAGAGGACCACCTCGAAACCTCTCGCAGTGCTACTTGCATCAGGTCACACAGAGTTTGTGGGAACTTGCCTCTGAATGCAATAGCTAAATCGTCTGCGTATGCCACTATCTTCCCGCCCCCCCAGCTTGTGTCACGTAGCAACGAGTTGACTGTGAGGTTCCATAAAAGCGGGGAAAGAACACCACCCTGGGGCGTTCCCCTTGTGACATAGCGTGATAACTCGACCGTACCAAGTGAAGAAGCTATTTTCCTTCCTCTTAGAAGTTGGTCAATTAAACCAGTTAGAGGTCTATCTACGCCCAGATTAGTTAGAGCGGAGTTGATCGCCTCCGGGCTTATATTGTTGAAAGCCCCCTCAATGTCTAAGAAGGCCACGAGACAGTAGTCCTTTTCACACAGCGATTTCTCAATGACAGATACTAGGCTGTGCAGAGCAGTTTCTGTTGATTTACTCTTGGTGTATGCATGCTGATAGCTAGAGATAAGGTTGCTATCAATAGTCGTTGAAAGGTAGTCGCTTAGTATCCTCTCAAAGGTTTTGAGTACAAAGGACGAGAGACTGATCGGTCTGTAATCTTTTGGCTCGTAGTGGGATGCCTTCCCAGCCTTAGGGATAAACACTACCGTGGCGCTTCTCCAGGAGCCCGGAATGTGGTTGAGAGCCAGGCAGGCTGTGAAGAGAAATACCAGCCATTTAGCTGATGTCTCCAACGTGTTTATAAGTTGCGCGGGGATAATCCCGTCCGGCCCGGCAGCCTTATACGGTTCAAAGCTCTTAACTGCCCACCTTACTCTTTCCTCAGTGATGGGTATATTTACTGCCAGGTTTGTTGCAGGTGCTAGTGGTGCATCATGCAGATTCCCCGGAAAATGTGTATTCAAGAGCAGCTCAAGGGTTTCCTCTTCCGTGCTGGTCCAGGATCCGTCAGGCTTTCGCAAATAGCTGATGGTTGTTTGACTTTTCGAGAGGACTCGTCTAAGTCTCGCTGTGTCGTCGACCTTTTCGACGCCAGTGCAGAAATTTCTCCACGAGGTTCTCTTCGCCTGTCTCAGAGCTTTTTTGTAGGCCCTTAGTTTAGCTTTATATTCATGCCAATGAGGCTCAGAGCCGAAGCTCTTGGCCTTGTTAAATTGTTTCCGGCATGATATTCGGAGCGAGTCCAAATCGTAGGACCACCAATGTGGCCTGTGTTTACCGCGTGGTTTTGGCACTGGACAAGCCTGTCCTAGAGCATTTGAGAGCGCCGATGTAAATGTAGTAACAAGATCCTCCAGCTCCTCTACTGATGAGGGGGCTTGTGAGGGCAGTACTGGTAGGTCTCTGTCTAATATTTCATTGTGTAACTGCCAATCAGTGTTACGTGGATTGCGCTTCATGATTGGTTGTTCTACAATAAAGTCTAAAACCATTTCTATGTAACGGTGGTCGGAGAAAGAATGTTCTTCCAGAACCCGCCATTTTCTGACCCACTCATAAGCGCCTTCACTACAGATAGTGAGGTCTATGACCTCCCTGCGGGTCTTAGTGATAAAAGTAGGCTCATTACCCACGTTGCAAATCACCAGGTTGGTTGTTAAGAGGTAATCAAACAGAGACTCGCCCCTGGCATTGATGTCGGAGCTCCCCCATTGGACATGGTGAGCATTAGCGTCCGCTCCAATAATAAGATTACCCGTGCAGAAATTTGACACCAGGTCTTTCACCTCCGTTTGTGGTGGGGGTTCTTCGGCGTCGTAGGGCATATAGACCGACGCCACCGTCAGGCGGGTGCTGTCGACCGTTAGACTGATAGCGGTAATATCTCCATTGGTGTAGTTAGGTAGGAGAAAGGAGTTCAACTCAGACTTGACCAAAATACACGTTCTGACTTTGCTCTCCTCGCTGGCTCGAATGAGCTTGAAGCCCTTAGTCCCCAATCCGCAGATTCTCGAGCTATTGACCCAGGGTTCTTGGATGAGGACCACATCCACGTCGCCTTTAGAAAGACGACTACTTAAAGCAGCCGAAGCCACTTTAGATTTGTGCAAATTAATCTGAAGCACCACCAACATGAGAGCGCACAGACTTCCCTGCCGTCCCCATATCGTCGAGGTTTGCTCCATCCCGGAGGTTGCCTATCAACGACGAGTTGTTCCGATTAACTGCCCGATGTGGCGTTGCAGGAGTCCTGCTGCCTGTAGCGTTAGATGTTAGTCGCTCAGCGTTGGCTGCTACCACCGTGACGTCGAGGACTTCCTCGTCCTGTAGGCTGTCCTCCATCTCCGAGTTGTTCACAGCACTATCGCCAAGAGACGTGGCGGATAACATGCTTTCCGCATCGGAATCCTCCGCTTCCTCTTCTGGTAATAAGTTTTCCGGTTCCCCCGGAGTAGCCGAGAAGGCAGCGCGCTGAGCATCACCACGATATACGTGGATAACGATCTGGCCTACGCTGTAGTGTACTAGGCCATTGCACCTTTTGAGGGGCTCGATTGACTCTTTATTCATGGTGAACACCACCTGTCTGTCGGGCCCTACCGCATCCCCGACCAGATTGACACTCCAGTCATGCGTTGGGAGGGACGGATTCATTAGCCGTAGCATCCCGAGTATTCTCTCGGGTTCGTCAGGGATGGCCGGAATCCACGCCCTTGCCCTTGGACGAGCTGGAATGTCCTTCCAGTCGACGACCTCTATCTTTGCGCCCTGGTAGACTTCACCCAGTTTAGCAGCTGCTGCCTTGTACAGTGCTACGGTTTTTGCATCCTCGCATGCGAGTAATTTAATTTGACCCTGGTGCCAACCCGCATCCGTTACTCGTGCCGAACTACCCGGAAACTCCGGAGCAACGTTGAGAAGAATGTTGCCGAGTTCATTTCGCACGTAACGCCACCGGTCCTTGGGGATGGCCAGACGGTCATTGCCTCGGTCAAGGACGCCTATAAGGATCCTGTCCTTGGTTACCTCAGCAAAGCTTAGTTTGCCCGCTCCAGAGGTATTCTGATGCCGCTTGGGAGGGGGAATAAACTCCAGATCCGATCTCTGGCGCTTGAAAGGGTTAACTTTTAACCTCTTTGGCATGTACGAATTTTGGAAATCCGGTATCACAGCTTTCGCTAGCTCTACAGATTTACTGGAATTCGGCGACAGTGATTCCTGCGGTACCCCTTCATACCTCTTCAGGATCTTTGCAGCCAATCTTTTCTCGTGGTATGTGAAGCGGCGGGGAGATGTCTCCCTGGAGTGCGGACCCGTAGTTGCCATCGCGGTCGCTCTCCTTGCCGACATCTCAGTTGCAGCTTCCTTCTCCTTCGAAACTCCGAGGCCAGGTCGTGAGACCGCTGCCACAGACGTAAAGATACTGGTTTTCATATCAGCGGTTGATGGGAGTTTAGCATCCGCCGTTGCCCGCTTAGCTGCGTTGGCAACCGCACTGGTGCTAGCTCCCATCAAGTCAATCTTATTCGATAGAGGGTTGGTTGACCGACTCGTAGTTGCCATCGCTGTCGATCCCCCCCTTGATTGTGGAACGGAGGTTGTCCTCCGGCGTTGTTGTTGCTTCCTCGCCTGCTCCTCCATAGCTCTCCTTTGCTGAGGAGTGAAATTTGGCGTTGTTTGTTTTTTAGATTTTTCGTTTTTATTCAGATTATTCGAGTTCATCTTGTTCGTACGACCCATCGCCGGACAAGGCCAGCTTAGGGTCAAGGGAAGAGTAGGGGAAAATGTGTCGTCCGCCGCGGCAGAGCCCCGTACCGCGGTAAGGCCATGCTTACTCTCTGAGGCGACCCGGTGTCAGAGAGGCTCCGTTCAAATACAGCCACGATTTGCCTCCCGGCTGCAAACGTCCAATGGGCACGGTTTCGCATAACACCCTGGATTGGGAGGGGGAAGATCTTTGTCGTCGCGCCAGAGAGGCTAGGCTGCTCTCGTGATGAAGTGCCGTACGGAGCTATGATCACAAGGGCAGCGTAGCCCTGTGGCTATCGACTTAAGCCCTCGTACCGCGGCAAGGTATCCACCCTTCACGAGGGTAATGCAGGGATAAAGCTAGGGAATATTATGTGATTTCAGCCCAGCATTAGGTGGCGAACCAGAACACATTTTGCCAGAGAAGTAAGGACTTTTTTATACTATATCTGAAAGTAATGTAGTGCAAGAGAACTTTTTAGTCTTGAGTCAGACGCAGGCCAAGAGCTTCTTTTTCCTCAATGGCAGCCCACTACCGGGAGGTGAAATCTTGGTTTGCCTGATGGTGAGAATCTAGAATATATATATCAAGCCAAGGCAATTTTGGTCGCTTCGTATCAAACCACGCCAATCTTTCCTTTTTCCATTTCAGTCGAGGTCGCCCCTTTCTTCTGCGTCCCGATTCGCGTATCGATAGGAAAACCTCCTGGGCTGGAGCTTGCTTTCCATTACCATAAAATGAACCAGTCAGCGGAGCCTTTAGGCTTTAAATCGCTACAATATGGTCAGTTCTGCGTAGAGCTCGTGCAGCTCATCATTAAATTTCCTTCGATACTCGCCGTTGGCATCACAGGAAGGACCACAAATCTTCCGGAGAACTTTTCTCTCAAATACTCCAAGGGCCATCTCATCTTCTCTTGACACTGCCCATGATTCCGATCCGTAAATTAGGACTCATATGATAAGAGAATTATGTATGTAGCGTGATCTTCGTCTGTCGAGAGAGGACTTTACTTCTCAATTGCCTACTTACTCCGAAGTAACACTTGTTGGCAAGAGTGTTTCTCCTTTGGATTTCGACTATCGATGAGATAAACAAGGAAAATTTAGTGTGAGACCCAAAAAATAAAAAGGATTTCCTACCGGCATGCAATCTCGTTTTTA
This sequence comes from Campiglossa producta, assembly GCA_964058755.1. Lineage (NCBI taxonomy): Eukaryota > Metazoa > Arthropoda > Insecta > Diptera > Tephritidae > Campiglossa > Campiglossa producta. The sequence goes on from CAXKVI010000004.1 coordinate 44,240,578, forward strand.
TATGAAAGTGCACAACAAACCCAAGTAACTATCAACTTGCTTGGTTTGTCGTTACACAAAATTTTTTTTTGTATGAAAGCCAAAAATCGTATCAAACTAAAATCAAAGTTACTTGGAAGTTGCTTGGTTTTGTTCTTAAACAAAATTTTTTCTTGTATGAAAGGAAAAAATCGTGTTTTTTAAAAACTCTGTAACTGTTTATCGTGGTCAATATACCCATAACTACGTCAAAAAAATTTCCTGCACATGTGCATAAAAAAACTTTGGGGTCTTATCTTTTCATAATTAAAAAAGTTGTATACAAAAATTGATATTTGCCGAAGATATGGGCTGTTACGCAAATCCTTAATTTCCCAACATTTTGAAAAAACTAGTTACTTGGTTTTGTTGTGTCACGGGACAGCTCTATGTGCATTCATCGATATATCAGGCGCTTTCGATAATACGACGTATCAGGGCATTGAGGAAGCCATGATTAGCAAGGACGTAAGCCCAATGATCACTCGCCATGATTAGCAAGGACGTAAGCCCAATGATCACTCGCTGGGTCCTGGCCATGCTAAAGCTAAGAAAAATCAGCTTTGAGCTAGGAGGGAGTGCTGGCTCAATCGTGCCACAAGAGAATGCACTCAGGGAGGTGTACTTTCTCCTCTACTGTGGACCCTAGTCATATACGAGCTTCTTCATCGTTTGAACCGCAATGGCTTTGACGTACAGGGGTATGCGGATGACTTAGTAGTCTGCGTAACAGGAATGCATGAAGAAACAATATTCGATCGCATGCAACAAGCCCTGCGCATCATTGAAATATGATGTGCTAACAATGGGTTATATATCAACCCAAATAAAACTGTCTTGGTGCGTTTCACGAGGCGAAGAAAGCTGTCTATGTTTGAGCCGTCCCTAGGAGGCAGCCGCATAGGTTATCCGACGGAAGCAAAATACCTAGGAGTAACATTGAACAAAACCCTCGCATGGAATGCTCATTTGGAGGCTACCATAAATAAAGCAACGAGGAAAGCAAAACATGGGGGCTGTCTCCCAAGATGACGTACTCGACGTTTAATACAGTTGTGAAGCCAATAGTCACATACGCTTCTCTAGTCTGGTTGCCTAAGACTGCTCAAATAACAGCGGTAACAAAGTTAAGTAAGCTGCATCGGCTAGTCTGTGTCGGCATAACAGGTGCAATGAGAACGTGCCCTGCTGATGCCTTAAGTGCCCTTTTGGGAATACCTCCTTTCTCTATTTTGATAGAGAAGGAGGCCACACTTGCTGCATTAAGACTTCAAAACATTTCCGATCTAAAAATCGGAAATATGACCGGACATATGAAGATAGTCAAGAATTTTATAAATAGTCCTATATTGCAAGTAAGCGATGCAATAACTCCTACGTTCAGGATCATGCGAAACTTTGAAGTTTCTACCCCGCTATCTTTAAAGCGAAAATCCATGCAAATCCATGGAAATCCTCCTCCGAAGACTATCCTCTAGGCGAATCTACATTATGTCGGACAGTCAAGACGCCCTAGGTGCCTTGCAGTCTTTCACTATAACTTCGAGGCTTGTCGATGAGTGCGCTGAATCTTTCAGATACAACAATTTGTCGGTTTTGCGAACTGGACGATGAAACGCCGGTTCATATACTCTGTGAATACTTTGCGTTAGCAAGAAAGATATGGAATAAAAAACCTGAGGAGCTGCTCAAATTTATAAAAAGCCTTCGCATACAGCAATAAGCTGAAAGGTCACACAATAGATCGTATAAATGATCGCGGTGTAATAAGGCCGTATAATAATAATAATACTTACATATATATAGGATGTATTTAGTTAATAAACATTTTGCTACTGAAGAATGTAAACTACTCGTTTTGTTGAGGAATAATTATTTTTGTTTTAAGAATGTAATGGGGTGTGGTTGCTGTGCGACCTTGCCCAATCCCGACTCTTGCGTCTTCGTTCGTACACTCTGGGCAACGTGAGCTATCTAGGCTCGCGGCAGAAAGAGAGGGAGCCCCGGTGGGGCCACTCTGACATACTTGGTTTAAGGGCTCACCAAGGTCTTTTGCGCAGCGTCTGTTCACCATGAGGTGCGGCTGCAAGCGGGCGTCTGTCTTGAAGCAAGCGGCTCGCTATATAAATGTGTAAATATTTTCCAAAAACCCCAAAACGGGTTGTGCGCTGGGTTTGGGACCCGCCGCGTAAAAAACTTAATTCCAATGAAAACTAATGTGCCAAAGCCTCGGATGAGAACCCCCTTTAATGTTGACGACCCGGCAAAACGAATAAGGCATAACGATTTGCATATTAGGGCATGTACCGGGAATGTCCGGACCCTTTCAAGGGACGGTACCGCTGCCAGACTGGTTGATGTCCTCGTAGGCGCAAAGGCCGACATCACCGCCCTGCAGGAAATGCGATGGACTGGGCAGGGAAAGACGACCATCGGTCCTTGTGACGTAACAAACGGTAAAAGAATATTTTTTGATACATATAACCGTTTTTGAGAAAAATCCGGAAAAGTCTATACATACGTGGCATTTATGTGAATAAAATGTATAGAATTAGTTTTGCAATCGCGATATCTCAGAACTGATGACTCCTAGAGAAAAACTGTTCGGACCATTTTTGTAGAGAATTTTCAGGTCTACAACTTTATCTCAGGTAGTTTTTTAGAGAAAACTAACTGTTTTCAAGAAAAACGCAAAATACCTCAAAATTTGACTAAAGTTGGTATTTGAAATGAGTTTTTTAAAAAAGAGCTCGGGGAAAAATGTTGAAACTCAACAAATCATCTTATTTTAATGCATCTTTGAGAATTCAAAAGAAAAAATGTAAGGACATGCCCTTTTTAATAAAACATGCACCTTTTAATAAAACACTAGTATATCCCGTGGTCGAAATTCGACCAATTTAAAATAGTTGAACTTATTCAAACATCTGATCAACTTTTTGTCAATAGCTGCCTTTAGGCCCGTGGCCGAACCTCGACCAACTTAAATGTATACATTAAAAACTCATCTATAGGCAAAATGAGGCCATCAAAGAATTTTAAAAATAACGGCTGTTATTATATAATAAAAATATTAAATTACAGCAGCCCTTTCCAAAATTATTTATGGCAAATGCCATGCAAATATTCGGTTTTCGAGATTTTATGTTGCACTTGAATAATCGGATGATGAGATTGTGCTTAACAAATAGCCACTAATTTATGCGATCGTTTTGTCACAAATGGTAGAAATCACTAAAATTTATAGAAGTAATCTACCGAAGTCCGATAAATAGACTACTGTGTTTGAAAAAATTTCATCAAAAATTAGACAAAAAACCCAAATTGAATAAGCGGTTATCGCATTTCTATAATGGGTGGTATGTATGCATATGCTTTCCGTCAACTAAAAATATTCAGCAATTTTTTTCTCGATATCACAAACATAAAAATTTTAAAAAAGTCAAGATAAGAAATTTTTATATATTGAAAAAATAAAAACAATTTTCAATGACAAAAAATAAAAAAATTAAAAAGGGCCGCGATAGCTCTACTTGAACCATTAACCGCTCGACCACTACCCCCGACGCTTCCCACTGGGCTATCGCTTTATGTACAAATTGGTTGTCAGATAACCAATTCAAGTGGTATGAGAAATTTTCATTCGCTTATTACAGATAAATGAAGCAGGATTGGTTATATATTAGATAATTGTGCACTGCTTTAGAGGTATGCCAACAAATCCATATGCATTTCATAAATATTTATGCATATTTAGTATGGGTTTAAGCTTGGCAAATATTTATATGTGAAATTTGTTAGCCTATTAATATAATAGATAATGGACCAAAGTACTCAATGAGCGAGGGAATGAAAATAATTTCTCTCTCATAATAGGACGTGTTTAATGAGGGAGAGAATGAAGATAAAGAGTGGTTTCCTTTGAAGTTCAGCCAACTTCGAAATATGAGTTTGACGCTATTACTCTAACTCTCAAAGAGCGAGAGAATCAAAATATTTCCATTGCTGGTATTTTACACACATATACAAATTTCTCAAAATAAGCGTGGTACTCCAACAACAGGAGCCATATTGAATTATTATTTTATTTTTTTTTGAAACATTTTTTTTGTATGGTGGTACGCAAGCCAACTTTGATTGCGACATATTTTTTTCAAATTAAAAGTTTGACCATGGTTGCCCTATTTCACATTTTAATAATGGTGTTATGAGAACATAAAACTTTGTAGAATTTCATTTTAAACAAATCTATTACATCGGAATTTTTCCGAGCAGTTCTAGCGGTTTCAAGATATCCAATTCAGCCTGCAACTTCTCATGCCCTTGGTGTCTTGTCCATAATCAATTCCTTGAATAAATTTTTTTAATATGGAATTCTACAATTAAGTGAAGCTTTATTGGGCTTTTGAATCTCTATTTAGATATACATATATACATACATATTAGAGCTTTATGGATAAATATAATTTTGATAACGTTTTCCCAAAAAATTGTATAGTTAAATTACATTTTATTATAAGTATATGTAATTGAAAATTTAATTTTTTCATGATTTTATGGCACAACAATATAACATTTTTAGTTTTTCATTTGTTTATTTAAACTTTGGAATATAAGGCGACGATAGTTATCTCATTTTTATTATAGAATTCTACGAAAAAGATGTTTGATTTTTATTTTTTTTAAAAAGCAAATTTTCATATTATATAGAATTGACGGCAATGGGTGTATCTATTTCAATCTCATTCTTTTTTTTTTTTTTTTCTTGATGAATTTCAATACAGAAAGTTAAAACATTGATTGCTTCTTTCCTAAAAATTTTATTTTTAAACTATTTTCGTTTATAATAAAGCGTGCGAGATATGAGAAAAACAAATTGTCACTTTTTTTTAATCCTTTGGTACATAACAACACATATTGGGGCAACTCTCATGCGGAAACAAATTGGCTATTCGCGCCGACGCCATCTATTTGGAGTGTAACATTTCAATATACATATGAGTTCAACGCCGAATCTACTGTTTGAACTCAATGAGCGAGAGAATTGGAGTGTTTACGCATATGTGTATATGTGTATATAAATAGATATGAGTATGAAATTGGCTTGACGTTTATTTTGAAGGGGTGGAAATTTGGAAATATGAGTTCGTGTAATATTAAAGAGTATTAATGAGCGAGAGAACGAAAATAGAGAAGTATGGGTTGTATTTAAAAAAAATGTATTATACATGGCGTGGTTTTAAAACTTTTTAGTGGGGGTAAATTACAAATTCTGGTTAGGTCAAAAAAAGTGTGAGGGTTTTCTAGCTTTTTTCTTTAACCATAACTTAGCAATATTTAAAAGACACTTTATATGGATTTTTCTTTTGATTTAAAGAAAAAAAATGTATATTGATTTTTAAAAAAATTCTATTCAATTTGGTCTAGACTTGTTTGGGGCTCGGGTTGCAAATCTGCCCTTTTAAAAGTTAATACATATATACATTTGAAAAGAAATTATTTGTTGTCTTCAGTAAAATTTAAGATTTCCGCTTATCACTTGGTTTAGTTCAAAATAACGTAGTATCCATAAAATATTTTGTCGATTTTTATACTTTAAATAAGGAATTTGTCAGCAACTCTATCTCAATCGATAGAATTTGAAAAAAAATTCGCAAATTGCAGCTTTCATCTTCAAAAATTTGAGCAGTCAGACTTATATTAATGGTAATTTTTTGAAATAATTACCAAAAAAAAAAAAACAAAAAGAAATTGTATAAGCGGTTATAGCATTTCTATAATGGGTGGTATGTATGTATATTTATGATATAAAATTATTATTTCACATGGCTTTCCGTAAACTAAAAATATTCGCACCAAATTTTTTTCTTCTCGAAAATAGAGATCACAAACATAAAAATATTGTTTATAAAAATATTAAAAAGTCAAGATTAGAAATATAAAAATATATAAAAAATATAAACAATTTTCAATGACAAAAAAGAAAAAAAATTTTGGCCTATAGCTGTGTAACTAACTGTACTCGAACCATCAACCGCTCGACCACTACCCACTAACGCTTCCCACTGGGCTATCGCTTTATTTACAAATTGATTGTCAGATAACCAATTTAAGTTGCATGAAAAATTTTCATTCGCTTATTACAGATAAATGAAGCAGTATTGGTTATATATTAGATAATTGTGCACTGCCTTAGAGGTATGCCAACAAATAAATATGCATTTCATAAATATTTATGCATATTTAGTATGGGTTTAAGCTTGGCAATGGTTTATATGTAAAATTTGTTAGCCTATTAATATAATAGATAATGGACCAAAGTACTCAATGAGCGAGGGAATGAAAATAATTTCTCTCTCATAATAGGACGTGTTTAATGAGGGAGAGAATGAAGATAAAGAGTGGTTTCCTTTGAAGTTCAGCCAACTTCGAAATATGAGTTTGACGCTATTACTCTAACTCTCAAAGAGCGAGAGAATCAAAATATTTCCATTGCTGGTATTTTACACACATATACAAATTTCTCAAAATAAGCGTGGTACTCCAACAACAGTAGCCATATTGAATTATTATTTTATATTTTTTTGAAACATTTTTTTTGTTTGGTGGTACGCAAGCCAACTTTGATTGCGACATATTTTTTTCAAATTAAAAGTTTGACCATGGTTGCCCTATTTCACATTTTAATAATGGTGTTATGAGAACATAAAACTTTGTAGAATTTCATTTTAAACAAATCTATTACATCGGAATTTTTCCGAGCAGTTCTAGCGGTTTCAAGATATCCAATTCAGCCTGCAACTTCTCATGCCCTTGGTGTCTTGTCCATAATCAATTCCTTGAATAAATTTTTTTAATATGGAATTCTACAATTAAGTGAAGCTTTATTGGGCTTTTGAATCTCTATTTAGATATACATATATACATACATATTAGAGCTTTATGGATAAATATAATTTTGATAACGTTTTCCCAAAAAATTGTATAGTTAAATTACATTTCATTATAAGTATATGTTATTGAAAATTTAATTTTTTCATGATTTTATGGCACAACAATATAACATTTTTAGTTTTTCATTTGTTTATTAAAACTTTGGAATATAAGGCGACGATAGTTATCTCATTTTTATTATAGAATTCTACGAAAAAGATGTTTGATTTTTATTTTTTTAAAAAAGCAAATTTTCATATTATATAGAATTGACGGCAATGGGTGTATCTATTTCAATCTCATTCTTTTTTTTTTTTTTGTTTTCTTGATGAATTTCAATACAGAAAGTTAAAACATTGATTGCTTCTTTCCTAAAAATTTTATTTTTAAACTATTTTCGTTTATAATAAAGCGTGCGAGATATGAGAAAAACAAATTGTCACTTTTTTTTAATCCTTTGGTACATAACAACACATATTGGGGCAACTCTCATGCGGAAACAAATTGGCTATTCGCGCCGACGCCATCTATTTGGAGTGTAACATTTCAATATACATATGAGTTCAACGCCGAATCTACTGTTTGAACTCAATGAGCGAGAGAATTGGAGTGTTTACGCATATATGTATATGTGTATATAAATAGATATGAGTATGAAATTGGCTTGACGTTTATTTTGAAGGGGTGGAAATTTGGAAATATGAGTTCGTGTAATATTAAAGAGTATTAATGAGCGAGAGAACGAAAATAGAGAAGTATGGGTTGTATTTAAAAAAAATGTATTATACATGGCGTGGTTTTAAAACTTTTTAGTGGGGGTAAATTACAAATTCTGGTTAGGTCAAAAAAAGTGTGAGGGTTTTCTAGCTTTTTTCTTTAACCATAACTTAGCAATATTTAAAAGACACTTTATATGGATTTTTCTTTTGATTTAAAGAAAAAAAATGTATATTGATTTTTAAAAAAATTCTATTCAATTTGGTCTAGACTTGTTTGGGGCTCGGGTTGCAAATCTGCCCTTTTAAAAGTTAATACATATATACATTTGAAAAGAAATTATTTGTTGTCTTCAGTAAAATTTAAGATTTCCGCTTATCACTTGGTTTAGTTCAAAATAACGTAGTATCCATAAAATATTTTGTCGATTTTTATACTTTAAATAAGGAATTTGTCAGCAACTCTATCTCAATCGATAGAATTTGAAAAAAAATTCGCAAATTGCAGCTTTCATCTTCAAAAATTTGAGCAGTCAGACTTATATTAATGGTAATTTTTTGAAATAATTACCAAAAAAAAAAAACAAAAAGAAATTGTATAAGCGGTTATAGCATTTCTATAATGGGTGGTATGTATGTATATTTATGATATAAAATTATTATTTCACATGGCTTTCCGTAAACTAAAAATATTCGCACCAAATTTTTTTCTTCTCGAAAATAGAGATCACAAACATAAAAATATTGTTTATAAAAATATTAAAAAGTCAAGATTAGAAATATAAAAATATATAAAAAATATAAACAATTTTCAATGACAAAAAAGAAAAAAAATTTTGGCCTATAGCTGTGTAACTAACTGTACTCGAACCATCAACCGCTCGACCACTACCCACTAACGCTTCCCACTGGGCTATCGCTTTATTTACAAATTGATTGTCAGATAACCAATTTAAGTTGCATGAAAAATTTTCATTCGCTTATTACAGATAAATGAAGCAGTATTGGTTATATATTAGATAATTGTGCACTGCCTTAGAGGTATGCCAACAAATAAATATGCATTTCATAAATATTTATGCATATTTAGTATGGGTTTAAGCTTGGCAATGGTTTATATGTAAAATTTGTTAGCCTATTAATATAATAGATGCTTAAAACCCACCGTAACTCGTTATTATTAGGAAACTATTGCTGGGCCCCCATTTTTTTTTTCAGATATAAAAATATAATTGAATACCACATAATTTAATGTTATTTAATTTTTTTTCAGAGGCGCAGAAGTTAGTTATATAATAATTTGTTTATGGGGCCTATTACGGTTCGCGAGTCGCTTGAGTTATTCGACTCGCCTTATTTGGCGAGTCGCCTAGCTCGAATGATTATGGATAGCGAACAAACTAGTTCGCCTGAAACATTTTGTTGCCAGTTCTAAAAACAGAAAGCGGTGAACGTCAAATGTAAAAAAAAACTACAAATTGAACAAAACTGAAGTTTCAATTATGTATTATTATTGTACGTTTTTATGGAATATTGTAGTTAAGAGCCAGACAAGCTGCATATAGAAAAACCAACCATTTCCAACGTGTGCGGAGTTGTGCCAGGATAATCCCCAACAGCCTTGAACGGCTCGAATCTTTAATTACCCACCTTATCCCTTCTTCCGTGATGAAAATGTGTGCAGCCAGGTTTGTTGCAGGTGCTAAGAGTGCAACATGCGAGCTCTCTGGAAAGTGTGTAATCAAGAGCAGCTCCAGCGTTTCACGTTTCGAGCTGGTCCAGGATCTGGCAGGTTTCCGCAAATAGCCTATATGTAGCTGTTTGAGTTCTTGAGAGCACTCGTCTCAGTCTCGCTGTATAGTCGACATTCTCGACCGCAGTACAAAAAATTCTCCACAAAGTTCTCTTCGCCTGCCTCAGAGCCTTGTATGTTTATATTTATATCTGAGTCATTGAGTCTCCTTGCGAAGGCTCTAGGCCTTATTAAATTGTTTCCTCCACCAGTGTGGCCTATGTTTACAGCGTGGTTTTGGCACTGGACAGGCCTTATCGAGGGCATTTGAGAGCGCCGTTGTAAAGGTCGTAACTAGGTCTTCCGGCTACGTACAGGTCATACCACCACCGCTCTTTGGCGATGGCCAAACTGTCGTTGTCTCGGTCAAGGATACCTATTAAGATCCGGTCCATGGTCACTTCATCAAAGCTTGGTTTACCCCAAAATGACACCACTATATCCCCGAAATTACCCCAAAATTATCCCAATATTACCACAAAATGACCAAAAAATATCTCCAGAATGAACACAAAATTAGTCAAAATGACCACAAAAAACCCCCAAAATGACCCTAAAATATTCCCAAAATGACCACAAAATGACACCAAATTATTCCAAAAATGCCCACAAAATAACGACTAAAATTTCCTCGAAATTAGTCCAAAATGACCCCAAAATATTCCAAAAATGACCACAAAATAACAACAAAATATCATCAAATTTAGTCCAAAATGACCACAAAATAACTCCAAAATATTCCCAAAATTACCCCAAAATGACCACAAAATAACACCAAATTATTCAAAAAATGACCACAAAATAACAACAATATATCCCCGAAATTAGTCTAAAATGACCACAAAATAACCCCAAAATGACACCAAAATATTCCAAAAATGACCACAAAAAAACGACAAAAATTTCCTCGAAATTAGTCCAAAATGACCCCAAAATATTCCAAAAATGACCACAAAATAACAACAAAATATCACCAAATTTAGTCCAAAATGACCACAAAATAATTCCAAAATATTCCCAAAATTACCCCAAAATGACACCAAATTATTCAAAAAATGACCACAAAATAACAACAATATATCCCCGAAATTAGTCCAAAATGACCACAAAATAACCCCAAAATGACACCAAAATATTCCAAAAATGACCAAAAAATAACGACTAAAATTTCCTCGAAATTAGTCCAAAATCACCCCAAAATATTCCAAAAATGACCACAAAATAACAACAAAATATCAAATTTAGTCCAAAATGACCACAAAACAACTCCAAAATATTCCCAAAATTACCCCAAAATGACCACAAAACGACACCAAATTATTCAAAAAATGACCACAAAATAGCAACAATATATCCCCGAAGTTAGTCCAAAATGACCACAAAATAACCCCAAAATGACCACACAATTAGCCCAAAAAATCCCCAAAATGACAACAAAATATTTCAAAAATGACCATAAAATAACAAAATATCCCCGAAATTAGTCCAAAATAACCACAAAATGACCATAAAATCAAATTTTTCCTCCTAGTCACCTTCAAATTCTGTTAGCCAGATTTTGACACTCCCGGCGAACGAATTTGGATCGAGTCGCAAACAGTAATCGCTTCATTTTTGACATTCGCTTAATTTTGAAGTTTGAGGCGAATGTTATCGGGCGACTCGCAGTCGGTAATACAAATGTAGGCGAGTCGCGCATATTTTTGTTCGACTCTCAAACCGTAAAAGGCTCCTATAACAATTAATGTTATTTAACAAAAAAAAAAATTCTAAATTAGAGTGCCCTTTTTTTCTAAATGTCAAAAAAAAAAAATTATCAAAATCGGTTCAGTAGTTTCTGCGAAAAAATTTTTGACCGATTTGATGCGACAAAATTCAATTGGTTATAACAATGTAATGGTAAAAAATTTCGAGAAAAAAATTAACAGGATTTCCTACCATTTTATAAGGCTTTAATATGAAAAAATTTTGGTTATTCGAACACTTGGTAAATGCGAGCTCACTTGAGATGGCCTCACCCATCGGTAACTGAGTTGTAAAGAAGTAAATAAAAATGTAAATACTACTCATGACGTAATCTTCATCTAGACTCCTCCACCCCCATGTCTTCGTAAATAAGCAAACCAAAGACCCTCCGCCCCCAATTGTGCTTACGTAATAGTTGAACGGCCCTTAACTGAGTTATCGCTCAAAATGAGATTGCCCAAAAACCTTAAAATTTCCCTACAACATGGGTATCAAACGAAAGGAGAAGGCCCCAGGTTTCATTTGAACTTTGATATATTTCGATAATTTTGTCGCTAACTGAGTATTCGGCCAAAATGTGAATGCTCGAAAACCTTTAAATTTCCCTACAATATGGATATCAAACGAAAGGGGAAGGCCCTAGGTTTCATTTGGACTTTAATATATTTCGATAATCTTATCGATAACTGAGTAATCGGTCAAAATGTGATTGTAAAAAACCTTTAAATTTCCCTACATATGGGTACCAAACGAAAGATGTGGGTCCCAGGTTTTTTTGGACTTCGATATATTTCGATAAATTTGTCAATATCTGAGTTATCGTCAAAATTTGAGGCTTAAATACCTTAAAATTCCCCTACAATATGATATAAAACCGAAAGGGAAAGGCCCCAGGTTTCATTTGGATTTCGATATATTTCTATAAATTTATCGATAACTGAGTTATCAGGCAAAATGTGATTGCCCAAAAACCTTCAAATTTCATTTGGACTACTGTATCTATCGATAATTTCAAACAGTGCAGTATAGGGAATTTCTAATCAACACCGACCAAAGAGAGTCAGCCTTTGAGTGTCAGGGTATAGTTGTACAGGCTGGAGGTGATTAAGGATATACACATCCCTCCCGTCACCTGCTGTCCCAGAAGTTATCGCCCTGACTTTAGTGCGTTTCTTTGTGGCGATAACCGTATCATCATGGGCGATTTTAATACCCACCATGATATGTGGCACTCACGCCTTTCTGTAGATAGCAGAGGACGGGAATTAGCCGAGCAAATTGACGCTTCCACTTTCTGCACTGTGAATGGAGACGCCCCTACAAAGATGGCAGTTAATTGTAGTAGCTCCCCGGACCTAGCTATTGTTAGCCCGGGCTTAATTAACACCATTAACAGGCACCCGGTGGTGGCTTTCGCATCTGACCATCTGCCCATCATCCTGTCCGTCGACCGTGCCTCGGATTTTATAACCTCGGAGAAAAGATCATACGTGAACTTCAAAAAGGCTAACTGGGTTGGGTTTATGGAATTCACGGAGAGCTTTGGTGATCTTCCCATTCCGACTGATGTACACGTTGGTGAGTGTAAAAGTCGTGAGGTCATAAAAAAGGCTAGAGCCAGCTTTATACCAGCTGGTAGAATAAAATACATAAGGCCAAAATTCCCAGCTGAGGCCGCAGTCTTGGCCAACGAACGTGACCTCATACGCAACAGCGATCCTTCAGATCCACAGATTGGTGATGTCAACGCAAAAATCAGACGGCTTGTCAACGAACACAAACAAGCCAAATGGGGCCATAAATTCCAAAGCAATCGGTCCCGATGGCACAGCAATGGTGCACCTTAAACACATCGGCGCTGAGGGAGTTAAGTACCTCACAGCCGTCTTCAGTCTGTCCTTGACCACATCTGTCATACTTGATAAATGAAAGCAGGCAACTGTGACCCACTACTGAAGCCTTGCAAGCCAGGGAGACTTATTGCCCGCTCGCCAGTAGTAAAGACACTGAAGGCGGTCCTACTCCGGATCTATAATTCAAATTTGATTTTAGCCGAGCACCAACGTGGCTTCAGGAAAGGTAGGAGCGCAACATCTGCTCTAAATGCCATAAATAAATCAAAATAGACCCAATGACAGGACGGTTCTAGTTGCTCTTGATCTGTTTCAAGCTTTTTACACAGTTACTCATGCGCAGCTGGTGTCCGAATTGGAAGGCTCGCCCCTCCTCCAGAAACAACTATGAAGCGTTGATGGGAGCCGTTGAAAGCCGTTACCTCAGCATAGGAGGCAGATACATCAAATAGAGCTACAGAATCGCTCTCAGAAGGCTAACGAAACATTACACGAGTTTGCATCGGACATCGAGAGGTTGGCTCATCTAGCAAACGGAGACGCACCAGTGGAATACATCGAGAGGGTGAAAATCCAAAGTTTCATAAATGGAATACGTGACGTGGAGACGAAGCGCGCCACATATGCAAATCCAAAGTGATCATTCGCGGAGACAGTATCACATGCTCTAACTCAAGAAACCGCATCTCTTTTGAGCAAACCATTGTACAAAGCTCACCGTGTGGAAGTGGAGACGCCAGACTTGGAAGCATTGAATGGGATTCAGAAGAAAAGCGATGGCTCCATTACGTGCTTTAAGTGCGGAAAATCTGGTCATATTGCACGTTATTGTGGATCTGGCTCCAACAATTCCAATAATGCAGGCGGACGTAAGCGCAAGGCTGAAGGAGACGAGCAAGGCTCCCAATCCAACCAACTGTTAAACTAAAGAGAGTCAGCCGCAAGGGGCGAAGGCTGGCTCCCGCAACTGGATGCCCCATAATCTCTGTCTCACAGATCGGAAGGAAGTCGAGTAATGTTACTGTTGGAGGACTCGTGGACGGAAAGGAGCGTTTACTGACTGTTGATACGGGCGCATCTCATTCCATCATTCGATCTGATTTAGTCAAGAAAGTAGTGAGGCCATTACATGGATCAAAGTTGCGAACGGCGACTGGTGAGGACTCCCAAGTCCAAGGAGAAGTAACATGTGAAATCGCAATTGGGAATGTCACCGTACTGCACAATTTTATAGTGGCAGATATTGTTGATGAGATCATAGTTGGTGTGGATTTCTTAAGCAACCAAGGCATCAAGATCGACATGCAAAACAGGACTATGAGCTATAAGAACATGGATGTGCCACTAAATTTTGGGTTGGTCGTGGAAGATAGTCAACAAATTCCACCGAAGTCGGAGGCAGTCGTTTGGGCAAGTATTGATGGAGATTATGGGACAAACAAATTGTGGGTTGTCGAGGCAGCAAACAAATCAAAGACGGATATACTAGTAGGTAAAACACTGGCTATGAAAAAAAAAGATGGACGTTTACCGGTAAGAGTACTAAATGAGTTCAGATCGCCGATTAAGCTTTCCAAAGGAGCTATATTGGGACAATGTCAGGAGGTGGAGGTGGTTATAAATTGTGAACAGCTCCAGGAAAATGTTTCTACCAGCAACATTAATCTTTCAGATGATATCACGGCGTGGACGCAAGAGCTCGGAGAAGACCACCAGAATAAGGCAAAACAACTTCTAATAAAGTACTCGAGCATATTTGACAAGGATGGTTCCAAGCCAGGTAGAACAAACGTTGTGAAGCATCAAATTGATACCGGTGATGCGAGGCCAATCCGCCAAGCTGCTCGAAGTGTTCCCTTGGCCAAACGCCAAGTGGTCAGAGAAATTATACAGGAAATGAGTGAGAGCGGTGTGATCGAACCATCAGCTAGTTCATGGAGCTCACCGGTAGTGCTAGTGAAAAAAAGGATGG
This sequence comes from Campiglossa producta, assembly GCA_964058755.1. Taxonomy (NCBI): domain Eukaryota; kingdom Metazoa; phylum Arthropoda; class Insecta; order Diptera; family Tephritidae; genus Campiglossa; species Campiglossa producta. Next base: position 44,255,608 of record CAXKVI010000004.1, read on the forward strand.
AAAAATGCGGTTCTGCGTAGACTACCGGAAGCTGAACGACGTAACGAAAAAGGACAGCTATCCATTACCGAGAATTGACGATACTCTGGACTCACTATCTGGTACGAAATGGCTTTTGCAGAAGGTCAATTGGCAAGGTGGATAGAGCGACTACAAAGTTATGACTTTTTCATAGAGCATCGCAAAGGCTGCAACCACGGTAATGCTGATGCAATGTCCCGGCGACCATGTTACCTGGAATGCAAGCATTGTTCGAAAGCTGAGAGCAAGGAAGATGTTATAGATGTACGGCTGATGACTATAACATCTACGGACGAATGGAACATGGATCAACTAAGAAAGTATCAGCTAGAGGATCCAGATATGGTACGTGTGATGCAGGGATCGAGCAAAATGAATGACCAACAAGAGAGGAGATGTCCGCAGAGAGTCCTGTTGCACAGTGGAACAGTTTGAAATTGGTATCCGGTTGCTTACATAGAGTATGGGAAAGCGAAGATGGGCAATGCGCTCTGAAGCTGGTAGTTGTCCCAAGGAAGAAAATCCCTGATGTTTTATATGAACTACATAATGGTCCAAGTGGAGGTCATCAAGGAGTCACAAAAAAACTGGAGAAAGTCAAGCAGAGATTCTATTGCGTCGGTTGCCGGCAGTCGATCGCGGAGTGGATCGCCAACTGTGAGGTGTGCATCAAAGCAAAGGGTACGAAGTCGAGAAGCCATGGACAGATGAAGCAGTACAACACAGGTGCACCGTTTGAGAGGATTGCCATGGATGTAGCTGGTCCATTTCCTACTAGCAAACTCGGAAACAAATACGTACTAGTTGTTATGGACTATTTCAGCAAATGGCCAGAAGTTTACCCGATGCCAAATCAAGAGGCAGAAACCATTGCAGAGGTGTTCATTAACAATTGGGTAGCGAGGTTTGGTGTACCGATGGAGTTACATTCTGACCAAGGCAGGAATTTCGAATCGGTTGTATTCCAAGAAATGTGCAAGACATTGGGTATTCGGAAAACACGTACAACTGCACTGCATCCTCAGTCAGATGGCATGGTGGAACGTTTCAATCGAACCTTGGAAGAGCACATGAGGAAAGTAGTGGATAAGTTTCAGAAAGATTGGGACACGCACATATCCTTGTTCCTGATGGCATATCGCTCGGTAATACATGAAACAACGGGTCAAACTCCGGCAAAAGTAATTTTTGGGAATGATGTTCGGTTGCCAGCTGACTTGCAGTTTGGGATAAATGCTGATGAAGGAATAACTGCCAGGAAATCCACTAGCGTCTTGGAAGAAGAAATGAGAGAAATACACGACCTTGTAAGACAACGGACGAAGATCATGAGTGATAAGATGAAAGCCAGATACGACAAAGCCATCAACTCGGAAGGTTTCAAAGAAGGAGATTTAGTGCTGTTATACAACCCACAACGACAGAAAGGTTTGTCCCCAAAACTGCAATGTAACTGGGAAGGCCCATATAAAGTAATAAAGCGGATAAATGATGTTGTCTACCGCATACAAACTGTTGGAAGACCACGAAACAAAATGAAGGTGGTTCACCTGGAGAGGCTGGCAACGTTTGGATCGGGAAATGTGTCTGATCGGGACGATCAGACTTAGGTGGAGGGCAATGTGGCAAATGTTCTCAAGAATCGCTCATCTCCCAACTCTAGCGTATTTCCACCACTAGCGTCACTACCACAACTACAGCTGTTTAGGTACATGACGCGAGAGCGAGAGAGTGCGAATGTGACACAAAGAGAAGATGACGATAGATAAACGTTTCGAGAGCACTGTTGCACGAACAACCTAGAAATGTGTAGACATTTCTAGGTTATGAAGCCGCTGTCTGCTAGGGTATATAAACCGCGCAAAGACAACGCACTTCAATCAGTTTATTTTCAAGTGTTGTACAGTGAAGTACTGAACAGTGAATTAGCCCGCGATATTGTACTACGGTTTTTAGTAGTGAATAAAGCGTACTACTTATTAAGCAGAATCTAAGTGTTTTATTTAACGTACAGTGATCGAACTCAGGGCAAATAGTCGAGGAATAATCGAATCCGCACAATATGTAAATACAATGCTCGCATGGATTTCAGTCTAAATAGGCAAACATTGAAAAAAATGTAACCTGGAAAGGTCGCAGAGGTAACTGTTGATTTTCGCATAGAGTTCATCAGTATAGGGGCCCTTCCCCGTCGCCATTATTGTACAGTCGTCGACATATGAAACGACGGTGACGCCCTGGGATGTAAGAGTAGGTCGCCTCCCCGTTGGTGCACCCTGGCTAACGCTAAATGACCTACATGGCCTACAGGGCTAGTTTCTTGTATTGCCGGTTCTACGAGAACAGTACCAGTACTTGTGCTGTACCCATCGTGCCGAAACGACCCGGGCCGTTTTCTTATATCGACCCGGCCAAGAGCAATACACTCGGGGTGACCCTGTCTGACATTTGGGCAGAGCTACGCCTCGCTACAATAACAACAACAACGGTGACGCCCTCTGGTGGTGGGGGCATCTTCGATAGATAGAACTTAAACATGGTCGTGGATAGGACACCACCCTGTGGCACCCCCTGTCTAATAAGTCTAGGTTTGGATGTAGCGTTTCTAAAGTTGACCGACGCCTGCCGTCCATTCAGATAATTAGCGGTCCATCACTTTAACGCATCAGGGAGCAGTGTTTCAAGAAGATCTTGTATGAGCGTGGCGGGATTTACTGTATCAAAAGCTTTTGACAAGTCTAGTGACACTAACACACTCCTGTGATTTGGTTGGTTTTGACTTGGGCCGATATTTATCTGCGTTGTAATGGCATTGAGTGCGGTGGTGGTGCTATGTAGCTTACGGAAGCCATGTTGATGACTAGCCAGGTGCAGATTTGCAGTATAATACGGGAGCAAAATGGACTCTAGCGTCGTCACTACCGGCGACAAAAGAGATATAGGGTGATATGAATCGCCTATGTTTGCCGGCTTTCTAGGTTTTAGTAGTGGAACCACTCTCGCCTTTTCCCATATTTCAGGAATGACGAAAGTGTTCAGTGAAAGACTGAATAGTAAGTATTTGTGTCCTTCCTGGCTTAGATGTTTCACCATCTTCATGGCAATGCCGTCGGGGCCGATGGATTTTGGGCTTAGCCTGTCTGATGGTTTCCTTGACCTCTGAGGCAGTGATGACAATGGGCGTGTTTTGGTTTTTGTATTTACGCGCCTGTCGCATGTTTCTACGGTTAGCTCTATCGGGCGGGGAATGTAGTACAAATTGTCTACAGAAGGAGTTCGCACATCCCCTAGGGTCCTTCTTCACCCTGTCGCCGAAAGTAATATCTACTTTATCCTTGTGTTGCGTTGGATTAGATAGAGCTTTGACCGTAGTCCATGATTTGCCAACACCATCAGAGAGGTTGCATTGCTCTAGGGGTTGTTTCCCCTTGGCCAGTTTATGATTATCGCCCAACCTATGAATTTCCGCGTTGAGATCCCTTTTGCGGGGGTCTGCGGGATTGAGACTTCGCACTTTATCTCTTTCTCTAGCCATGGCCGCTGCCTCCGCGGGGAAATTTGGTCTTATTTGGGATATTCGACCCGCAGGAATGAAGCGTTTAGAGGCCAAGTCAATGATGTTGCGGAAGTCTCGTTCGCCTTTGCGTACGTCCGTAGGAATGGATAGAGCAGCCAAAGATTCGTCCGTATATGTCTCAAAACTGTCCCAGTCCGTCTTGGTAAAGTTAATGTATGTACCATGCTTAGGTGTAATAAAGTCCGTCGGTCGCTCGATGGTAATGACTATTGAGAGATGGTCAGACGCCAACGTGAGTATGGATCGCCTATTTGTGTTGTTCAGTAGTCCTGCGCTTACGATAGAACTATCTGGCAAACTATACCAATTACCCGATACTCTTGTTGGGGTGTCTCCGTTCAGTGTACAGAAAGCCGTATCATCTATCTGCTCGGGAAGTGCATGCCCTCTATTGTCTCCTGGCAGACCACATGTCGTGGTGCGCATTGAACTCGCCCAGGATCACGCGGTTATCTCTTCGTAGTAGCAAGCTAATGTCGGGGTGATAACCGGTGGGACAACTTGAGACACGAGGTATGTAGATGTTAATTATTTGCAGGTCGACATCTCCTGTACGGATGGTTATACCTTGGCTTTCTAAGATATCATCCGTTCCATCGATGTCGGTATCAAATAGATGATACTGTACACAGTTGTGTGTTATGATCGCTAGACCACCGCCTAGACCTCCTGTTACTATGTGATGGTCTTTCCGATGGATGTTATGGGGGTGCGATGGAGGAACAGAGAGACTGGTGCTCGGCATTGCTCATATCTAAACTGCTCCGGTAGGAGCGAGAGTGTTGAGCTGCTGTGCGGGACGCCCGAGGCTCAAACAACAAGGGGCCACGAAAGTACTTAAGGTTCCCGATGTACAGTCACTTCTCATAGCAGAAAACCCAGGACTTCGCCATGGATCTCTGCGCAGTGGAACCACCCGGGGTTTTACCTCGGCCAAGGACTGCCACTTTCAAAGTAACCCTGTTTAGTATGTTTTGCCCATTCCGAAACTATCATCCTCCCCCTTTGCAAGATATTCTATTGTTACGGGCGGGCGTTGAGCCGAACCCCGGACCAAGAGAATGGATATGCAGTGTCTGTTGCAAAAAGATATATATTAAACGGTCGCATTCTCTGCAATGCTTCTCGTGTAAGAGATGGCTCCATAAATCGGATGTTCAGGGCTTAGCCTTAACATCCACAGTACCATTAGTACCATTCCATTAGTACTTTCGTGGCCCCTTGTTGTTTGCGCCCTCGGGCGTCCCGCTGTAAGCGCCGATCAAGCGCACCCCTACCGTCGCTTTCTAGTAGCAATACTAATAATAATAATAATAACGTCTTAACGACTAGCAGCACTTCTGCTATACCCGCCACACAAATTCCAGACTGTTGCTCGTGCCTTATGGAGTCAACATCACGCGCAGCAGCTCAACACACTCGCTCCCACCGGAGCAGTTTAGACATGAGCAATTCCGAGCACCAGTCTCTCTCTGTTTCTACATCACAGCCCCCCTCCCGTTTCAATTCTCACGTGAGTCAGGATCAACATCTTATCGCACCTGTCTCTACGTGTACTGTTTGTCGGCAAGGATTATACACGCTCGCGTCATAGGTCAAATGCAATAACTGCTTAGGCCAATGCCACGTACATCTATGCTCTGGGCTCGCTAACAGGAACCTTTGGACGGATGCGTTCATCGCACCAAGCTGTAACACGCCTCAACCTACGACGCCAGCCAACCCGGTTACACCAGGTCCACAGCTAACTAGGCTGAGGCACAGCCTTGGTCTTAGCCTACCAACCCCTGGGCGAACACATCCGTCTCTCAAGCCTATGGTTAACTCGACATCGACCCCACCGGCGCACTTCCAAATCTTACAGCAAAACTGTAACGGATTAACTGGTAAGATCGCAGAGATAACTAATTTGATGACGCAATATGATATAAAACTTGCCGCAGTCCAAGAAACCAAGCTCAGTCCTAGGTCGGACCTCATTACCTATGGCGGATATAACATCCATCGGAAACACCGTCATAGACTAACAGGAGGTCTGGGAGGTGGTCTAGCGTTCATAACGCACAACTCTGTACAGTATCATCTATTTGATACCGACATCGAAGGAACGGATGATATCTTAGAAAGCCAAGGTATAACCATCCGTACAGCAGATGTCGATCTGCAAATCATTAACATCTACAATGTAGATTCTACATACTCCCTGTCTAAAGTTGCCCCACCGGTTATCACCCCGACATTAGCCTGCTACTACGAGGAGATAACCGCGTGATCCTGGGCGACTTCAATGCGCACCACGACATGTGGCACTCAAACCTGCCAGCAGACAATAGGGGGCATGTACTTGCAGAACAAATAGATGATACGGCTTTCTAAACACTGAACGGAGACGCCCCAACGAGAGTATCGGGTAATTGCTATAGTTCGCCAGATATTTCTATCGTAAGCGCAGGACTATTGAACAACACAAATTGGCGCCCCTTCCTCACGTTGGCGTCTGACCATCTCCCAATAGTCATTACCATCGAACGACCGACGGACTTTATTACACCAGAGCATGGTACATAAATTAACTTTACCAAGGCGGACTGGGACAGTTTTCAGACATATACGGACGAATCCTTGGCTGCTCTATACATTCCTACGGACGTACGCAAAGGCGAACGAGACTTCCGCAACATCATTGACTTCGCCTCTAAACGCTTCATTCCTGCGGGTCGAATATCTCAAATAAGACCAAATTTCCCCGCGGAGGCAGCGGCCATGGCTAGAGAAAGAGATGAAGTGCGAAGTCTCAATCCCGCAGACCCCCGTATAAGGGATCTCATCGCGGAAATTCGTAGGTTGGTCGATAAACATAAACTGGCCAAATGGAAACAACACCTAGAGCAATGCAACCTCTCTGATGGTGTTGGCAAATTATGGACTACGGTCAAAGGTCTATCTAATCCAACGCAACACAAGGATAAAGTAGATATTACTTTCGGTGACAGGGTGAAGAAGGACCCTAGGGGATGTGCGAACTCCTTCTGTAGACAATTTGTACTACATTCCCCGCCCGATAGAGCTAAACGTAGAAACGTGCGACAGGCGCGTAAATACAAAAACCAAAACACGCCCATTGTCATCACTGCCTCAGAGGTCAAGGAAACCATCAGACAGGCTAAGCCCAAAATCCATCGGCCCCGACGGCATTGGACACAAATACTTACTATTCAGTCTTTCACTGAACACTTTCGTCATTCCTGAAATATGGAAAAAGGCGAGAGTGGTTCCACTACTAAAACCTAGAAAGCCGGCAAACATAGGCGATTCATATCACCCTATATCTCTTTTGTCGCCGGTAGTGAAGACGCTAGAGTCCATTTTGCTCCCGTATTATACTGCAAATCTGCAACTGGCTAGTCATCAGCATGGCTACCGTAAGCTGCTCAGCACCACCACCGCACTCAATGCCATTACAACGCAAATAAATAGTGGCCTAAATCAAAACCAACCAACTCACAGGACTGCGTTAGTGACACTTGACCTGTCATACAAGATCTCTACGAAACACAGATACCTGATGGGTTAAAGAGATGGACCGCTAGTTATTTGAATGGACGGCAGGCGTCGGTTAAATTTAGAAACGCAACATCAAAACCTAGACGTATTAGACAGGGGGTGCCATAGGGTGGTGTCATATGCCGATGACTGTACAATTATGGCGACTGATGAATTCTGTGCGAAAATCAACGGTTACCTCTGCGACCTTTCCAGGTTTTTCACTGAGCGAGATCTGACGATATCTCCGACTAAATTCACGGCAACGCTTTTCACGACATGGACGTACAAGGTGAGAAATGAATTAGACATTTTCGTTGATGGCACTAAGCTACCAACTGTCAGCCACCCAAAGTTATTAGGGGTGACACTGGATAATACTTTCTCATCTGCTGGTCATGTGTCTGCAATGGTCTCAAAGGTACGTGGTCGCAACAAGATCCTCAAGTCACTTGCCGGCAGTACTTGGGGAAAAGACAAAGAAACGTTCCTGACTACATATAAGGCCATTGGCCGACCAGTCTTTGATTATGCTGCACCCAAATGGTCGCCTAATGTACATAACACCAACTGGACGAAGTTACAAGTCTGCCAAAATACTGCCATCAGAACTGTTGCGGGATGTCTCCTCATGTCTTCCGAGTCTCACCTCCATCAGGAGGCAAAACTGCTCAATGTAAAGGAGCACGCGGAAATGCTGAGCAGGCAATTCCTTCTGAACTGCCACAAGCCAGCACTTTTGGACACAGATCCGCCCCGAGAGGCATAAGGAAAGATCTCCGTAAGTATTATGATGAGATCCGGCATCATATTACCTTGCCGTTTGATCTGCAGAATCATAAGCGGGCTCTAACCGACATCCACACCGAGCCGGTAGACACTTTTGTCGGATCTCTACCTGTGAATCCCGTTCTGAACAGTCCTCCACCGGATATTGCTGAAGAAGAACGCACCTTACCAAGGGAGACAAGAGTCACCTTGGCACAGCTTAGGTCTGGATATAGTGTAAGGTTAAACTCCTACTTATTCAGACTGAATGATACAATCTCAAGCACATGCCCTGCATGTGGTAGGACCCCCCATGATACTCTACATCTCTTCAATTGTTAATCTGAACCTACTCTTCTAACCCCTCTGTCCCTCTGGACAAACCCTGTTGAAACTGCACGTTTCCTTGGACTCCCCTTAGAAGAGCTTGATGAAGATCTTCGGAATGATCATACACTCTAGACAGGGCAATGCATTGTTAACAACAACAACAACAACAACAACAACAACAACAACAAAGTACTTAAGAAAGTACGGGGTCTGTGGATGTTAGGGTTAAGCCCTGAACATCCGGATTTATGGAGCCATCTCTTACACGAGAAGCATTGCACAGAATGCGACCGTTTAATAAATATCTTTTTGCAGCAGACACTGCATATCCATTCTCTTGGTCCGGGGTTCGGCTCAACGCCCGCCCATAACAATAGAATATATTGCAGCCCTGCTGCCAGGGGGGAGGATGATAGTTTCGGAATGGGACAAAACAAACTAAACAGGGTTACATTGAAAGTGACAGTCCTTGGCCGAGGTAAAACCCCGGGGGTTCCACTGCGCAGAGATCCATGGCGATGTCCTAGGTTTTCTACTCTGAGAAGTAACTGTACATAAAGGAACCATCAAACAAGGGGTACTCCAGGGTGGTGTCCTTTCCCCATTATTGGTTAACTTCTATATTTCTAAGCTTCCTCCTCCACCAGAGGAAGTTACGATTGTTTCTTACGCAGATGACTGCACGATATTGGCAACAGGCACTTTCGTTAATGAGCTGTGCTCTAAAATAAATGGTTATCTCCCCTCTCTTGTCGAATTCTTCGCCGCTCGGAACTTGACATTCCGCCAAAAAAGTCGTCGGCGACACTATTGACGACTTGGACGGCGCAAGTGGGCATGGAATTAGAAATCTATGTAGGCGATCACAAAATACCTACTGTCGCTCACCCCAAAATCTAAGGAGTGACTTTCGACACCATGCACACTTTCACTGCCCATTCAGATGCAATTGTCTATAAAATACAGAGCCGCAATAAAATCCTCAAGTCACTAGCCGGCAGTACATGGGGTAAAGAAAAAGAAACGTTGTTGGTAACAAGGCAATCGGCAATTCTGACCTATGCGTCGCCGACATGGTCGCCGGGGCTTCCAAACTTTCATTGGAGTCAGCTGCAGGCCTGCCAATAACACCGCACTCAGAACCGCCACGGGGTGCGTCCTTATGTCTTCTATAACTCATTTACACCATGAGGCGGAAATGCCCCCAGTTAAGGAGCACAATGAAATGCTAAACAAGAAGTACTTGTTGAATTGCTGCAAACCGCAGCACCCCAATAGGCAACTTTTTGAGCTAACTCCGCCTCCTAGGACCGTAAGGACGCATCTACGTAAACATTTTGATGAGATCAGGCACTTTATAACAACGCCGTTTTATCGAGAGGTGCATATCCATGACACGTCTGTTGACCACCAAGACGCGCTCTGGTCGGTGAATGCTGTTTTGCATGCCTCAACACCACGCATTTCTGTAGAGGAGCGTCATCTTCCTCGAGCGACACGGGTCACTCTGGCTCAATTACGCTCTGGATATTGTAGTAGATTAAACTCCTACATATCCAGACTGAACCCTGACGTGCCGTATGAATGTCCGACGCTCGTCCTCCATAACACCAACCACCTATTCACTTGCTCTATGGAGCCAACTCTTCTAACACCCATCTCCCTTTGGTCCAACCCTATTGAAACAGCTAGTTTCCTCGGACTCCCGTTAGAAGATATTGATGGCAGTTTAGGCTTAGGAAAAGTACGCGTTGGGAAGGGCTACACCTCATTACAACAACAACAACTCAGAAAAGTGTTCTGCACGTAAATACCATTAATCCCGCCCCAATTTTGGAGCGCACCGGTGCGCGTACAGCCGCATTCCACCGCAATGCGCCTCCTTCCTCCCTCCAACTCTTCCTTGCCTACCGGTTATATTCTACCCTTCAAAATCAATTGTTTAGAACACCCCAGCGGTATATTTGAAAATGTACCATGACTCCAAATTAATATTTTTTATATTCCTGGTTACACTTTATTAAGGAATTTAATGGTTAATCACCTGATATAAAATAAAACATGTAAGACTCCGGGTTTACCTCATGTACACTAAGCTGTTGCTTATATCAACTTTTTTTGGAAATATTGGCTTCGCCGGGCGGAGTATGATAGATTGTGCTCTAAAAATAAGCAGTGCAAAATTTCATTCGAATTGGATAACGTTTAGAACTTGCACGTTGCATTTGAAAATTTTAAAACCTACATGCATTTAAGGTGCAGCAGATTATATAAAAACATTGATAGCCTTAAACTTGGTACACATTTATTACGTAGAACCACGTGCAGATTCCGATTCTGAAGAGAAAAATCAAAAAATTCGCTATAGGTTTTGGATTTCGCAAGGTTATCGTTTTTAAAAAAGTATTTTACGGAAAATCTCCAGCCTTGTTTATTCGATCGAATCCCGCTATTCACCGGATAAAAGATCGTCTGTAACTCTAAAAACCCGCCATATAATGGTTTTCAATCAGATGACCAGATTGGAAGCTATTAGAAGATTAATGAGAGAAATAGAGCACAATTTCGAGTCACCTCGTAGTATGTAGTAATATACAGAGAAAACTAATAACTTTTTTAATTTTTTTTTTGATACGTAGTCAAAGCTCAATCAATTCCAAATCATATTGGTCAAAGCTGTTTGCAAATCAGTTCAGAAATTCCAAATTATAGCCATTTTAGTACGACTATATAGCTACATTTGGTATATCGATATTCATAATCGAGAAAATTATTTCAAAATCAACAAGTGTTTTTGATGTCAAATCCATTCGAATATTGTTGTGGGTTTTATGTATCAACCTTTCGACTGCTTTGCTGCACAGGTTCGATATAATCTAGCTGTAACATATTTTTAAATTGGATAGCTTTGCTACTATTGAGCCAAAAAGAAAATGGTTAAGATAAATTTAATTTGAAATTGATTAAGCTTTAAAACGACATACAAATCAAGGCAAAATAGTTATCCCTTTTTGATGTATTTAACAATTAATAACGATGTGACTTGGAATTAGTAAATGCATGTAGTTTTTTAAATTTTCAAATGCAACGTGCAAGTTCTAAACGTTATCCAATTCGAGTGAAATTTTGTACTGCTTATTTTTAGAGCAAAATCTGTCATATTCGGCCCGGCGAAATATTTTTTTTTTCTTAAGGACCAGCTTAATGCGCACGCTTTAGAAATTCACCCATATTCCACTGACAGCACTATTAGCGCCTATTTTTTTGTGCCATCCAAACATGAAATATGAAATAACTCCCAATGCTGGAAAAGGAAATAACTCCGAACGAAGTCCCGTTGGGAGCTATTTCATATGGGAGTTATTTCATTATGAAATAATTCCCAACAGAATATTATGAAATTTTTTTCTTAAGGAACAGCTTAACTGTGGAAATTCTCCCATATTCCGCTGACAGCACTAGGAGCGCCTATTTTTCTGCCATCCAAACATGAAATATGAAATAACTCCCAATGCTGGAAAATGAAATAACTCCGAACGAAGACCCGTTGGGAGCTGTTTCATATGGGAGTTATTTCATTATGAAATAATTCCCAACAGAATATTTGTTGGCGCCTGATCGGCACTTTGTATATTGTTACCGAATTTCCATAGCACATCTAATCATTTATGTATAAGCACAACAAAGGGTTAATTATTACGACCATAAATGAGTGGTAACGCTAGCAGCTGTTTTACACTTGCTTTACCATTCTGCTTTGTCATTACTTTTTTCTCTCTACAGTCCACTCGCGCGCGAACAAGTTGAATTTCTCCGCCTTTTCTATTGAGTTATTTCATTACGAAATAAGACCCAATTTGCATGGAAAATATTTGGGAGTTATTTCATTTTTTTTTACTTATTTCGTGGTACCTAGAGATGTCATCCTTTACGCGGGTTTAAGGAAACTTTGCACCTCACAATTTTGCGACCATGCGCTTTAGTAACAACCTACGAATGGCATAAATGTTTTAAAAATTGCTTAAACTGAGGTTAGGTTAGGTTCAAGTGGCTGCCGCAGAGGCACACTTAGGCCAGTTTTGAAAGGCCCGTTGTGATACCACCAACACAAGGAAAGTCAGTCCCGGGACCCAGCCATATGGAAAATCCCTGAGTTGTTGGGATTTTCCACATAGCAGAATCCCGGGACTGACACTCCTAAACCGACACCGTTACTCCTCCTCGAACCACTTAGATGACTTTATGAAGGCCATCAAGTCCTTTACGTCCAGTTCCGCGATCTGGCTTAGGCTATCCAGGAACGGAACTCCAAAAAAGCGCGTTCTCGCGCCGCTTAAAGCCGGACAGTTGCAGATGAGGTGCTCCACTGTTTCCTCCTCCTCATCATCTTTGCAACTCCTGCAGCATCGTCGGTAGGGCACACCTGCATGCCTACCAATGAGTTAGTGACCGGTTAATACCCCTATTAATATGGAGATTTCCCTCCTAGTTAGGGCATAAATGCGTCTAGACCTTTTAAGATCCCATTTTGGCGAGGTTTGTTTCGATATCCGACACCCTGGGGATTGCAGCCATCTTTAGTTGGCTTGAAGAAGTGCGTGCTCCTTCAGCATTAGTTTGCATGTGGCAAACGGCATACCTAAGCGCTCTTTATCCTGAAGAACCTGCTTGGTCGTGCCCTGCCTGTCCCTATGTCCCGGGACCCATATGAGGTTTACGCGGTTTTGTTGGGCCATCTCCTGAAGAGATCGACGACAGCTGAGCGTCAGTTCAGAGTTGAACGTGTATGAGCCAAGGGATTTGATTGCCGCTTGGCTATCGCTGAAAATAGCGATATCTTCTCCGATGGATAAGGCCGCGGCGTCCAGGATTGCCGAGACTTCCGCCTGGAAGAAGCTACAATGATCAGGTAGTCTGAAGGAGAGCTCAAGGTCCAAATCCCTTGTATAAACCCCTCCTCCAACTCTGCCGTCCAACTTCGAGCCTTCGGTGTATATGGAAGTGCCACCATTTGTTCCGGGACACCAATCCGTCCTCTCCCAGTCTTCTCTGCTGGGAATGTTTATTTTGAAACAGCTATCCCCGACTGTAGTGGTCGCACAACGATCTGTGCTTAGAGGGAGAAAGCTGTAAGATTCCAGAATACTGGAGTGTCCAATAGTACCCGCACCCCAACTAGAGGTTTCTCTTAGGCGCAGAGCTGATGCCGCCGCTGACCGAAACCCTTCCAGATCAAGTGGCAAAATGCCCAGAATGACCTGGTGGGCTGCGTTGGGCGTTATTCAAGCAAGTTTTCTTCTGGCGCTGAAGAACATTCTCCTTCCAATTCAATTTCCTGTCCAGAACTATGCCTAGAAACTTGGCCTTATCCGACAAGCCCAGGCGCGTGCCATCTAGTTCTGGTAGGCTTAGTGGCGGTATTTTGTACCGGTTGGTGAAGAGGACAAGTTCCACTTTCCCCGGGTTGATACTAAGTCCGCAGCGAGAGGACCACCTCGAAACCTCTCGCAGTGCTACTTGCATCAGGTCACTATCTAGGGTGATAGGGATTAATCTTATTTAACTCCTCATGAAATGTCAGTGCTCTAACCTAAATACTTGCCGAGATATGAACTATGAAATATTTTCGTTACCCCAGTTTTTTGGATGGGGTAGGGATCGATCTCATATAACCCTTTACCAAATTTCAGTGGTCTAACCTAAATACTTCCAGTTTTATGGGTGAGAAGGGTGTTCTTATCCTATAGCTCTATGCCAATTTCCATGTCGCTACCTTAAATCCCTTTAGAGTTATTAATCTTGAAGAAACAAGTTTGTATGGGAGGTGCCACGCCCCCCTAATATTTTGTTCTGATTTTATAACATGACCTGCGCGTGGTAATAACAAACAAACCCCCCAAAGGAAGTATATGATTTGGTTCAGCCGTTTTCGAGTTTTAGAGTGACGACTGAACACCATTTCATTTTTATATACAGCTATGGTCAGAGATTTAGCGCACTTGCCATTGTACTGAAAAATAGTACAGTAACTTTCAAGATAATACTAATTGCACAAAAAAATTTGAGGCTTAACAATAGTATTGTATTGCTCTCTTCAAATGACAAAAGAATTTCTGTTATATTTCTTTGATATTTGTTTTTGCTAAGTTTTTCTTTCATCATCATTTATTGGCGCTTAACCGCCTAAGCGATTTTGGCCGTCGCCTATCAAAGCACGCCAGTCATTCCTTTTTAGCGATAACTGACGCCAATTGGAAACCCCAAGGGAGTTCAAGTCATCCTCCACCTGTTGTTTCCATCTCAGTCGAGGCCTCCCCCTTCCTCTGCTGCCGAATTCGGGTGACGATTGGAAAACCTTCTGGGCTGGAGCTTCTTTGTCCATTCGCATGACGTGACCCAGCCAGCGGAGCCTTTGGGCTTTAATTCGCTGGACTATGGTCAGATCAGCGTAAAGCTCGTACAGCTCATCGTTAAATCTCCTTCGATACTCGCCGTCGGCATCACGGGAAGGACCATAAATCTTCCGGAGAACTTTTCTCTCAAATACTCCAAGGGCCATCTCATCTTCTCTTGACATTGTCCATGAATCTGAGCCATACATCAGGACAGGTATGATGAGAGACTTATAGAGCGCGATCTTTGTTCTTCGAGAGAGGACTTTACTTCTCAATTGCCTACTCAGTCCAAAGTAGCACTTGTTCGCAAGAGTGATTCTCCGTTGGATTTCTAGACTGATATTATTTTCGGTGTTAATGCTGGTTCCCAAATAGACGAAGTCCCTCACAGTTTCAAATTTGTAACTATCAACAGTGACGTGGCTGCCAAGGCGCAGGTGCGCCGATTCTTTCTTTGATGACAGCAAATACTTCGTCTTGTCCTCGTTGACCGCAAGACCCACTTTTTTCGCTTCTTTATCCAGTCCAGAGAAGGCAGCGCTTACGGCGCGGTTGTTAAGGCCAATGATATCAATATCATCGGCATACGCCAGCAATTGCACGCTCTTGTAAAAGATTGTACCATTGCGGTTTAGCTCTGCTGCTCGAATTATCTTCTCCAGCATCAGGTTGAAGAAATCGCACGAAAGGGAGTCGCCCTGTCTGAAGCCTCGTTTGGTTTCAAATGGCTCAGAGAGGTCCTTCCCGACTCTGACGGAGCTGTTAGTATTGCTCAACGTCATTTGGCAAAGCCGTATAAGCTTTGCAGGGAAGTCAAATTCAGACATGGCGGCATACAGGCAACTCCTTTTTGCGCTGTCAAAAGCGGCTTTGAAATCGACAAAGAGATGGTGTGTGTCGATTCTTTTATCATGGGTCTTCTCCAGGATTTGGCGTATCGTGAAAATCTGGTCGATGGTAGACTTACCAGGTCTAAAGCCACACTGATAAGGTCCAATCAGCTTGTCTACGATGGGCTTCAGTCTTTCACACAATACGCTAGAAAGAACCTTATATGCGATATTAAGAAGGCTGATTCCGCGGTAGTTGGTGCGGTTAGCGGGATCGCCTTTCTTGTGGATTGGGCAGAGCACACTTAAATTCCAATCTGGAGGCATGCACTCGTCTGACCATATTCTGCATAAGAGCTGATGCATGCTTTTTACCAGCTCTTCGCCTCCGTGTTTGAACAGCTCGGCGGGTAGTCCGTCTTTTCCAGGCGCTTTGTTGTTTTTGAGCCGGGATATAGCTATCCTCACTTCATCATAGTCAGGTGGTGGGACGACTTTTCCATCGTCAGGGATTGGGGTATCGGGTTCGACGTCTCCCTCGCAATTTAGCAGTGAGGAGAAGTGCTCCCTCCATAATTTAAGTACACTCTGTACGTCGGTTACCAGGTCGCCATTATTGTCCTTACAGGAACTTGCCCCGGTCTTAAAACCTTCCGTCATCCGCCGGATCTTTTCATAGAATTTTCGGGCATCATTCCTGCATCATTCCTGTCAGCCAGCATCTCAAGCTCCTCACACTCACGCCTTTCGGCCTCACGTTTCTTTTTTCTGAAAAGGCGTCTCTCTTCCTTCTTTGCCTCACGATAGCGTTGCCATACACTGGGGGTTGCGCCCGTTCGCAGCGTCTCCCTGTAGGCAGCGTCCTTTTTGTCCGAGGCAGTGCTGCATTCCTCATCGTACCAGTTGTTTTTGCGGGCTCTCTGGAACCCTATAGTGGCCTCAGCGGCGGTACGTAATGAGTGAGAGATATGCTTCCATTGCTCGGTTGCATCGTTAGGTCGAGGATTGCTCTCCGATAGCAGGTGTGAGAGTCGAGTGGAGAAATTGTCAGCTGTCTGTGTCGTGCGCAGCTTCTCGACGTCAAACTTTCCTTCCGTTACTGTGCGCACTTTCTTTGCTACACAGAGGCGTGTGCGTATCTTGGCTGCAACAAGATAATGGTCCGAGTCGATATTGGGACCACGAAGGGTACGCACGTCCAGAACGGTGGAGCTATGTCTGCCGTCGATCATGACATGATCAATCTGGTTTCTTGTTCTTTGATCAGGAGACAGCCATGTGGCTTGGTGTATTCGTTTATGCTGGAACCTGGTACTACTGATGACCATATTGCGAGCAGCGGCGAAATCAATCAACCTAGTGCCGTTGGGGGATGTTATATCATGGAGACTAAATTTTCCAACTGTTGGACCAAAGACTCCTTCCTTGCCCACCTTCGCATTAAAGTCGCCGAGCACGATTTTGATATCATGTTGGGGGCAGCGATCATAAGTCTGTTCAAGTTTATCGTAGAAGGAGTCCTTCTCTGCGTCGTCCGTCTCCTCAGTCGGCGCATAGGCGCAGATAAATGTTATGTTGAAAAATTTCGCTTTGATGCGGATCGCAGCGAGACGCTCGTCCACGGGGGTGAACGCTAGTACTTGGCGGCGAAATCTCTTTCCCACCACGAATCCTACACCACGCGCTTTGCCGCGTGTCTGGCCACTGTAGTATACGTCACAAGGTCCGATGGTCGTCTTTCCTTGTCCCGTCCATCGCATTTCCTGCAGGGCGGTGATGTCAGCCTTTGCGTTAACGAGGACATCAACCAGTCGGGCAGCGGTACCGTCCCTTGAAAGGGTCCGGACATTCCCGGTACATGCCCTAATATCCAAATCATTATGCCTTATTCGTTTTGCCGGGTCGTCAACATTAAAGGGGGTTCTCATCCGAGGCTTTAATACATTTTTCATTGGACTAAATTTTTTACGTGGCGGGTCCCAAACCCAGCGCACAACCCGTTTCGGGGTACAAAAAACTTTATTTTGACTATAGCAAGGAGCTTTCCAAATTATTCCAAGTTTAAAAGTTCCACTAAATTGATCCCCGTTACAAAACAGTATTCAGTTTTTATAAGGGTAGCTGTATACGACCGCACTAAAACACGTCGAAAAATGTTGGGGGAGGTATCAAAAGGCGTTTTTCGGATTTTGCTATTTATCAACTAATTGAAATTCTTTGATGAATATAAAACAAATATCTACTATACAGTATGTTAAAATTATTAGAATAATTTTTATTTCGCTTTTTGTTCTGATTTCGAAAAATCAGCAAAAAATTCCTTTATTTATTGGCGGCCGCCGTGGTGTAGCGGTTAAGTGTTCGGCCTTCTACACCAAGTCGTGGCGGTTCGATGCCCGACAAAAGTAACATCAAAAATTATTTAGAAAAAGAATTTTTCTAAACGGGGTCGCCCCTCGGCAGTAGTTTGGCAAACTCTCCGGGTGTATTTCTGCCATGAGAAGCTTCTCAGCAAAAAATTCATTTGCTTTGCAAGTGCCGTTCGGAGTCGGCAAAAAACTGTAGGTCCCGCCAACTTGTAGGAAAAACTCAAAAGCAACACACCACAAGTTGGAAAGAGAAGCTCGGCTAAAAATCTCGTTAGAGGTTATGATAACCTGTTGGTATATCGCCGCCATTCGTTTTTTTTTTTTAATGGTTGGATGATTACATATGAATCCTTAACTTACAAGAAATAACAAGGACTTATATTATTTAACTTAACAAATAATGCAATAAATTAACAACAGAAGGAAAAGAAGGAAGGATAAAAGAGAGAGAGATAAAGACAGTAAAGATTGAAGAAAAGACGTGTTAGATTAACATTCATTATATAGAGTTAAAGTAGCTATGTATTACCACCTTGTAGTTTGTCCCATTTATTGGCGCCTTGATAGATTCTGGAATGGAATTCCAAAGTCTCACAGCATTGACAAAGAACAGTCTGGATAATGACAAGTAGGAAAATTTAGGGATAACCAGACTACAAAGTCTACTCGATCTTGTTAACTGCAATTTCTCATAAAGGTATCGCGGACTCTTTAGTTCAATAAGCTTATATAAGAATATAACATTTCTAGCTGCAAGGTAATCGAAAATGTTGCACCCAAGAACTTTATCTTTCCATAAAGTAACGTGGTCATGTCTTTTGAGACCATAGACATACCGTGTAACATTATTAAAAACTACTTCTATCTTGTGTGATGAACTTGAGTCAAGTCTGCTGTATACAAGCTCAAAATAAGTTATTTGAGGAACTATTAGTTGAATGGCAAGTTTTTTTTTCGTATTTCTAGAGGTGCAAAAGATGCAGACAGACTTAACCCACGCAAAATCACATAAACATTACTAGCAACTTTGTTAACATGGTCAGCGCAGCTTAACGTAGAGTTAACTATAAAACCTAAGTTTTTTACTTTATTCGTAAACTTGAGGGCACTGCCACCAATGAGGAGCTCAGGGATATCTTCAACATGTATCACACTATTCCTTATGGGTAACACAAAAGATTTGGCCACATTGAGACATAGGCAATTTATATGAGCCCAGTCGGAAATTGCTGATAGATCGCTATTAATTTTGAAACACAGATCCTCGATCAGCCCTATTCGACTGGACAGATACAATTGAACATCATCAGCATAAGCGTGGATATTTTCAAACTGACACACATAGAATACATTATTTACAAAAAGACTAAACAAAAGAGGATCAAGGATAGACCCCTGTGGCACACCAGATGCTACAATGCTAGGGACGGAAAACGTACTTTTACCCTTCACCTTTTGTGTTCTGCCTGATAGGTAGCTAGCCAAGAGCTTAACAGCGCTTTCCGAAAATCCAAAAATATGCTTAAGCTTTTCGCAGAGTAAATTATGATTTACCAAATCAAAGGCTTTAGAAAAATCTAAAAGGTAAAGAAGGGTTATATCGCCTTTATCAAATTGTATCCTTATGTCGTCAAGTATTTTCAACATGGCCGTAGAACAACTATGTTTTGGCCTAAAGCCAGACTGAAAAGGTGATAACAAATTGTGTTGTTGAATAAATGAAGAAATTTGTGTTGCCATTATAGACTCGCACACTTTGGAAAATGCTGGTAAAATGCTAATCGGCCTGTAATCACTGGGGTTAGAGGGCATATTATTTTTAGCGATGGGAATAATTATCGCTTTTTTCCACTCAGAAGGAAAACTCGAAGTTGTTAGGCAATGATTTATGATATGCGTAAGAGTTCCCAAAATATAAGGCAACACAAGCTTCACAAATTTTAACGATATGCCATCTTCACCGATGGCGATTGATTTGATTCCCATAATGCTCTTTAAGACTTCCGCCTCAGTTACTCCGCTAAAGTCGAATCTTGTATTTTCAGCCAAGTGGTTTAAAAAGTGTTGAGCTGGAGGAATGCTGCTGTTGTGACTGGAACTTGTAAAATATGCATTGAGTACATTCGGATCAATTTCACAGTCACACCTATATTTCCCGTGAACCCTCAATTTTTTAAGATTTCGCCATAATAATTTGGTTTCTAGAGCAGGATTTAACATGGTCTCAAAATAACGCCG
The DNA here is from genome assembly GCA_964058755.1 of Campiglossa producta. Classification (NCBI taxonomy): domain Eukaryota; kingdom Metazoa; phylum Arthropoda; class Insecta; order Diptera; family Tephritidae; genus Campiglossa; species Campiglossa producta. The sequence goes on from CAXKVI010000004.1 coordinate 44,275,679, forward strand.
TTTTGCACGCCTCAACGAACCAACAATCATCCAAGTTAACGTTAGACAGATCAGCAAACAAGGCATCAACATTTACCGACATAAAATCACGATACACAAACGTAATAGTGTCGACAGGACGATTCAAGACAGCATCTATAGTACAGAAAATTAAATCATGGTCACTTATAAAACTCATTTGTTCAAATTTAATAACATGATCCAAGCTCGCCGTTATGAAAATGTCTAAAAGGCTAGGGTTAGAATTGTCAGCGAATCTAGTCGGAACACAGTTATTGACTATAGCGAGGCCAGCAGTGGAAGATGATCAAACAGCTTAACAGCGCAAGAATCATGCAAAAGAATATTAACGTTGAAGTCACCACAAATAACATATCGCTCATAGTCGATTAAAAACATTGACAACTCGGAAAAAAACGAATCCAACACAAAACATCTATGAGGGTTATACACACAGGACACGAGAACTTTAGTTACATTATCTGAGACTTCGGCGATAATAAACTCAGTGTCAGGGTTGATTGATACTGCTAGTTTTTTTTTTTATTTTTAAATCCGATCTGCAATAGATTGCTACACCGCCACATCTTTTATTTTGCCGATCATGCCTAAGAAGATTGTAGTTTGGGATGCTATAGTACAGATCAGAGATATTGGGAGAGAACCAAGTCTCTGAAACAAAGATAACATCGACATCTGATTCGCCGAAAATATCCCTAATGTAGTCCAGCTTGTCACTACTAAGGCTACGCGCATTAAAATGTCCAATATGAAGTCCATTTCGTGCCTTGCAAAACATATTAATTAAGACTTTGTGATTTGCGCCTTTGCTGGAGACTGAATTCCTACAGGGATTTAAATCAACCATGATGGACAACAACCACAAAGTACATTAATACACAGATCACCTTAAAACGAATTTGAATGTATATAACTAAAATAAATAAGAAAATACAGGAGAGTTGAAGAATAAATGAAGGTAGAACAGCGAAGTAAGAGTAAAGAACAAATGGAAAGAGTTAGAAATGAGAAGAGAGAAAAACACATTACAAATAACTTAATTATTATTGTATAATATATCCTTATATGGCACAAGGGCAAATCGAGCATTTTGCATAAAGTTATCTACAATACTTGAGTGTGTTGTAGCGTGTTCGTGCTAATAAGAGCATTGATCTCCGATCGGGTAGTAACAACTGTGGCCTCATCACTAGGTTTGATTCGCACATGGATTTTCCCACGTAGAGAAAATGATGATGCCAACTTTTTATCTCTCTTAAGCTCAGACGCATACGACATAACGTCACGTAAAGATTTAGGGAGACTCTCATTCAGGTATATAGCCCCGTCACCCGGCAAGTCGACGTGATCTCTTACTTTTTTTGCGGAAAATTGCCAAAGATTTTAGGAGCTGATTGCGATCATACTCAGAGTGTAATTAAGTATAATGGGAATTGGTTTAGCATTGATTCTTGCATGCGTACTATACTTATCTTTACCTTTAGCATTTCCCAACCGGAAGACATTTCGAATAGGTGGAGGTTTGTGTTCCGCTACAGCACAAATCTTAGAAAAAAGGTCAGGCAAACACTCATCATCATCTTGAGGTATGCCGTTAATGATAACATCAGTAGCGACAGCATTACTAGTGCGCTGAGCTGTGCTTAAGTAGAAACAAGTTCACGATGAAGTGAATGAACTTCCACGCTCATGCTCTCAACTGCATTAACTCGTTTTTCAAGAGCCAGCATTGAAATTTTGATGTTGCCGATTGTAGCAGACAACTCACCCATGCTCGTCATAATCCTTTCTTCCGCATTCTGCACTACGGAAGTGACTACCGTAGTCATATGGTCAGTGATGGATGTCCTTAATTCGTCCAACCTCTTATTTAAACCGTCGGATACAGCAGGTGAGGAGGTGACGGGTGTCCGGATGGTATTATTGCTGTTTCTAGTTATTGGTGGTGACATTGTATTTATTTATTTATGCAGATATGTAGGTGATATATAGGTGATGAGCTGGTGACAGGTAAACAACAAAGCTGGGAACTTTGATGGAAACAGGAGCAATACTTTATTTATGCACGCCGCAAATACACGCCTTACTTTCTCGACATTCAACCCAAATATAATAGAAGTGGGAAATTTAGCTTGAGTGCTCGCTGGGAGAAACCACGGGCAAAGACACAAACCACAAATTAGTTACAGGTGCGGTACAGTACGAATGGAAAACTTGATGGCGGTTATTGGTGTTGTTGATAAGTGATTATGTCGTTGTTTGTGTAGAACAGCTGTGCCTTCTAAATTATGCCGGCAAACAAGTGGATTGAGTGCGGACGACTTGCTTTGACTTTAATGGTAAAAAAGCCGCAGGAACGTGAAATCTTTTATGTTTCCCTAAAGAAGGTAGAAATCCCCGATTCCGGAAACACTGCCTAGAATTTTAATACACAGGGTGCATACGACAAAATGACATATATAGTTAAATGTAAGATCTTTCATGGAGCTCCAATATGTGTATAACGAAATTTCCCACAAATTCCCCACAATATAGTGTTCCCCGAAAATTACCCACAAGCGTTAAAGATTCCCCACAAAACGTGGAATTACCCACAAAACGGCAACGCTGTGCTAATTGTATTGACTTACGGACTCAAGTTTCCTCAGAAAGCTTCTATCAAATATTCCATGACATGTCTCTTTTATGTGCTCTTTTATACATTTTTCAACCAAAGAAGTCAAGCTCTGGCCGGCAATACCATCCAAAAGATCCATTTCTTCTAATGCCCTGTTGGTTTTATTTATTGTAACATCTAAATGTATGCATTCGCACACATTCAATTTACTATTGCAAGCACAGCATTCTAGATTTTTTATCATTACATCAGGATCTGAAACGAAAGCATAATACCATGTTTGTGTTATAATTTTTATTCCAGGACAAAAGGCCTAGTTGAACACAAGTCTGAATTTTGTTGATTTATCTATCTCTTCTACTAGTCATACTTTTCTGCAACCATTTAAAGTGCATTTTTTTTTGCTTTTTTTATTATTTAAGCGTCCTATATTATCAAACAATTGAAAAATGTATTTTTTTTTTTTTCATTTCATTTCATATCTTTATTAAGTCCAATGGTTCCACACCTTACTGACTAGATTATAGTTATTCTTAAAACTAGTTACAAATATAACAACAGTACTAAAAATTATGATGAGATCAATTAATTTGCTCGATAATAAGATTCAACACGTAACTTAAACTGAAGTCTCGGCAATGAAAAATCGAGATCAAGATTTCTCGACTCTTCGAACCCTCTAATAAGGGGAGCAAAACTAAGATAATTTTCTCTACGAAATTCGGTAAAAAAAAGTATTGTACGACCGAAGAGGTCTATTCGGAATGTTGAAACATACTTGACTAAGGAGAGCAGAACAATCAATAGCCCCAGACACTATGTCGTAAATAAACATTACATGTTGAACAGTTCTTCTGGTTTCTAGCGACATAACATTAATAAGCATGCACCTGGCATTGTAGGGTGGCAAGCGATTTTCGAAATGGAGAGGTTGCAAAGCAAATCGTATGAACTTACGTTGAACCCTTTCAATTCTTGAAGAACGTACTAAGTAAATCGGGTTCCAGATTATTGACGCGTATTCTAATTTAGATCGCACCAAAGAACTATACAATATCTTTCTCGTGTACGGGTCTTTAAAATCCTTAGCGTACCTACGCAAAAAGGCCAGGTTAGCATAGGCTTTTGGGATCAAATGATTAACGTGATTAACGAAAGTAAAAGAGGAGTCAAAAACAACGCCAAGATCATGAAATTCTGCAACAGATGAAAGAGATACATTTGAAATCGAGTATGATGACTCGAGCGCATTCGAAAATTTAGAGAAAGTCATATGACAACATTTATTGATATTAAGAAGCGGATTATTCAGAGAAGCCCAATCATTAAGTGCGTTCAAGTCTTATTCCAAGAGCGATATATCGGATGAACAGGTTATCCTTCGAAAGAGTTTAAGATCATCTGCATAAAGTGTGTTTTAGCTATTTTAGAGTGTTTTAGATATAGACCAACACCATTTATAAAAAGTATAAATAATATTGGACCAAGGATACTACCTTGCGGCACACCCGAGGTTGCTAAGAAATTATAGGACTTTACGCTCTCGATTTCGACAAACAAAATCCTATTTGTCAAGTAAGATTTCAGCCATAACAGAAAGGTTGAGTGAGAACCTAAATTTTGGAGCTTCCGGAGAAGTATTTTGTGCGACACTGTGTCAAAAGCCTTAGAAAAATCAGTGTAAATAGTGTCAACTTGACGTCCATCCTTAAATGCAGATACACAGAATTGAGAGAACACAGCAAGGTTAGTGACAGTTCAATTATTCCCTTAACAACAAATTCTATCTTGGCTTTGACTACTTTCTCGAAAAGTTTGGAACACGTTGACAACTTAGATATAGGTCTATAGTTAGTCACTTCATTTTTGTTTCCAGATTTGTAGACTGGGGTGATAGACGCCAATTTCCACCGGTCAATGAAAACGCCAGTAGAAAGCGACATATTGAAAATGATACACAAAGGGAATTACTACATCTTTTTAATGAAGTAGCAGACAATCCAATTCCATTAATTATATCTAATTCAGATATAGACAACGATCGGAAATCTAAAGAGTTGGATGTACCGAAACCACACCCATCAGAAATATTGTCAGAGTCAGCGACAAAATTTGCTTTAAAAAAGTCAGCAAAGAGGTTCACCGACTCAGCCAAACTGCCAGAGCAAAATCCATTGAATAATAGAAGTGCCTTTTTTCGAACGAACGTAGTTCCAAAAGGATTTTGGATTTTCCTTTAACTCATCCTCGAATCTAGAGATATATTTGTTATACATTAACTTATCAAGCGTATTGAATTGTTTCATATAGCATAGATATTGATCTCTAAATGAGTTATCACCAGTTGCCTTATACAATTTAAATATTTATTTCTCTTGTTCTTAAGCTTTTTCAGACCAGTAGTGTACCAAGGTAATTTGTGTAATTTAACTGGGAGCAAAGAGAGATTACTTTCAAAAATGCCAGACAACTCTTGAAGAAAAGTATCAAAGCAATCAGATAGGTTTTTACCAGAGAAGATGGATTGCCAATAATTTGAGTAAATTATCGTTTTAAGAAGATCAAAATTAGCATTCAGGAAATTAAAATTTCGAGTATTATTGATATTGTTCAAAGCCTCAAATCAAAAAATTCTAATTTAAGAGATAAGGGTACATGATGCATATCAGACTTACAAATGGGAAAATAACATTCTGATAGCTGGGTTACTAAATTTTCATCAACGAAAACTAGATCCAAAATCTTGTTAAGATTGTTAACAAATGAGTTAATCTGAATAAAGTTAGCACTAAAAAGAGTATCTAAAAGATTAATTTCATGTGCAAGGTTCACATTAGTCGGAGTTAGTAGATCTTCATTTAGTAATTTTGACCAAACAACATTACTCAGATTAAAATCACCTAAAACACAAAAATGACTATTTACGTTATTTTCATAAATGTCGAAAATATTATATACATGCGCACAGTACAATGAGTCATTACTGCCAGGCGGAATATATGAGGCACAGATAAACAGATGAACCACTAATAGAAACACAGAGTTGGTCAAGTAAAGAGTCCCTATTCGATAGCAGAGGGAAGGGAACGCTTTACTGCAATTAGAACCCCTCCACCTCTAGTACATCCAGTTTTGATGGGATCTCTGTCCTTACGATAGGTGTTGTATAGATGTTGGTCAAAGAACTCAGCGTCAAAGAAATCACTATTGAGCCAAGTTTCAACAATAACATATACATCATGTTCACATGAAGCTAGAAAAATCTCTTTAGCTTTGGTTCTCATACCCGATATATTTTGATAATAAATGCTTAAACCATTATTAGAGGGTTGATTTTCTATTACCTGCCGGGTTGGCCACCCCGCCTTTGAAAAAAATGAAAAGGCTTAATTTTGACATCTGTTGGCCAAACCGAGGAGTCAAGCAACATATTATAAATTGAGTTAGAGACCCCAAGTTTAAAATTACATTTTAACAAAGAATTTGGATCAATGTCTTCTTTAACTAATTTATAACAGATATTAGTATTAGATATTAGATAGTTATTCAACAATATCGATAGCATTAACCGTCGGCTTAAAGGACGACAAGTGTAACCACTTCAATCGAACCGCTACATTAAGATTAGCATTAGAATTACTACCAACAATGATATTAGCCTCTCTAACGTGCTTGATATTGCTACTCGAATTATCATATTGTTGAGCAGCAGACAGCGCAACATTAAGATCAGCACTAGTAATAATACCATCTGACGCAGAAGAAGATGTGGCGGAATTGATGCCGAGTAAATCATTAGCATTACTTTGATTTTTTCCACCTTTAGGTTAGGTTAGGTTCAAGTGGCTGCCGCAGAGGCACACTTAGGCCAGTTTTGAAAGGCCCGTTGTGATACCACCAACACAAGGAAAGTCAGTCCCGGGACCCAGCCAAATGGAAAATCCCTGAGTTGTTGGGATTTTCCACATAGCAGAATCCCGGGACTGACACTCCTAAACCGACACCGTTACTCCTCCTCGAACCACTTAGATGACTTTATGAAAGCCATCAAGTCCTTTATGTCCAGTTCCGCGATCTGGCTTAGGCTATCCAGGAACGGAACTCCCAAAAAGCGCGTTCTCGCGCCGCTTAAAGCCGGACAGTTGCAGATGAGGTGTTCCACTGTTTCCTCCTCCTCATCATCTTTGCAACTCCTGCAGCATCGTCGGTAGGGCACACTTAGCCTTTCTGCATGCCTACCAATGAGGCAGTGACCGGTTAATACCCCTATCAATATGCAGATTTCCCTCCTAGTTAGGGCATAAATGCGTCTAGACCTTTTAAGATCCCATTTTGGCCAGGTTTGTTTCGATATCCGACACCCTGGGGATTGCAGCCATCTTTCGTTGGCTTGACGGAGTGTGTGCTCCTTCAGCATTAGTTTGCATGTGGCAAACGGCATACCTAAGCAATCTTTATCCTGAAGAACCTGCTTGGTCGTGCCCTGCCTGGCAAGCTCGTCTGCCTTACAGTTTCCCTCAATGTCCCTATGTCCCGGGACCCATATGAGGTTTACGCGGTTCTGTTGGGCCATCTCCTGAAGAGATCGACGACAGCTGAGCGTCAGTTCAGAGTTGAACGTGTATGAGCCAAGGGATTTGATGGCCGCTTGGCTATCGCTGAAAATAGCGATATCTTCTCCGATAACACGTTTGCTTAACCAGGCCGCGGCGTCTAGGATTGCTGAGACTTCCGCCTGGAAGACGCTACAATGATCAGGTAGTCTGAAGGAGAGCTCAAGGTCCAAATCCCTTGAATAAACCCCTCCTCCAACTCTGCCGTCCAACTTCGAGCCGTCGGTGTATATGGAAGTGCCACTATTTGTTTCGGGACACCAATCCGTCCTCTCCCAGTCTTCTCTGCTGGGAATGTTTATTTTGAAACAGCTATCACCGACTGTAGTGGTCGCACAACGATCTGTGCTTAGAGGGAGAAAGCTGTAAGATTCCAGAATACTGGAGTGTCCAATAGTACCCGCCCCCCAACTGGAGGTTTCTCTTAGGCGCAGAGCTGATACCGCCGCTGACCGAAACCCTTCCAGATCAAGTGGCAAAATGCCCAGAATGGCCTGGAGGGCTTCGTTGGGCGTTGTCCTTAGCGCACCGCTTATACAGATCATATTGGATCTATGGACTTTCCGCAACAGATTCAGGTATGTTGTCTTGCTCAGTGCCGGCCACCATACGACGACTCCATACAGCATGATTGGGCGAATGATGGCCGTGTAGATCCAACTGCATACTCTAGGGCTGAGCCCCCATTTTTTGCCAATGGCTCTTTTGCATGTGTAAAGAGCGATGCAAGCTTTCTTCTGGCGCTGAAGAACATTCTCCTTCCAATTCAGTTTCCTGTCCAGAACTATGCCTAGAAACTTGGCCTTATCCGACAAGCCCAGGCGCGTGCCATCTAGTTCTGGTAGGCTTAGTGGCGGTATTTTGTACCGGTTGGTGAAGAGGACAAGTTCCACTTTCCCCGGGTTGATACTAAGTCCGCAGCGAGAGGACCACCTCGAAACCTCTCGCAGTGCTACTTGCATCAGGTCACACAGAGTTTGTGGGAACTTGCCTCTGAATGCAATAGCTAAATCGTCTGCGTATGCCACTATCTTCCCGCCCCCCCAGCTTGTGTCACGTAGCAACGAGTTGACTGTGAGGTTCCATAAAAGCGGGGAAAGAACACCACCCTGGGGCGTTCCCCTTGTGACATAGCGTGATAACTCGACCGTACCAAGTGAAGAAGCTATTTTCCTTCCTCTTAGAAGTTGGTCAATTAAACCAGTTAGAGGTCTATCTACGCCCAGATTAGTTAGAGCGGAGTTGATCGCCTCCGGGCTTATATTGTTGAAAGCCCCCTCAATATCTAAGAAGGCCACGAGACAGTAGTCCTTTTCACACAGCGATTTCTCAATGACAGATACTAGGCTGTGCAGAGCAGTTTCTGTTGATTTACTCTTGGTGTATGCATGCTGATAGCTAGAGATAAGGTTGCTATCAATAGTCGTTGAAAGGTAGTCGCTTAGTATCCTCTCAAAGGTTTTGAGTACAAAGGACGAGAGACTGATCGGTCTGTAATCTTTTGGCTCGTAGTGGGATGCCTTCCCAGCCTTAGGGATAAACACTACCGTGGCGCTTCTCCAGGAGCCCGGAATGTGGTTGAGAGCCAGGCAGGCTGTGAAGAGAAATACCAGCCATTTAGCTGATGTCTCCTATCTGCTGAACTATCTTGTGCTGAACTATCTTGTTGTTTATATTGATAGCTTCTTACTTGAGCATCACGTTTTTGTAATTCACTTTTATTTACAGGAAATGTATACATATTATTATTTTTAAACGATTGGTTAACATTTTCTTCATACTGCTGATTTAAATTTGAATTGTTTTTAATTTTTGTTTGTGGCTTTCTATGCCTGAAATCTATACATCTGGTATCGTCCAGAAGTTTTAAAATTGTATACCGTACAATAACGTCATTCAAATTATTGTTCTCTATAATATGTGCTCTAATAGGGGCATCAATTTTTTCGAGTAAAATATCAACTAGATCTCTATTAATACTTTGAGGAGAATAAAGTGTTGACTTCTTACCATCAAACTCGTATAGTTCATTCAGGTCAAATTTAGCCCTTTCAAAAAAACAAAATAACTCTCGTAATGTGCTTACTTTTACAATTCTGCAACTGTTGAAAATTTCTCCATATGTTCGTCGTGGTCTGAAATGCTGCTTCAAGTGCGCTTTGATAAGGCTCCAATCAGCGTCATCTTCTAACTCTTGTATACTCCTGCCAGCATCATCCATAATTTTTTCGTTTCTTATAATTTGGATTCCAAACCGTGTCAAATCCCTATGATTTCCACAAAGCTGTAGTACATTTTCAACGGACTTGAAAAAATAACACACTGGTTGTGTGCCATCTAACGGTCTAATGTGACGAAATTGTTGTAAAACGTCTTTAGTGCTTAATTGAAGAAATTGATTTTGCACTCCTTGTTGGCTGTGCATATCTATTTGTTGTTGTTGTTGCGAAATTACAGTTTTTTGTTGGTTCATAGTTAATTCCATTGCGGCTAGCTTTTGATTTAATTCTTCCACTATTTTCTCCATCTTTATCAATCCTCTATTTTGGCCAAACACACTTTGTCGCTTTTTGTTCATACACCCATATATATTTTGCTTGCAGCAGTATGCATATAATACAATAATTGTTGGTGCTTATAACGGAGCGAACGGTATTATTTTCAATATCTGAAAATGTCTGCTTTTTTGACTGCGCCAGAAACGGAAATATGATTTACATATTCCGCACAATGCTTTAGCACAAAGAATACTTTTAATAGTTAGATTAGTTAATAATCGCCCAATTTAATAAGACCAGAAATGATTACACAAGAATTTGTTTTAATTGCGTTTATTTGTGTCTCGAACTGTTTTAACAGGTGTGTCTTACTAAACTAAAACTTAAGAGCTAATAAATAGTTGTAAAAGCTAATATTCAAAAATCAAAGTTGATAGAAACGGAAGTTCTCTTAATATATGAATGTATGAGTAACGGAGTAAGATAAATGAGTAAGCCTAACTTAACATAGTTAGAGCAAGAGTAACATCGGCAGATGTTTTTAACATAAACGGAAGTTCTCTTAATATATGTACATATGTATATACATAAGTGTGAGCTTATTAACTAACGATTAGCATGATGATATGGTAACATAAAGAGAATAAGAGTTGTACATTTATGAACTTATTAGGAATGTGTATGTCGTTTTGTTAACATTCCGGAAACTCTTGTAAGGCCACCGGATATTTACATTTGAATATAAAATAGAAAAAGGGAAATTACAATAAATTAAGGGTAAGAGCTATGTGGGTATAATTATTGTTTACTGGACATACTCGTAGGTGTAAGAGAGTATGTAACTCGCGCTTTGCCGCGTGTCTGGCCACTATAGTATACGTCACAAGGGCCGATGGTCGTCTTTCCTTGCCCCGTCCATCGCATTTCCTGCAGGGCGGTGATGTCGGCCTTTGCGCCTACGAGGACATCAACCAGTCGGGCAGAGGTAACGTCCCTTGAAAGGGTCCGGACATTCCCGGTACATGCCCTAATATCCAAACATTATGCCTTATTCGTTTTGCCGGGTCGTCAACATTAAAGGGGGTTCTCATCCGAGACTTTGAATTTGTTGGAGTTAAGTTTTTTACGTGGCGGGTCCCAAACCGAGCGCACAACCCGTTTCGGGGATTTGGAAAATATTTACCATGCCAGGCTAGCTCCGGCAATTGCCGGGGCACCTTCGTCGTCCATGTTGTGGGGTATAGTTATCATGTAAAAAGTCGTTTTTAAATGGTATCAGGTTTTATTTCATATAAACCATTTCTAAATACCTAGATAAATATATAAACAAGAAAAAAGTTTACTTAAGACCATGCGGGGTACATTCGGCGATCCTGTATTTCTGTCCGGGGCACATTCGGCATGACTATATGTTCGCCGAATGTGCCCAACCAAAATTGTTGATTCTACCCCGAAGCATAACTTTTCACTTTTCCCTATTTTTTTTCTAAATAACACTTTTTCTTAAAACTAACATTCTTACCATTCCGTTTTATTGAATTTTGTAAAGAAAAAACCCACAACAAAAACCTCAAGACTTTTTCACTTACCAAACGAAAACACAATCAACATTCCCGAAAACACAAAAACACGTGTAACTTTGTAGAATGCTAAAAGAGAGATGTGAGACATCAAATCGATAATTCTTACTAGTGGCGGGTATGTTTTCGCTACCTAATGGTCATGTCAGATAATTCCTTCATACGGAAAACGCAATTGCCGAATGTACCACAAAGCCGGAGGTACCGCAGTCTCCCCTATGTGTATACATAAGTGTGTAGCATAGGCGGAGGTGTTGCTAATGCCTGGTTGCCAAGTGCAACTAATACAATACTCAATACGCCCCCCCCCCCCTTAGGTTTGCTTGATAGCTTTAAATTTAATATAATTCATAGATCTATTTCGATTGATTCATACTGTATTTAGGAACTAGATATGTTTCATATGCTTCAAAAGTAAAATATAGATTTAATTACAAATTTGTTAAAGATATGACATTTTTCTTTCTGATATGTGATATTTTTTTTTAGTACAAAGTATTTCTTCATATTATAAAACAAAGTCACTTTTTCTGTCTGTTTTTTCCCTTGAATGCTTAAATCTTGAAAACTAAGCAACGGATTTTTATGCGGTTTTTTTTAATAAATAGATTGGTTGAAGAGGAAGGTTTATGTCATTATAACGTGAAGAAATATATAAAGGGAGCGTGGCAATCGGACAAAATGTGGTAAAAACCCATACAATTTTTGTTTACACAGCCATAAATCCTAAACGAATCCACCGATTAAAATGACACTTACTTGAAGTTAAACTTTGAAATATTTACTTTCGTTCTGCAACAAAAAAAAAAAGAAGTTGTTTCATATCTTATTTAACCAAAATTGTTTAAACAAAAACAGCACTTTTTCCAAAAAAGCTGTTTGGTTGTTTGTTCGCTGTTAAACGAATGAGCCATTAGAGCTTGACAGCGAATAAACACACAAACAGCGTTATGAATGAGGTGGGGGGAGATCGTATGGTGAAAGAACGCTGTTTGTTCGCTGTCAACCGATCATGGCAAAATAATTGAATGGTAATCGCAGCCCAAAACAGAATACGAAATTACCGTTTTGGCCCGAACTTTTGTGTCAAAAGCAGTGGCAAAACAACAAACGCATAAAAACACGTGAGCAAACGATATACTTATTTTTCCTGGCTTTTTACTTGTTTTTCCACATTTTCTAAAGAGATTATCACAAAGCACTCACTAAATTTCTTTTCACAACTATTTTTTTTTTCTAAAAAAATTAACTAAAACTCATTAAAACACGCAAACGAATTCCGTAGCTTTTCCACGAACTTTGCAAAGAATGTAAACAAGAAAACAAAAAGGGTGATAGTTTGAGTGATAAAAAATCAACAAAGCATGAAAGAACCGTTAGCCACAGCTGTCAATACAACCAGTAGTTATTGAGCCATGCAACCGATTATGCGTGAATCTCACCCCACCTCATTCATGTTGAATTAGATCGTATGGTGAAAGAACTCGATACGTATGTATGTAAGTACATATCACAGTATAGACAGTAGTTGCACTTACTAACACAAACGTACTTATATTCACCTCCATGGAGAACTTCGGGTTGCAGTCAACTATTTTCAGCCATTTCAGGGTGTTGTGTTGCAAATTTTATGAAGTAATAAATAACTTTAAAAGAGGAGAAATATTCAAATTTAGGATTTTGCGTTTTAAGTAAAACTATATATGCATATATTAGGTTATATTTCTAAAAAAAAGAAATTGCTATTTTACAACTCAACCAAGAACCAATTAACAGCGTTTTTTCTCACGCATAGGAGTATTCAGGAGCTTGAGATGCTGGCTGACAGGAATGATGCCCGAAAATTCTATGAAAAGATCCGGCGGATGACGGAAGGTTGTAAGACCGGGGCAAGTTCCTGTAAGGACAATAATGGCGACCTGGTAACCGACGTACAGAGCGTACTTAAATTATGGAGGGAGCACTTCTCCTCACTGCTAAATTGCGAGGGAGACGTCGAACCCGATACCCCAATCCCTGACGATGGAAAAGTCGTCCCACCACCTGACTATGATGAAGTGAGGATAGCTATATCCCGGCTCAAAAACAACAAAGCGCCTGGAAAAGACGGACTACCCGCCGAGCTGTTCAAACACGGAGGCGAAGAGCTGGTAAAAAGCATGCATCAGCTCTTATGCAGAATATGGTCAGACGAGTGCATGCCTCCAGATTGGAATTTAAGTGTGCTCTGCCCAATCCACAAGAAAGGCGATCCCGCTAACCGCACCAACTACCGCGGAATCAGCCTTCTTAATATCGCATATAAGGTTCTTTCTAGCGTATTGTGTGAAAGACTGAAGCCCATCGTAGACAAGCTGATTGGACCTTATCAGTGTGGCTTTAGACCTGGTAAGTCTACCATCGACCAGATTTTCACGATACGCCAAATCCTGGAGAAGACCCATGATAAAAGAATCGACACACACCATCTCTTTGTCGATTTCAAAGCCGCTTTTGACAGCGCAAAAAGGAGTTGCCTGTATGCCGCCATGTCTGAATTTGACTTCCCTGCAAAGCTTATACGGCTTTGCCAAATGACGTTGAGCAATACTAACAGCTCCGTCAGAGTCGGGAAGGACCTCTCTGAGCCATTTGAAACCAAACGAGGCTTCAGACAGGGCGACTCCCTTTCGTGCGATTTCTTCAACCTGATGCTGGGGAAGATAATTCGAGCAGCAGAGCTAAACCGCAATGGTACAATCTTTTACAAGAGCGTGCAATTGCTGGCGTATGCCGATGATATTGATATCATTGGCCTTAACAACCGCGCCGTAAGCGCTGCCTTCTCTGGACTGGATAAAGAAGCGAAAAAAGTGGGTCTTGCGGTCAACGAGGACAAGACGAAGTATTTGCTGTCATCAAAGAAAGAATCGGCGCACCTGCGCCTTGGCAGCCACGTCACTGTTGATAGTTACAAATTTGAAACTGTGAGGGACTTCGTCTATTTGGGAACCAGCATTAACACCGAAAATAATATCAGTCTAGAAATCCAACGGAGAATCACTCTTGCGAACAAGTGCTACTTTGGACTGAGTAGGCAATTGAGAAGTAAAGTCCTCTCTCGAAGAACAAAGATCGCGCTCTATAAGTCTCTCATCATACCTGTCCTCATGTATGGCTCAGATTCATGGACAATGTCAAGAGAAGATGAGATGGCCCTTGGAGTATTTGAGAGAAAAGTTCTCCGGAAGATTTATGGTCCTTCCCGTGATGCCGACGGCGAGTATCGAAGGAGATTTAACGATGAGCTGTACGAGCTTTACGCAGATCTGACCATAGTCC
>CAXKVI010000004.1:44290528-44355063 GCA_964058755.1 Campiglossa producta
TTCTTTCATAGGTTTCACACCAAGTCCTAAAAATTCGCAAATCTTTCATATAAGTTAGCATTGAAATTAAAGAAATGTTCTATATGGAAGTATAAATATATGCATAAATGGACACTGAGAAGGGTTTACCTTCAAGCTGGGTAGTGGCCTAAGGTGTTAGACCTTCTAGCATACAAGTCACTACAGTGTTGTGAGTTCGACTCTCACAATACCGGGAAGAAAAGTCCATGAAGAGATGTAATTCCAGTATCATCGAAACATATGTCGGCTTGTCTGGTTCCTGCAGCGCGTGGGTAAATTTTTCTCAAAAAACACATTTTCATACAATCCCGAAAATTGCTTCACAATACCGTCGGTATTTACAGCAATAGACTACAAGTCAAAAGCAACAAAGAGTTTAAATGTTTAAATGAAAAAATATTCGTGCATTAAGCATAGAAAATTCTTTCATAGGTTTCACACCAAGTCCTAAAAATTCGCAAATCTTTCATATAAGTTAGCATTGAAATTAAAGAAATGTTCTATATGGAAGTATAAATATATGCATAAATGGACACTGAGAAGGGTTTACCTTCAAGCTGGGTAGTGGCCTAAGGTGTTAGACCTTCTAGCATACAAGTCACTACAGTGTTGTGAGTTCGACTCTCACAATACCGGGAAGAAAACTCCATGAAGAGATGTAATTCCAGTATAATCGAAACATATGTCGGCTTGTCTGGTTCCTGCAGCGCGTGGGTAAATTTTTCTCAAAAAACACATTTTCACAAAAAAATATATATATAAAAATAGTATTTGAAAGAAAAAAAAATAATGAAATATGAAATAAACAAATAATATTAAACAAAACAAATAAAGTGAAATACAAGAAAAAAATTAAGTAAACTAAAATAAAAAAATAAAATAAAATACGATTAAAAATAATGTAAGAAAAAATAAACAAAAAAAAAATCAATATAAAAAAAATCAAAAAATTATCTGAAATAAAAAAAAAAACAATGAAATGTGAAATAAAAAAAATTTAAACAAAATAAAAAAATAAAAAAGAGTAAAATAAAAAATAAAAATAAAAACAAAAAAAAATATAAAAAAAAAAAAAAATTAAAAATAGTATCTGAAATAAAAAAAAAAACAATGAAATATGAAATAAAAAAATAATATTAAACAAAACAAAGAAAGCGAAAAAACAAGAAAAATAAAGTAAAATAAAATAAAAAAGATAAAATAATATACAATTAAAAATAATATAAGAAAATAAAACAAAAAAAATGTAAAAAAAAATAAAAGAATACATAAAAAAATATAAAAAACAATAAAAAAAATAAAACAAAATAAAGTAAAATAAGCGTCACGATTTTCACTGTTTGATCCCAGTGCAGCCTGTGTGAATTTAACTTTAGCTCATACCGAAATTATCGGAACTATCGATTATATGGGGCCGATGTGTTATATTGGTCCAATCTCATTGATTTTTAACATCGACATTCCACATTCTAAAATAGCAACAGTTACGAAATTTCACGTTCCTACCGATATAATTACATGAGTTATCTACCAAAATCCGTTTATCGGAACAATCGATTGT
The DNA here is from genome assembly GCA_964058755.1 of Campiglossa producta. Taxonomy (NCBI): domain Eukaryota; kingdom Metazoa; phylum Arthropoda; class Insecta; order Diptera; family Tephritidae; genus Campiglossa; species Campiglossa producta. The sequence continues at coordinate 44,292,111 of CAXKVI010000004.1, forward strand.
ATGGGGGCTATGTGAAATATTTATCCCATCTCAATGATTTTCAACATCGATATTTTACATATAAAAATAGCGATGCTTCCAAAATTTCACGTTCTTACGTGTTTAATTACAGGAGTTATCTACCAAAATCCGTTTATCCGAACAATCGATTGTATGGGGGCTATGTGAAATATTTATCCCATCTCAATGATTTTCAACATCGATATTTCACATATAAAAATAGCGATGCTTCCAAAATTTCACGTTCCTACGTGTTTAATTACAGTAGTTATAGCCCAAAATCCGTTTATCGGAATAATCGGTTGTATGGGAGCTATGTGTAATATCGGTCCGATCTTGCTGGTTCCGACAAATGATTCCTATATTGGAAAATGGTGGCCGATTACCAAATTTCAGCCAAATATCTCAAAAACTGAGGGACTAGTTTGCGTTCAAACAGACAGACGGATAGACGGGCATGGCTAAATCAACTCATCTCGTCATCCTGATCATTTCGGTATACTTATTGATGGGTCTATCTCTTCTTCTTCTCATATTTCCAAACATCGGACCAAAGTTATAATACCATTTCATGTTCATGAAAGGTATAAAAATAAGAGTCCTTTTAGCATAAATGTATGTCAGTTTTTCTTTTGCACACTGTTATCAATCCTTTCATTGATTTGGGTCTCTTTTAATTTGTAATCATAATACGTTGAAGAAGCCAACATCATTTCACCTAGGGCAGGGAAAAAATACCTATTTCAAAGTGAAAGAAAAGGTCATTGAAAAAAAAATTGGGAAAGTAATGGCACTTTACAAAAAAAAAGAAGTTGACCACAAAAAAAGGTAAAAATAATCACAAAAGACACCTCATGTCACAATCAAAGCGGCAAAAGTAAGTTTAAAGAAAGTCTCACAAAGGAAATAAAGATATTTAAAAGTTCATATATTAAGCGTGTATACCTTTTTGTTGTTGTTGTGCCGCACTTTGACGTGACGTTGCTGAGCACGACATAAATTTTTCAATTACTCGGCGGCGAGTGAGACTTTTATTTTTTCTTTTTTTTTTTGTGTTAGAAACTTGAATTTTTTTGAAAGCTTTTTGAAATGTTATTTTACTTGCGCATTGTTTGTTTGTTTGTATGTGTGTGTGTGTGTTTGAGTGTGTGCAAGTGCTAACCTGCCCTCAAACTTGACGAACCATTTTTGGCACACAATTGGTATTCAATTCCTGCAGGTGCGTAGTAATGGATTTTGTTGTATTTTTAGCTCTCCACCCGGTCTCTGCTGCTTTCAGCTCTTCTTTTTTCAATTTTTATAATTTTACTCGTTAACAGGCTTTTTTCAAAAATTTGTCGAAAACTATTTATTCTTATATGATTAACTAGTAATACCCGGCGTGCGTTGCTACGCCAAAGAAAAACACCTGAATAAGATTTTACCATTTAAGGACTTTTATTTATCTTAATGCTAAAGGATAAACAATATTTTTGGTTTTTTCATTAGGTGTGTATATACTATCCGCAGGTACGCGATTAGTTAAAAGAAAAACTGTAGACGGTGTTTAAACCCTTATCTATATGTATTCATGCAAATAAACGATTTCCTCATACAGGTACGTGGTTGCATATGTATAGGCTAAGTTCATTTTTTAAATGTTCTTTTGTAACAACATAAAACGTCCAAACAAAGCGAAAATGTTAGTGCAAGTACTTTGCAGGCTCAAAGTTTGAAACTTTCAACCCTTTGTTCATGTGAACTCAGGTAAAAAAATCGCTTTCTGTTAGGAATATTATTGTCTAGGTATTATCTTGATAAATGTTGTGAAATGATATACCTACATATAGAAAAATAAGGGAAATAATTTACCTACTATTATATTGAACACAACTTTATGTGCGAAACACATTAGTTAGTATAATATATATATATATATATTATATTCTTTAAGAACACCCATTCTATAAAAATTATAGGTATTATTGTAGCAAATTGTAAAAACTGAAAAATATTGCATTCGAAAATGATGATTTACCCCCCGCTTTCTGGTTCACTTCCCAGAAGAAAAATTATTCTATGTATCAAACTAAGCAGGATTCTACCTCCATACGAATTGGTCGGTCTCTGACCTACTTCTCGGAAGATATATTATCGCCAGCTACACGCCAAATATCAAGCACATTGAGGCATAAACATGATTGTTTAGAATATATCAGGCTCTGGTCCACTTCCCGGAAGAAAAATCATCTCATACTTTGATCTAAGCATAACGCTACCTACATATCAAATTTCAAGTAAATTCAACCATTTTACCGGTAGTTTAGAATAAGTCAGCCCTGGGTCCACTTTCCGGAAGAAAAATCATCATCCTATACTTTGACATAAGCATAACGTTACCTACATACCAAATTTCAAGTAAATGCAACCATTTTTACGATAGTTTAGAATAAATCAGCCCTGGATCCACTTTCCGGAAGAAAATTTATTCTATATATTAATCTTAGCATATAGCTACCTACAACCAAGTTTCAAGCAATTCGAGCCATAAATACGATTGTTTAGAACAGATCGGTCCCTGGTCCACTTCCCGGAAGAAAAATCATCCTATACTTTAACCTAAGCATAACGCTACCTACATACCAAATTTCAAGTAAATCCAGCCATTTATACGATATTTTCGAATAGGGCGGTCCCGGGTCCACTTCCCATAAAAAAAAATTTACAGAAACACTCTCCAGGCTCTACTAATCTATCCCCAAAATTTCAACAAAATCGGCCGAGTAGTTTTGGAGTCCATAAGCCACATACATACATACATACATCCGATTTTATATATATATAGATTAATTGATTAATTGGTAGCCGCTTTAAACTCCCAAGAACATTATCGCCGACCAATGTTTTGAAACTTTCTGTAATCCGCCAAATCTTTCGGTGAAATACTACTCAATCTTAGGTGTTAGTTATTTTGGAGCACTGCTTCATCTGCCAAGGGAAATCACTTTATTCGTTATTTGTTATTTCTCTTTTTTAGCGTCTTTGTTGCGAGTTATTTTCGTGTGCGGTTTCATCGAGTAACAAGTTCGTGCTACCGGCCTTGTCTTCAATTTTCAGCTTCCAAAGATATTCAGACAAAGAGTAAAAAAAACGGTAAACTTTTAGTTCAACCAGTGACCCAAAGGCAGCAAATATGTTCGTTTTGTACCCACCATTACAAAAATAAAAGAAAGAGCAGAAAATAAACTGACAAACAAATAGGAGTTATCTTTTGTACACCGAAAAAAAATGGCACTGGTAAAATCAACAATCTCGTACTGTTATCCTGAAGTTCACCAAATTTTGTTAAACTGACAGGATTTTTGTTGATCAAACTAAATTTTGTGTTGAAACAACAACTTTCTCTAGTTGATTCAACATCGAAGGAGCTGTCATTTTAAATTTATTGCATCATCTAAATAAATTTAGTAGAACTGACAGTGTTTTTGTTGATCTAATAAAATTTTGTGTTGAAACAACAAACTCCTGCAGTTAATCCAACAGCGAAGATACCATTATAGAACAAAGCTGTTATTAGCTGCCGGCAAGCATAAGTACACGATGGCATCATGGTAGACACCTTCGTTCAGCAGTCAAATGGTGTGAGCTCTATTCTCGGTGAAAGCAACAAAGCAACGTGAGAAAGTGTGGTGTCATTTAGAACAATTAGACGCCAGCACTTTTTATACTTTTCATGAACATGAAATGGTATTATAACTTTGGTCCGATGTTTGTAAGTATGAGAAGAAGAAGAGATGGACCCATCACTAAGTATACCGAAATGATCAGGATGACGAGATGAGTTGATTTAGCCATGTCCGTCTGTCTGTCTGTTTGAACGCAAACTAGTCCCTCAGTTTTTGAGATATTTGGCTGAAATTTTGTATACGGCCACCATTTTCTAATATAGGAATCATTTGTCGGAACCAGCAAGATCGGACCGATATTACATATAGCTCCCATACAACCGATTGTTCCGATAAATGGATTTTGGGCTATAACTCCTGTAATTAAAGAGGTAGGAACGTAAAATTTTGTGAGAATTGCTTTTTTTATATAAGAAATATCGATGTTGAAAATCATCGAGATGGGATAAATATATCACTTAGCCCCTATACAATCGATTGTTCCGATAAACGGATTTTGGTAGATAACTCCTGTAATTATATAGGTAGGAAAGGGAAATTTCGTAAGAATTGCTCTTTTAGAATGTGGGATGTCGATGCTAAAAATCAATGAGATTGGACCAATATAACACATCGCCCTCATATAATCGATAGTTCCGATAATTTCGGTATGAGCTAAAGTTAAATTGAAACAGGCTGAACGAACAGTGAAAATCGTGACGCTTATTCATGAAAGGTATATAGCCTTCGGCACAGCCGAAGGCAGCTTTCCTTACTTGTTTGGGAAAATTTCAATGCTTTTTCGGGATATGTTTCGGACTCTTTTGGGATAATTTTTAGTACTTTTTTCAGGATATGTTTCGGACTTTGTGGGATCATTTCGGCACTTTTTCGGTGTCATTTCGAGACTTTTCGATGATTTTAGGACTCTTTTGGTACCGTTTAGGAAAAGTGGTCCCGAAAACAGTAATTCCCAAAATAATTATCAAAAAAGAGTCCCGAAATGGCCCCAAAATAGTTGCGAAAACCGGCCGGAAATGATGCCAAAAACGTCACTAAAAGAGTCCCGAAACAGTCTCGAAAACCATCCCGAAATGGTGCCGAAAAAGTTTCAAAATGATCCTACAAAAGTCCAGAATAGCCCGAAAAATTGCGGAACATATAGCGAAATAGTACCGAAAAAGTCCACAAATTAGCTAAAAAGAAGTCCAGAAATTATTCCGAAAAAGTTTGGTAAACATATAATGAGCGACTGTGTTGAAAAAAATTAATCCGATAGGTGGCGCTGGAGTCGAGATTTTGAGAAAATCCCTCTTTATACTCCTTTTTCCTACTTTTTACCACGTACTTATGTTTGTTATGGAAAAAAGTTCTCCCGAATTGGAACAAAAACTGCTAAACCGGTTTTTGCGAAATTTGAACAGTTTATTCCTTGGATAAGTTCTCTCAAGATAGGACATTTTTTCCCCGATAGATGGCAGTGGAGTCGCTTTGTTTACAAAATCCGTATTTATGGCCCGATTTTATTCATACTAGTCCAAGGCTCAATGTTTTTTTGTACATTTCGTTGCTTTATGAACTAGTGGCAGATGTCACATAAGTATCAAAAGTTGTATGTTTGGCTACTTTGCACGAGAAGAAATACTATCAGTTGTCGGACAAAAGTTTTAACATTAAGAGGTCATTTGTTATGAACGTTGCCCTAGAGCTTACTTCCACATATTATGTAAGTCGATTAAAAAAATCTCCGTGAAGTTTGAAACGAGATAGTTCTATAAGTATTCCTCGAAGCTGTCATCAAATCTTACCTAACAACAGTATAAGCTTTCCAAAAGAGATTTTCAAAAAACCCAAATAGGTGGCAACCCAACCAAATGGGTCAATAAGCAACCCCAGGCTTCAACCCTGCTTGAATATGTTATCGTTGGAATACGGCGAATGAAAGGTATTTCTTTTGATACCCATATTGGCATATTTTGTTCAGTATAAAAAAAAATCGAGAAAGGTGGCAACCCTGTAAGCCTCTCCAAATGACAGCACCCATGTTTATAATCTTAAAAGCGGTTCTCGAGATAGTACCGGAACTATATATAAATAGGTGCGATATTTTTTGTATAGCGATCGGAGAGTGGAAATTACTGAGAGAAAAAGCTTAGTGTCTTCCAAATTAAAACTTTCCTCAATCGCCTTTTTATGCTTACTCGCCAGTCTGAGCACTTGCGGGTTAATTTTTTGTTCACCAATTTCTCTAACTATGCGAACAACAAACATTTAACAGCAATAAACACAAAAATAATCATAAAATTTGCAGCTCACGTAACTTAGAGATTGCTACTTAAACTTTTTTTGTATTTTCTCATTTCATTTTAGGGTGCAATTTTAAGGTTTCAAACAGGGCTTAATTGAATGAATCAAAACAGTTATAATTCAGGAGTTATTCATTTTTCAAGTGTTTTTCGTTGAATTTAATTTGAAATTCCATGTAGATACGATTTGACATGTTGAATTCATATGTTCCATTCAAAGAATTAAAGAATGCGAGAAAGTAATTCAGTTTGAACTGAATTACATCGAAATAACTCATTCAATAACTCTCTCAATTGAATGCAAACTTTGGCGAATCAATTCAATTTTTCAATTCAGTACTCTCGAAATTTAACTTTCAGAGGTGATATTTGCGTACTTTCAGTCTTAAACATGCCTGGGATTGATTTGAAGCTGTCAAAATAGTAATAAAACACGAGACTGCCATGTATCATTGTAAAATTTGGTCATAACTCTAAAATTTTAAATGTGATGGATTATGTTTCAAGTCTGTTGATTTTAATGTAAATAGGCCAAATTTTTATTGGAACGATTCAGAAACTGAAAGTTATATTTATATAATTGTTCAAAACTTATTTCGGCTATGATATTGTCTTCGGAAAATTGTTTTGAAACTATAAGCCCGAAAATTTGGTTCCGTTTTCTTTAGCTACGCAACTCTTACTCAATGTTTTCATATATTTACATACATACATAAAATCTTGCTGTTTTTAGCTGATTTCTCGAAGATTACGGCAAATTTTTCAAGAAGGTAAGTAGAAAATAATCGTCACATAAAAAAGGAACAACATGAAGTGCAGTTCAATCGTTTTATTACAGGGAAAGTGGAGAAAAATGCGTTTGAAAATTCGAAGCGGTAGACGTCAGAATGCAGCGCACAGTGTTAAAATTTAGATAAAAATGCAAACAAAATTCCGTGTTTTATCTACAGACCCGGAGTTGATGGACTCGTAAAGAATATAGCGTAAGGCTGCGAGGTTCTTGTTTAATGTATTTATTTTATCTTGTCATAATATAAACGTAGGAATAAATTTATTGAAACATTTGATTTAATTTAATTTTCACTTTTAATATTATTTCCCTCTGGAATATTTTAAGACATAGAAATTAAAATTAAAGAAATTGTAGGTCTCGCCAATGTGTACTAAAACTTAAACCACAAATTGGAAGACAGGCTGGACCTTATCCTCTTAGAAGGTATTTGTATTATTATTATTATGAGTATTCCACGATGTTTGGAATTTGATGGTGCTACGAATGATCTACAGAAAGCAGCTATTATTATATAGTTCAACCAGTGACCCAAAGGCAGCAAATATGTTCGTTTTGTACCCACCATTACAAAAATAAAAGAAAGAGCAGAAAATAAACTGACAAACAAATAGGAGTTATCTTTTGTACACCGAAAAAAATGGCACTGGTAAAATCAACAATCTCGTACTGTTATCCTGAAGTTCACAAATTTTGTTAAACTGACAGGATTTTTGTTGATCAAACTAAATTTTGTGTTGAAACAACAACTTTCTCTAGTTGATTCAACATCGAAGGAGCTGTCATTTTAAATTTATTGCATCATCTAAATAAATTTAGTAGAACTGACAGTGTTTTTGTTGATCTAATAAAATTTTGTGTTGAAACAACAAACTCCTGCAGTTAATCCAACAGCGAAGATACCATTATAGAACAAAGCTGTTATTAGCTGCCGGCAAGCATAAGTACACGATGGCATCATGGTAGACACCTTCGTTCAGCAGTCAAATGGTGTGAGCTCTATTCTCGGTGAAAGCAACAAAGCAACGTGAGAAAGTGTGGTGTCATTTAGAACAATTAGACGCCAGCACTTTTTATACTTTTCATGAACATGAAATGGTATTATAACTTTGGTCCGATGTTTGTAAGTATGAGAAGAAGAAGAGATGGACCCATCACTAAGTATACCGAAATGATCAGGATGACGAGATGAGTTGATTTAGCCATGTCCGTCTGTCTGTCTGTTTGAACGCAAACTAGTCCCTCAGTTTTTGAGATATTTGTATGCGGCCACCATTTTCTAATATAGGAATCATTTGTCGGAACCAGCAAGATCGGACCGATATTACATATAGCTCCCATATAACCGATTGTTCCGATAAATGGATTTTGGGCTATAACTCCTGTAATTAAAGAGGTAGGAACGTAAAATTTTGTGAGAATTGCTTTTTTTATATAAGAAATATCGATGTTGAAAATCATCGAGATGGGATAAATATATCACTTAGCCCCTATACAATCGATTGTTCCGATAAAAGGATTTTGCTAGATAACTCCTGTCATTATATAGGTAGGAAAGGGAAATTTCGTAAGAATTGCTCTTTTAGAATGTGGGATGTCGATGTTAAAAATCAATGAGATTGGACCAATATAACACATCGCCCTCATATAATCGATAGTTCCGATAATTTCGGTATGAGCTAAAGTTAAATTGAAACAGGCTGAACGAACAGTGAAAATCGTGACGCTTATTCATGAAAGGTATATAGCCTTCGGCACAGCCGAAGGCAGCTTTCCTTACTTGTTTGGGATAATTTCAACACTGAGAGAAATGCATTGAATGTTGTGACAATATCACTATTGATAGCGCCGAGTTTGATGCAATATTCATTCAGAATGAGCGAGTTATCAAATATTATTTGCTCCCAATAAAAAGTAAAATGACATGTCAACCATTTCGATATGATGTACTATTTTTTATATTTATGGATAGAATACTAATATGTTTGAACGGCATGTCAATATCTGTGGTCGTGATATGAATTTCTATTGTCGGTATATCCATATCCATATTTACTACATAGTAATAATGGTAGAGACAGCGTATTAATATATATGGACGAAATGTAAATTTTTCTGGGACGCATAATCATAATAGTTCAACAATTTTTACTATGGATTTTCTAACAATATTCCAACTTGTTGGAGCAATTATTTTAAATTCAAAATTTTTTGAATTTCTTTTGATTGAACATTTTTCTAAAAATTGTATAATATGCCGTAGCCGAATGGTAGAATACTGGGCTAACGTGCCAGAGGAGCATGGTTCGAGTCTCACTGAAACCAGATGTCAAATTATATAAAATTTTGTTTTTTTAAACTATTTAGAATTTATCAATAGTTTATATGGATACCATTTCAATAGTGATTTATCAAAAAAGCATTGATGAAACATCCATATTCATTGATGGTAAAATGACATGTCAACCATTTCGATATGATGTACTATTTTTTATATTTATGGATAGAATACTAATATGTTTGAACGGCATGTCAATATCTGTGGTCGTGATATGAATTTCTATTGTCGGTATATCCATATCCATATTTACTACATAGTAATAATGGTAGAGACAGCGTATTAATATATATGGACGAAATGTAAATTTTTCTGGGACGCATAATCATAATAGTTCAACAATTTTTACTATGGATTTTCTAACAATATTCCAACTTGTTGGAGCAATTTTTTTAAATTCAAAATTTTTTGAATTTCTTTTGATTGAACATTTTTCTAAAAATTGTATAATATGCCGTAGCCGAATGGTAGAATACTGGGCTAACGTGCCAGAGGAGCATGGTTCGAGTCTCACTGAAACCAGATGTCAAATTATATAAAATTTTGTTTTTTTAAACTATTTAGAATTTATCAATAGTTTATATGGATACCATTTCAATAGTGATTTATCAAAAAAGCATTGATGAAACATCCATATTCATTGATGGGACAGAAATATCAATTTTTATTTAATGTGATATCAATAATTATGGATGTTCGATCCATAGATTTCCCTCCGTGAATGCTTTTTCGGGATATGTTTCGGACTCTTTTGGGATAATTTTTAGTACTTTTTTGAGGATATGTTTCGGACTTTGTGGGATCATTTCGGCACTTTTTCGGTGTCATTTCGAGATTTTTCGATGATTTTAGGACTCTTTTGGTACCGTTTAGGAAAAGTGGTCCCGAAAACAGTAATTCCCAAAATAATTATCAAAAAAGAGTCCCGAAATGGCCCCAAAATAGTTGCGAAAACCGGCCGGAAATGATGCCAAAAACGTCACTAAAAGAGTCCCGAAACAGTCTCGAAAACCATCCCGAAATGGTGCCGAAAAAGTTTCAAAATGATCCTACAAAAGTCCAGAATATCCCGAAAAATTGCGGAACATATAGCGAAATAGTACCGAAAAAGTCCACAAATTAGCTAAAAAGAAGTCCAGAAATTATTCCGAAAAAGTTTGGTAAACATATAATGAGCGACTGTGTTGAAAAAAATTAATCCGATAGGTGGCGCTGGAGTCGAGATTTTGAGAAAATCCCTATTTATACTCCTTTTTCCTACTTTTTACCACGTACTTATGTTTGTTATGGAAAAAAGTTCTCCCGAATTGGAACAAAAACTGCTAAACCGGTTTTTGCGAAATTTGAACAGTTTATTCCTTGGATAAGTTCTCTCAAGATAGGACATTTTTCCCCCGATAGATGGCAGTGGAGTCGCTTTGTTTACAAAATCCGTATTTATGGCCCGATTTTATTCATACTAGTCCAAGGCTCAATGTTTTTTTGTACATTTCGTTGCTTTATGAACTAGTGGCAGATGTCACATAAGTTTCAAAAGTTGTATGCAGAGTTCTGAAAGCAGAGACGTGTGTAGTCTACTGTTTGGCTACTTTGCACGAGAAGAAATACTATCAGTTGTCGGACAAAAGTTTTAACATTAAAAGAGGTCATTTGTTATGAACGTTGCCCTAGAGCTTACTTCCACATATTATGCAAGTCGATTAAAAAAATCTCCGTGAAGTTTGAAACGAGATAGTTCTATAAGTATTCCTCGAAGCTGTCATCAAATCTTACCTAACAACAGTATAAGCTTTCCAAAAGAGATTTTCAAAAAACCCAAATAGGTGGCAACCCAACCAAATGGGTCAATAAGCAACCCCAGGCTTCAACCCTGCTTGAATATGTTATCGTTGGAATACGGCGAATGAAAGGTATTTCTTTTGATACCCATATTGGCATATTTTGTTCAGTATAAAAAAAATCTCTCCAAATGACAGCACCCATGTTTATAATCTTAAAAGCGGTTCTCGAGATAGTACCGGAACTATATATAAATAGGTGCGATATTTTTTGTATAGCGATCGGAGAGTGGAAATTACTGAGAGAAAAAGCTTAGTGTCTTCCAAATTAAAACTTTCCTCAATCGCCTTTTTATGCTTACTCGCCAGTCTGAGCACTTGCGGGTTAATTTTTTGTTCACCAATTTCTCTAACTATGCGAACAACAAACATTTAACAGCAATAAACACAAAAATAATCATAAAATTTGCAGCTCACGTAACTTAGAGATTGCTACTTAAACTTTTTTTGTATTTTCTCATTTCATTTTAGGGTGCAATTTTAAGGTTTCAAACAGGGCTTAATTGAATGAATCAAAACAGTTATAATTCAGGAGTTATTCATTTTTCAAGTGTTTTTCGTTGAATTTAATTTGAAATTCCATGTAGATACGATTTGACATGTTGAATTCATATGTTCCATTCAAAGAATTAAAGAATGCGAGAAAGTAATTCAGTTTGAACTGAATTACATCGAAATAACTCATTCAATAACTCTCTCAATTGAATGCAAACTTTGGCGAATCAATTCAATTTTTCAATTCAGTACTCTCGAAATTTAACTTTCAGAGGTGATATTTGCGTACTTTCAGTCTTAAACATGCCTGGGATTGATTTGAAGCTGTCAAAATAGTAATAAAACACGAGACTGCCATGTATCATTGTAAAATTTGGTCATAACTCTAAAATTTTAAATGTGATGGATTATGTTTCAAGTCTGTTGATTTTAATGTAAATAGGCCAAATTTTTATTGGAACGATTCAGAAACTGAAAGTTATATTTATATAATTGTTCAAAACTTATTTCGGCTATGATATTGTCTTCGGAAAATTGTTTTGAAACTATAAGCCCGAAAATTTGGTTCCGTTTTCTTTAGCTACGCAACTCTTACTCAATGTTTTCATATATTTACATACATACATAAAATCTTGCTGTTTTTAGCTGATTTCTCAAAGATTACGGCAAATTTTTCAAGAAGGTAAGTAGAAAATAATCGTCACATAAAAAAGGAACAACATGAAGTGCAGTTCAATCGTTTTATTATAGGGAAAGTGGAGAAAAATGCGTTTGAAAATTCGAAGCGGTAGACGTCAAAATGCAGCGCACAGTGTTAAAATTTAGATAAAAATGCAAACAAAATTCCGTGTTTTATCTACAGACCCGGAGTTGATGGACTCGTAAAGAATATAGCTTAAGGCTGCGAGGTTCTTGTTTAATGCATTTATTTTATCTTGTCATAATATAAACGTAGGAATAAATTTATTGAAACATTTGATTTAATTTAATTTTCACTTTTAATATTATTTCCCTCTGGAATATTTTAAGACATAGAAATTAAAATTAAAGAAATTGTAGGTCTCGCCAATGTGTACTAAAACTTAAACCACAAATTGGAAGACAGGCTGGACCTTATCCTCTTAGAAGGTATTTGTATTATTATTATTATGAGTATTCCACGATGTTTGGAATTTGATGGTGCTACGAATGATCTACAGAAAGCAGCTATTATTACATAAGCTAACTATAGACTCATACAATTCAACTCGAAGGTGAAATATGTACATTATTTTTTGATGTGATTAAATTACATATTTGGGGAGGTTTTATCAGTCCGCAAATATTATAATATAACGAAACCACAGATATGTCAGTAATCCCATCTGACTGAAGTAAATGCGCAAAATTCAACACATAGATGTTTCAAGTCAAACTATGGACGTGAGGTAACTTCTTTTTTTTTTTCAGGACAATTAAAACTCGAAATGTCGGTAAGGCAAATTCGAAAGCGAGGACCATATATGTATGTCATACATTTTACTTAGCTGCTAAATCTTTCAAAAAATCCCACCGATTCTGAGATAAATGAGAAAATAAAAAATTTGGATTTGTCGAAATTGCTACACTGTGAAGAGCGGCCATGTTTTTTTTCGGTTTATAAACAAAACAAAAATTTGAAATATGAAAAGTAAAAATTTTTTATAATTGACAAGACCTCAATGCAGAACCATGCCCAGCGGGAAATATATTATAATTAACATGTCGTTGCATCTTTGCCTCTGATCTTAAAAAAAAATAAAAATGTATTATTCTTTACCTAAAAGCTCATCTTAAGTCATGAATATTTCATGTATATACATAGTAATTATCATACAAAAATATAAACAAAGCGAGAGCAAAAAAAACGATAAAGTCATATATTTTAAATCTATTTTTCTCATCTGTCTCCCTTAACTTTTTCTTTTATATCTTTCATATTATGAGTTTTACACCTTTTTCATGATCTTCCAGTGCCGTTACGAATCACTTTCGACGCTTCAATGCAAAATAATGTATTTCACTTTAAATTACCCTACTATTTTTAAATGCATTTTTACAGTTTTGGTGTCAAATTTTAGAAAATTGGTTATCTGGAGAGCAATACAAAAAATTTATGCAATGAAACTGGTTTTGAAAAAAATTACACTTAGAACGTTATTCGCAATGATGCTTCAGCTGACAAGCACTGTATGATCGTTTAGTTCTTTTCCAGCATTTGGTTTACAACACTAATCACATGTCAAAAGCCATTAAAACTTTTCTGTGTATGTACTAATTAAAATTAGAAAAAATCAAAATTAGGCAATTCAAAATTTAAGACTGTCATATTTTCTTTGTTGTCATTTCTTATATAAAATTTGAATAGCACAATAAAATTAAGCAACCCAATGCGCAGGTGTGCTATTTTGCTTTTCCTTGTTTTTTCGTTTTCTCTAGTTTCAAAAGAGCCACGAACACAAAAATTCAATATTTTCTGACAAATTTGTATGAAAATTTAATTTAATGTATTCAGACACAACATTCAACTCATATAGTGCTCTCAAGTGTTGTGTTGTTGAAATTGTACATAAAACTATAAAAGATAAGTCCTAATACTTATGTAAGATGTCAGAAACGTACCTCACTGTTACAATTTCCTACTGGTGCGCTTATTGTATCATGAAATGTTGTCATTATATATTTTTTCTTTGACATTTGAAGTCAATCCCGGGATTGTTTTTTATAAGTTGCGAAATCTCGAAAAGCAGTTAAAAAATCCCGAATGTTTCAAATAGCTAGTTTTTTACGAATAATATGACATTAAGTTGGATTAAGGCAGTTTTTTGAGCTTTTGGTTTTATATATAATCATAAAAGCAGGGTATAAAAATTAACACCTAATATTACAGCCCACTTATGAATGGAGAGAAATTTTATAAAATCCCTAACTTTTTTCGCTTGTTGATTTGCATTAACTTCCAAAGCAGCTAGGAGAAACCGCAAGAAGATGTTTGGTTATTCCCGGTCTTGTACTAATATAAAAATATGTAAAGAAAAAGTTATAGGATAGATTTAAACTCTACTTACATATTTTTTATATCTATTTAAGCATCTTGTTGGTAATGAAAATAATATTGATGTACTGTCTTCAGTTTGTTTGTTAAAATGTATAAAATATCTAAATAATACATATTCGGGATCTCGAAACTTTTGGGCTCACAAAACTAAAATAGCTGCCATCCCTACTGTGCCTTTAAGGTGCTGTAATTTTTATTAACCCGTTTCTTATCCGTGATAAAAAATGTCCTGAATTCGACACTATCACCGACCAGAACTCCGGTCACCCATTGAAGACTTGTAAAAAGGCGGGATACTACCAAACAGCCACGTCGATTGTAAAATCGCGGATTTATTGCTCTTATGAGCTTTTTTCAGGCACTTCAGTAATATGTACAGTTAGACACAAAATTAAAGATGTCTTTAAGAATTTGGACAAAGTTCAGGGGCGCTTAGCAAAATGGCCATCCAAATTTTCAACGTTTTTGGCAGATTTTTCTAGTTTTGTAGGACAATCAATTTCAGTGGTATGATGTGAAAGTTAGAACTAATTTAAATATTTTCCTGATTTTTAAGAATTTTTTTCGATGAGTAAGTAAGTTAAGTAATATCTTTCATGCAACGCGTGAACAAAATTTAATTTCGCATAAAAAAATTACTCAACACCATCGACGAAAATCGTTCTTGAAAATCAGGAAAATATTTCAGCTAGTTCTAACTTGCATATAATTATACTGTTTGGTCTACCAAACTGAGTCCTCAGAAATTTTATACAAAATCTGCCGAAGAAGTTGAAAGTTTAGATGACCGTTTTACTCTCCTGAGCTTTGTGAAAATTTTAAGACATTTCAAATGGTTTCTGTTATACAATTAAATGGAAAATAATTCCACTATTAGTTATTGTTGACTAAAAAATCGAAATAAAATACTCATATTTGGAAAGAATTTCCATATTTCAAAGTATAAATCCAAAAAAAAGATTTCATTTTTTTTTCATTTTTCAAAACTGGCGTATGTATATGACTAATAAAACCATGAAAGAGCTCCGAATTTTTTTATATTCATAAAAGGCATGAGTTTCAGCTGAACGTAATATTGTGTATTGCCTGTACAACTTGTAGATATGAGAGCAACGCAAATTCATATATGGTAATAGCAGGGCGAATACGGCAATATTCGCTGTGCGTTGAAGATCTTTAAAAATACTGAAGCACTTTCGATGTTGTTAAATTTAAACTTGACACTGCCAAATTTTCCAAAACTAAATATGCCAGCAAAAAATTCATTTGCTTTGCAAGTGCCGTTCGGAGTCGGCAAAAAACTGTAGGTCCCGCCAACTTGTAGGAAAACTCAAAAGCAACACACCACAAGTTGGAAAGAGAAGCTCGGCTAAAAATCTCGTTAGAGGTTATGATAATAAAATAATTACACATACATATTTAATTTTTATTTATGTGACAAAAGCTTATTTAATTAAATTCAATAATGTGTTCAGAGGGTTAATAAAATATGCCCGAAAAGCTTCATAACTAACACATCAGCAACACTAATAAGGCAGTTTATGTGAAGACCAGGCATGTTATACCTTTCAAAATCATACTTTTTTATATTTTAACTTGAATTTTCCCAAATTCTCATATTTCTTACACGCGGATAAGCTTTTTCCACTCATTTTATGTATTAGATTACAATAATATTTAATGTAAATTTTTTTTCAAATTCTTCTAGCGTGAAAGGAACTTGAAAACTTTTAGTACTGTTTTAGGGAGTACTACTACTAATGGCGGCGAAATACCAACAGGTTATCATAACCTCTAACGAGATTTTTAGCCGAGCTTCTCTTTCCAACTTGTGGTGTGTTGCTTTTGAGTTTTCCTACAAGTTGGCGGGACCTACAGTTTTTTTGCCGACTCCGAACGGTACTCTCAAAGCAAATGAATTTTTTGCTGAGAAGCTTCTCATGGCAGAAATACACCCGGAGAGTTTGCCAAACTACTGCCGAGGGGCGACCCCGTTTAGAAAAATTCTAATTTTTTTTTTTATGTTACTTTTGTCGGGCATCGAACCGCCACGACTTGGTGTAGAAGGCCGAACACTTAACCGCTACACCACGGCGGCCGCCAGGGAGTAAATTTGCATTTTTTCAGTAACTGATTCGTACTGAATACGCTGAATCAACTCTCTAAAAGAATCAAATCAACTGAATGGCCATTCTGAATTAAAGAGCTTTTCTTCGTAATTCTATTTTGAATTCTTGTTGAATTGACACTTGGTGGATTTATAAATCATGATTTCTGTAAAGAATTGCTGAATGCGTAAATTGAAGGTAAATTTTTCAACGATGAAAAGAATTTCAAATACTGAATGAAGAAAAACTATGATTTCGAACAGCAAAAGATTTAATTCTTTAACAGCTCAAAAATAACTACAACAAAAATAACAATAAATTAACCCAAATAAACATCTAAAAATTTGTTTGCATAACTGAACAATAGCTGAAAATGTGAGACGAAGTGAAAAAAATACCATAAAAAAGGTGTTGACGTGATTAGAATTTCTCAAACGGGAGTCAACATTTGATTTGAATCAAGCAGCTCTATCCTCTATGGTTGCAAATGAAAACATAAAAATACCATCAAATTATCGGCACGTAAAAAGAAGGAAAAAGCACTTTTAAGGTGCTAAAGTCAAAAGACGAGAATAGAAAGGTAAGTTTCTTTGTTGACGTTATGGAAAATATATTTATAAATATTTATTTTTTTTTATCCTGCAAAGCATATTTCATCATCTTTGCGCTACCTTGGATATACAGCCCCCTGTCGTTAAGAGCATTTTTCGTGCCAAGAAAAGAGATAATTCTCGAGTTGATCCGGCGGTTATTATCAAACTTCATACCGCCTCATCGTTACGGACTACTCTGGGCAGTTGGAAATTTCAGGCGTCTTAACAAGTCTTTCCTGCGTCTCGCCCCTGTAGGCATAAACTCTGACGCTCCATTTTACATCAACGAATCGCTGAGTAAAACCAACTTTGAGATTTTTAAGCTCAGCCTTTACCAGGCGGGGAGTTGTGCACATCAAACATCTCCATAACGATCGACCTGTTCAAGTGCACTCAATCAACGACTTTCAAACTAACAGCCCTACAGCGGCTGAACATTCCTTTCGAAATGAACAGGTGGAACCAGAGGATATCTAAATGCACATGCAATGATTTTTTATTTTGTTTTACTTTATTTCTTTGTATACATTTGTTTTAATCGTTTTTTTATTAATTGATCTCATAAAGATTCTTGAATCGCAGGGCCAAACTAAATATTTTTCCAATGTCAGTCAAACATGCTGATGGTCTAAAAATAGCCCATATAAATGCTCAAAGGTTGTTCAAAAAACTTGACGGTATCTTTTCGAAGATTCGAATACAGCTCTTCAGAGCTGATAGAAGCCGTCACGGTGGTGTGGTTGCAATATACGTGAAAAACGGTCTCACGTTTAAACTAAATTGTTTGTCAAAAATTGGTGATCCAATTGGGCATTTGTTCATGATATCTAATCGAATCGTAAGAAAATTATTGTCGGATGTGTATATAGACCGAATCGTAATGTCTATTTTACCGACTTTATAGATTTCCTGCAACCGTTTCTTGTAAGCTACAGTAACATAGTTATTGCTGGTGATTTTAACAGCCACTTGCTTTTCGACAATAGCCTACGACTATGCATGGAATCCATTGGCCTTCTCTCTACTAATACTTCCTATCCGCCACATTTTACATCCACCAATAGTACCCAACTCGATGTTTTTTTGTCAGCGACCTTCACAAATCACTTTTTTATAGCCAGCTGTCAGCTCCGAATTTCTCAAAGCACGACCTAATATATATGATCTTCGACATTCAGATATCTGCGGCATCACCCAGCTCCACTTTCAGAGACTTTCTTTGATGCGGGGGGTCATCTAAGCGCTAAGATGTTTACACATGAAAAAAAAAGAGAAGTAAAGGAAAGGAAAGGAAAGGGGTGTAAGAGTAGGTCCCCTCCCCGTTGGTGCACCCTGGGTAACGCTAAATGGCCTACATGGCCTACACGGCTAGTTTCTACGTATTGCCGGTTCTACGAGAACGGTACCAGTACTTGTGCTGTACCCATCGTACCGAAACGACCCGGGCCGTTTTTTTATATTAACCCGGCCAAGAGCAACACACGCTGGGTGACCCTGTCTGACATTTGGGCAGGGCTACACCTCGTTACAACAAAAACAAGGGAAAGGGAAGGAAAGGAAAGGTGAGGAAAGGGAAAAAAGGATAGGAAAAGAAACGACAGGAAAGGGTGGGAAAGGAAATGCCAGGAAAGGTAATGAATGTAAAGGAAAGGGTGGACACCTTGCCGCGGTACGAGGGCTTAAGTCGATAGCCACAGGGCTACGCTGCCCTTGTGATCATAGCGCCGCCGGTACTACATCACGAGAGAAGCCAAGCTTCTGTGTTATGCGACCACGTGCCCAACGGACGTTTGCAGCCAGGAGGCAAATCGTGGCTATAATCGAACGGAGCCTCTCTGATACCGGGCCGCCTCGGAGAGTAAATATGGCCTTACCGCGGTATGGGGCTCTGGACGATACATTCCCCTTACTCTTCCTTTGACCCTAAACTGGCCTTGCCCGGCGAGGGGTTGTACGAACAAGATGAAAGATAATAACAAAAACCCTAAAACTAAAGATACAACAATGTATACTGCGCAGCAGAGGTGGAAAGTGCTGGAGCAAGCGAGAACGCAACGTCGGAGGACAAACTCCATTTCTTTATTAGCCGAGACCCTCGTGAAGGGTGGATACCTTGCCGCGGTACGAGGGCTTAAGTCGATAGCCGCAGGGCTACGCTGCCCTTGTGATCATAGCTCCGTAAGGCACTTCAACACGAGAGCAGCCTAGCCTCTCTGGCGCGACGACAAAGATCTTCCCCCTCCCAATCCAGGGTGTTATGCGAAACCGTGCATATTGGACGTTTGCAGCCGGGAGGCAAATCGTGGCTGTATTTGAACGGAGCCTCTCTGATACCGGGTCGCCGCAGAGAGTAAGCATGGCCTTACCGCGGTACGGAGCTCTGCCGCGGCGGACGACACATTTTCCCCTACTCTTCCCTTGACCCTAAGCTGGCCTTGTCCGGCGATGGGTCGTACGAACAAGATGAACTCAAATAACCCAAATAAAAACGATAAACCTAAAAAACAAACAACGCCAAATTTCACTCCTCAGCAAAGGAGGGCTATGGAGGAACAGGCGAGAAAGCAACAACAACGCCACTGCACAGCAGAGGAGGAAAATGCTGGAGCAAGCGAGAACGCAACGTCGGAGGACAAACTCCATTTCTTTATCAGCCGAGACCCTCGTGAAGGGTGGATACCTTGCCGCGGTACGAGGGCTTAAGTCGATAGCCACAGGGCTACGCTCCCCTGGTGATCATAGCTCCGTAAGGCACTTCATCACGAGAGCAGCCTTGCCTCTCTGGCGCGACGACAAAGAGCTTCCCCCTAACAATCCAGGGTGTTATGCGAAACCGTGCCCATTGGACGTTTGCAGCTGGGAGGCAAATAGTGGCTGTATTTGAACGGAGCCTCTCTGATACCGGGTCGCCTCAGACAGTAAGCATGGCCTTACCGCGGTACGGGGCTCTGCCGCGGCGGACGACACATTTTCCCCTACTCTTCCCTTGACCCTAAGCTGGCCTTGTCCGGCGATGGGTCGTACGAACAAGATGAACTCAAATAACCCAAATAAAAACGATAAACCTAAAAAACAAACAACGCCAAATTTCACTCCTCAGCAAAGGAGAGCTATGGAGGAACAGGCGAGAAAGCAACAACAACGCCGGTGGACAACCTCCGTTACATAATCAAAGGGGGATCGACAGCGATGGCAACTACGAGTCGGTCAACCAACCCTCTCTCGACTAAGATTGACTTGATGGGAGCTAGCACCAGTGCGGTTGCCAACGCAGCTAAGCGGACGACGGCGGATGCTAAACTCCCATCAACCGCTGATATGAACACCAGTATCTTTACGTCTGTGGCAGCGGTCTCACGAACTGGCCCCGGAGTTTCGAAGGAGAAGGAAGCTGCAACTGAGATTTCGGCAAGGAGAGCGACCGCGATGGCAACTACGGGTCCGCACTCCCAGGAGACATCTCCCCGCCGCTTCACATACCATGAGAAAAGATTGGCTGCAAAGATCCTGAAGAGGTATGAAGGGGTACCGCAGGAATCGCTGTCGCCGAATTCCAGTAAATCGGTAGAGCTAGCGAAAGCTGTGATACCGGATTTCCAAAATTCTTACATGCCAAAGAGGTTAAAAGTTAACCCTTTCAAGCGCCAGAGATCGGACCTCCCAAGCGGCATCAGAATACCCCTGGAGCGGGCAAACTAAGCTTTGCTGAGGTAACCAAGGACAGGATCCTTATAGGCGTCCTTGACCGAGGCAATGACCGTCTGGCCATCCCTAAGGACCGGTGGCGTTACGTGCGAAATGAACTCGGCAACATTCTTCTCAATGTTGCTCCGGAGTTTCCGGGTAGTTCGGCGCGAGTAACGGATGCGGGTTGGCACCAGGGTCAGATTAAATTACTCGCATGCGAGGATGCAAACCGGTAGCACTGTACAAGGCAGCAGCTGCTAAACTGGGTGAAGTCTACAAGGGCGCAAAGATAGAGGTCGTCGACTGGAAGGACATTCCAGCTCGTCCAAGGGCAAGGGCGTGGATTCCGGCCATCCCTGACGAACCCTAGAGAATTCTCGGGATGCTACGGCTAATGAATCCGTCCCTCCCAACGCATGACTGGAGTGTCAATCTGGTCGGGGATGCGGTAGGGCCCGACAGACAGGTGGTGTTCACCATGAATAAAGAGTCAATCGAGCCTCAAAAGGTGCAATGGCCTAGTACACTACAGCGTAAGCCAGATCGTTATCCACGTATATCGTGGTGATGCTCAGCGCGCTGCCTTTCCGGCTGCTCCGGGGGAACAGGAAAACGAATTACCAGAAGAGGAAGCGGAGGATTCCGATGCGGAAAGCATGTTATCCGCCACGTCCCTTGGCGATAGTGCTGTGAACAACTCGGAGATGGAGGACAGCCTACAGGACGAGGAAGTCCTCGACGTCACGGTGGTAGTAGCCAACGCTGAGCGATTAACATCTAACGCTACAGACAGCAAGACTCCTGCAATGCCATATCGGGCAGTTAATCGGAACAACTCGTCGTTGATAGGCAACCTCCGGGATGGGGCAAACCTCGACGATATGGGACGGCAGGGAAGTCTGTGCGCTCTCATGTTGGTGGTGCTTCAGATTAATCTGCACAAATCTAAAGTGGCTTCGGCTGCTTTAAGTAGTCGTCTTTATAAAGGCGACGTGGATGTGGTCCTCATCCAAGAACCCTGGGTCAATAGCTCGAGAATCTGCGGACTGGGGACTAAGGGCTTCAATCTCATTCGAGCCAGCGAGGAGAGCAAAGTCAGAACGTGTATTTTGGTCAAGTCTGAGTTGAACTCCTTTCTCCTACCTAACTACTCCAATGGTGATATTACCGCTATCAGTCTAACGGTCGACAGCACCCGCCTGACGGTGGCGTCAGTCTATATGCCCTACGACGCCGAAAACCCCCACCACAAACGGAGGTGAAAGATCTGGTGTCAAATTTCTGCACGGGTAATCTTATTATTGGAGCGGACGCTAATGCTCACCATGTCCAATGGGGGAGCTCCGACATCAATGCCAGGGGCGAGTCTCTGTTTGATTACCTCTTAACAACCAACCTGGTGATTTGCAACGTGGGTAATGAGCCTACTTTTATCACTAAGACCCGCAGGGAGGTCATAGACCTCATTATCTGTAGTGAAGGCGCTTATGAGTGGGTCAGAAAATGGCGGGTTCTGGAAGAACATTCATTCTCCGACCACCGTTACATAGAAATGGTTTTAGACTTTATTGTAGAACAACCAATCATGAAGCGCAATCCACGTAACACTAATTGGCAGTTACACAATGAAATATTAGACAGAGACCTACCAGTACTGCCCTCACAAGCCGCCTCATCAGTAGAAGAGCTGGAGGATCTTGTTACTACATTTACATCGACGCTCTCAAATGCTCTAGGACAGGCTTGTCCAGTGCCAAAAGCACGCGGTAAACACAGGCCACATTGGTGGTCCTACGATTTGGACTCGCTCCGCAAATCATGCCGGAAACAATTTAACAAGGCCAAGAGCTTGGGCTCTGAGCCTCATTGGCACGAATACAAAGCTAAACTAAGGGCCTACAAAAAAGCTCTGAGACAGGCGAAGAGAACCTCGTGGAGAAATTTCTGCACTGGCGTCGAAAAGGTCGACGACGCAGCGAGACTTAGGCGAGTCCTCTCGAAAAGTCAAACAGCCATCAGCTATTTGCGAAAACCTGACGGATCCTGGACCAGCACGGAAGAGGAAACCCTTGAGCTGCTCTTGAATACACATTTTCCGAGGAATCTGCATGACGCACCACTAGCACCTGCAACAAACCTGGCAGTAAATATACCCATCACTGAGGAAAGAGTAAGGGGGGCAGTTAAGAGCTTTGAACCGTATAAGGCTGCCGGGCCGGACGGGATTATCCCCGCGCAACTTATAAACACGTTGGAGACATCAGCTAAATGGCTGGTATTTCTCTTCACAGCCTGCCTGGCTCTCAACCACATTCTGGGCTCCTGGAGAAGCGCTTATCTCTAAGGCTGGGAAGGCATCCCACTACGAGCCAAAAGAATACAGACCGGTCAGTCTCTTGTCCTTTGTACTAAAAACCTTTGAGAGGATACTAAGCGACTACCTCTCAACGACTATTGATAGCAACCTTATCTCTAGCTATCAGCATGCATACACCAAGGGTAAATCAACAGAAACCGCTCTGCACAGCCTAGTGTCTGTCATTGAGAAATCGCTGTGTGAAAAGGACTACTGTCTCGTGGCCCTCCTAGACATTGAGGGGGCTTTCAACAATATAAGCCCGGAGGCTATCAACTCCGCTTTACTAATCTGGGCGTAGAAAGACCTCTAACTGGTTTAATTGACCAACTTTTAAGGGGAAGGAAAATAGCTTCTTCACTTGGTACGGTTGAGTTATCACGTTATGTCACAAGGGGAACACCCCAGGGTGGTGTTCTTTCCCCGCTTTTATGGAACCTCACAGTCAACTCGTTGCTACGTTACACA
The DNA here is from genome assembly GCA_964058755.1 of Campiglossa producta. Taxonomy (NCBI): domain Eukaryota; kingdom Metazoa; phylum Arthropoda; class Insecta; order Diptera; family Tephritidae; genus Campiglossa; species Campiglossa producta. The sequence continues at coordinate 44,315,810 of CAXKVI010000004.1, forward strand.
AGCTCGGGGGACGGGAAGATAGTGGCATACGCAGACGATTTAGCTATTGCATTCAGAGGCAAGTTCCCACAAACTCTGTGTGACCTGATGCAAGTAGCGGACTTAGTATCAACCCGGGGAAGGTGGAACTTGTCCTCTTCACCAACCGGTACAAAATACCGTCACTAGGCCTACCAGAACTAGATGGCACGCGCCTGGGCTTGTCGGATAAGGCCAAGTTTCTGGGCATAGTTCTGGACAGGAAATTGAATTGGAAGGAGAATGTCCTTCAGCGCCAGAAGAAAGCTTGCATCGCTCTTTACACATGCAAAAGAGCCATTGGCGAAAAATGGGGGCTCAGCCCTAGAGTATGCAGTTGGATCTACACGGCCATCATTCGCCCAATCATGCTGTATGGAGGCGTCGTATGGTGGCCTGCGCTGAGCAAGGCAACATACCTGAATCTGTTGCGGAAAGTCCATAGATCCAATATGATCTGTATAAGCGGTGCGCTAAGGACAACGCCCAACGAAGCCCTCCAGGTCATTCTGGGCATTTTGCCACTTGATCTGGAAGGGTTTTGGTCAGCGGCGGTATCAGCTCAGTATTCTGGAATCTTACAGCTTTCTCCCTCTAAGCACAGATCGTTGTGCGACCACTACAGTCGGGGATAGCTGTTTCAAAATAAACATTCCCAGCAGAGAAGACTGGGAGAGGACGGATTGGTGTCCCGAAACAAATGGTGGCACTTCCATATACACCGACGGCTCGAAGTTGGACGGCAGAGTTGGAGGAGGGGTTTGTTCAAGGGATTTGGACCTTGAGCTCTCCTTCAGACTAGCTGATCATTGTAGCGTCTTCCAGGCGGAAGTATCGGCAATCCTGGACGCCGCGGCCTGGTTAAGCAAACGTGTTATCGGAGAAGATATCGCTATTTTCAGCGATAGCCAAGCGGCCATCAAATCCCTTGGCTCATACACGTTCAACTCTGAACTGACGCTCAGCTGTCGTCGATCTCTTCAGGAGATGGCCCAACAGAACCGCGTAAACCTCATATGGGTCCCGGGACATTGAGGGAAACTGTAAGGCAGACGAGCTTGCCAGGCAGGGCACGACCAAGCAGGTTCTTCATGTTAAAGAGCGCTTAGGTATGCCGTTTGCCACATGCAAACTAATGCTGAAGGAGCACACACTCCGTCAAGCCAAAGAAAGATGGCTGCAATCCCCAGGATGTTGGATATCGAAACAAACCTGGCCAAAATGGGATCTTAAAAGATCTAGACGCATTTATACCTTAACTAGGAGGGAAATCTGCATATTGATAGGGGTATTAACCGGTCACTGCCTCATTGGTAGGCATGCCAAAAGGCTAGGTGTGCCCTACCGACGATGCTGCAGTTCCGTTCCTGGATAGCCTAAGCCAGATCGCGGAACTGGACATAAAAGACTTGATGGGCTTCATAAAGTCATCTAAGTGGTTCGAGGAGGAGTAACGGTGTCGGTTTAGGAGTGTCAGTCCCGGGATTCTGCTATGTGGAAAATCCCAACAACTCAGGGATTTTCCATATGGATGGGTCCCGGGACTGACTTTCCTTGTGTTGGTGGTATCACAACGGGCCTTTCAAACCTAACCTATCAGCCGAGAGATCGACAGCGATGGCAACTACGAGTCGATTAGCTCTGGATAACACGGGGGCAATCCCCAAAGTAAGTACCGGTACAAACACGGTGAAGCCAACAACGGCTGATGCTAAAGCCCCAGTAAGTGCCGGTACCGAAACCAAGTCTTTAACATCTGTGGCAGTGGTCTCACGACCTGGCCCCAGAGATCCAAATAAGGGATGGCAACTACGGGTCGAAATTTACCCCAAAAGATATCTCCCAGTCGCTCTGAGTACTTGGACAAAAGAGCGGCCGCAAGGATTTTGAAGAAATACGAGGGTATTTCACAAGAGACGCTATCGCCGAATGCTAGAAAGACGGTAAGATAGCTTCAGCCATCTTACCGAACTTCCAAAGCGATTACGCGCCAAAGAAGGTTAATGGAAGCCCCTTCAAACGCCAGAGATCGGACGTGGACTTAAAACCTCACCCGAAGCGGCAGCAACACGCCCCCGTAATGGGTAAACTCAGCTTTGCTGATGTAACTAAGGATAGGATCCTCATAGGCGTCATTGACCGAGGTAACGAAAGCTGGGCCATCCCTAGGGACCAGTGGCGGTACGTCCGGAACGCTATCGGTAATGCCCTTCTCGACATTATGGATGAGTCTCCGGGTGCCACGCCGATGGGTTCTGATGCGGGATGGCACCAGGGCCGAATCAAGGTATTCGCTTGCGAGGATGCAAAAACTGTTGCACTGTACAAGGCAGCAGCTGCAGAACTAGGTGAGATCTACCAAGGGGCAAGAATCGAGGTTGTCGACTGGAAGGACATCCTGGCTCGGCCAAGGGCAAGAGCGTGGATTCCTGCTATCCCTGCTGAACCTGAGAGAATTCTCAGGATGTTGAGGATCATGAACCCGTCTCTCCCGACGAAGGACTGGAGTGTCAATCTCGTCGAGGATGCGGTAGGGCCTGATAGGCAAGTGATCTTCACCTTGAATAAGGAGGCACTCGAGCCCCTTAAACGGTGCAACGGACGAGTGCACTACGGTATGGGTCAGATCGTGATTCACGTATACCGCGGCGATGCACAGCGCGCTGCTATTTCGACTGCACCGGAGGACTCGGACATCGCAGTGCCGGAAGGGGAGTCGGAGATGTCCGACTCGGAAAGTATGGTATCTGCCACGTCAAATGGCGAAGGAGCAGTGGACAGCTCGGAGATGGGAGACAGCCTGCTGGGAAGACCTCAACGTCACAGTGATAGCAGCTAGTCCTGAGCGCACCAATGTTGACACTGCCACAGTTAGTAGGATCTCTGCCACGCCAAACCGTAGTCTGAACAAATCGTCGTTGAAAGATAAGCCTCCAGACGAGGCGGAACTCGACGATACGGCGGTGGCAGGGAAGTCTGAGCGCTCTCATGTTGGTGGTGATTCAGATAAACCTGCACAAATCTAAAGCAGCCTCGGCTGCTTTTATCAGTCGTCTCTCTAAAGGCGACGTAGATGTAGTCCTCATCCAAGAACCCTGGGTCAACAGCTCAAGGATTTGTGGTTTGGGGACTAAGGGTTTTAAGCTTATTCGAGCCAGCGAGGGGGGCAGGGTTAGAGCCTGTATTTTGGTTAAGTCTGAGCTGAATGCCTTTCTCTTGCCCAACTATACCAATGGTGACGTTACAGCTGCCAGTTTAACAGTCGACAGTACCAGTCTGACGATGGCGTTGGTCTATATGCCCTACGACGCCGAAGAACCTCCGCCACAGAGGGAGGTAAAAGACCTGGTGGCAAATTTTTCCATGGGTCATCTTATTATCGGAACTGACGCCAATGCTCATCACGTTGTTGTTGTTGTTGTTAACAATGCATTGCCCTGTCTAGAGTGTATGATCATTCCGAAGATCTTCATCAAGCTCTTCTAAGGGGAGTCCAAGGAAACGTGCAGTTTCAACAGGGTTTGTCCAGAGGGACAGAGGGGTTAGAAGAGTAGGTTCAAATGAACAATTGAAGAGATGTAGAGTATCATGGGGGGTCCTACCACATGCAGGGCATGTGTTTGAGATTGTGTCATTAAGTCTGGACAAGTAGGAGTTTAACCTTACACTATATCCAGACCTAAGCTGTGCCAAGGTAACTCTTGTCTCCCTTGGTAAGGTGCGTTCTTCTTCAGCAATATCCGGTGGAGGACTGTTCAGAACGGGGTTCACAGGTAGAGATCCAACAAAAGTATCTACCGACTCGGTGTGGATGTCGGTTAGAGCCCGCTTATGATTCTGCAGATCAAACGGCAAGGTAATATGATGCCTGATCTCATCATAATGTTTACGGAGATGTTTCCTTATGTCTCTCGGGGGCGGATCTATGTCCAAAAGATGACGGTTTGGATGTGCTGGCTTGTGGCAGTTCTGAAGGAATTGCTTGCTCAGCATTTCCGCATGCTCTTTTACATTGAGCAGTTTTGCCTCTTGATGGAGGTGAGACTCGGAAGACATGAGGAGACATCCCGTAGCAGTTCTGATGGCAGTATTTTGGCAGACTTGTAACTTCGTCCAGTTGGTGTTATGTACATTAGGCGACCATATGGGTGCAGCATAGTCAAAGACTGGTCGGCCAATGGCCTTATATGTAGTCAACAACGTTTCTTTGTCTTTTCCCCAAGTACTGCCGGCAAGTGACTTGAGGATCTTGTTGCGACCACGTACCTTTGAGACCATTGCAGACACATGACCAGCAAATGAGAAAGTATTATCCAATGTCATCCCTAATAACTTTGGGTGGCTGACAGTTGGTAGCTTAGTGCCGTCAACGAAAATGTCTAATTCATTTCTCACCTGGTGCGTCCACGTCGTAAAAAGCGTCGCCGTTGATTTAGTCGGAGATATCGTCAGATGTCGCTCTGTGAAAAACCTGGAAAGGTCGCAGAGGTAACCGTTGATTTTATTACAGAGTTCATCAGTATAGGGGCCCTTCCCCGTCGCCATTATTGTACAGTCGTCAGCATAAGAAACGACGGAGACACCCTCTGGTGGTGGGGGCATCTTCGATAGATAGAAATTAAACAGTGTCGGGGATAGGACACCACCCTGTGGCACCCCCTGTCTAATTCGTCTTGGTTTTGATGTTGCGTTTCTAAAGTTGACCGACGCCTGCCGCCCATTCAAGTAATTAGCGGTCCATCTCTTTAACCCATCAGGTATTTGTGTTTCTAATAGATCTTGTATGAGAGTGGCATGGTTGACTGTGTCAAAAGCTTTCGACAAGTCAAGTGCCACTAACACAGTCCTGTGATTTGGTTGGTTTTGATTTAGACCGCTATTTATTTGCGTTGTAATGGCATTGAGTGCGGTGGTGGTGCTGTGCAGCTTACGGAAGCCATGTTGATGATTAGCCAGGTGCAGATTTGCGGTGTAATACGGGAGCAAAATGGACTCTAGCGTCTTCACTACCGGCGACAAAAGTGATATAGGGCGATATGAATCGCCTATGTTTGCCGGCTTTCTAGGTTTTAATAATGGAACCACTCTCGCCTTTTTCCATATTTCAGGAATGACGAAAGTGTTCAGTGAAAGATTGAATAGAGCCGCTAAGTATTTGTGTCCCTCCTGGCCTAGATGTTTCAGCATCTTCATGGCAATGCCGTCGGGGCCGATGGATTTTGAGGGCTTAGCCTGTCTGATGGCTTCCTTGACCTCTGAGGCAGTGATGACAATGGGCGTGTTTTGGTTTTTGTATTTACGCGCCTGTCGCATGGTTCTACGTTTAGCTCTATCGGGTGGGGAATGTAGTACAAATTGTCTACAGAAGGAGTTCGCACATCCCCTAGGGTCCTTCTTCACCCTGTCACCGAAAGTAATATCTACTTTATCCTTGTGTTGTGTTGGATTAGATAGAGCTTTGACCGTAGTCCATAATTTGCCAACACCGTCAGAGAGGTTGCATTGCTCTAGGTGTTGTTTCCATTTGGCCAGTTTGTGTTTATCGACCAACCTACGAATTTCCGCGTTGAGATCCCTTATACGGGGGTCTGCGGGATTGAGACTTCGCACTTCATCTCTTTCTCTAGCCATGGCCGCTGCCTCCGCGGGGAAATTTGGTCTTATTCGAGATATTCGACCCGCAGGAATGAAGCGTCTAGAGGCCAAGTCAATGATGTTGCGGAAGTCTCGTTCGCCTTTGCGTACGTCCGTAGGAATGGATAGAGCAGCCAAGGATTCGTCCGTATATGTCTGAAAACTGTCCCAGTCCGCCTTGGTAAAATTGATGTATGTACCATGCTCAGGTGTTATAAAGTCCGTCGGTCGTTCGATGGTAATGACTATTGGGAGATGGTCAGACGCCAACGTGAGTATGGGTCGCCAATTGGTGTTGTTCAATAGTCCTGCACTTACGATAGAAATATCTGGCGAACTATAGCAGTTACCCGATACTCTCGTTGGGGCGTCTCCGTTCAATGTACAGAAAGCCGTATCATCTATTTGTTCTGCGAGTACATGCCCCCTACTGTCTGCTGGCAAGTTTGAGTGCCACATATCGTGGTGCGCATTGAAGTCGCCCAGGATCACGCGGTTATCTCCTCGTAATAGCAAGCTAATGTCGGGGTGATAACCGGTGGGGCAACTTGAGACAGGGGGTATGTAGATGTTAATGATTTGCAGATCGACATCTCCTGTACGGATGGTAATACCTTGGCTTTCTAAGATATCATCCGTTCCTTCGATGTCGGTATATGCTCATCACGTCGAGTGGGGAAGCTCCGATATCAATGCTAGGAGAGTCGTTGTTTGACTTTTTGTTAACAACTAACCTGGTAGTTTGCAACGTGGGTAACGAACCTACGTTTATTACTAAAACCCGTAGGGAGGTCATAGATCTCACTATTTGCAGCGAAGGCGCTTATGAGTGGGTAAGAAAGTGGCGCGTTCTCGATAAGCACTCATTCTCCGACCATCGGTACGTAGAAATAGTTCTAGACTTTTCTGTTGAGCAGCCGGTTATGAAACGCAACCCACGTAACACTAACTGGCAGCTACACAATGAAATACTATCTAGGGACTTACCAGCGACGATACAGCGAGACTTAGACGAGTGCTCTCAAAAACTCAAACAGCCACAAGCTATTTGCGCAAACCTGACGGATCCTGGACCAGCACGGAGAGGGAAACCCTAGAGCTGCTCTTGCATACGCACTTCCCAGGCAGGGAACTTGAATAAGGAACCCGTAGCACCTACAACAAACCTGGCTGTATACATACCCATCACGGAGGAAAAGGTTAGGTGGGCGGTTAAAAGCTTCGAACCGTTCAAGGCAGCCGGGCCAGACGGGATTATTCCCGCACAACTCATAAACACGCTGGAGACATCAGCCAAATGGCTGGTATTGCTCTATACAGCCTGCCTTTCTCTTAGCTACATTCCGTGCTCCTGGAGAAGTGCCACGGTAGTGTTTATTCCTAAGGCGGGGAAGGCGTCTCATTACGAGCCCAAGAACTACAGGCCGATCAGTCTCTCATCCTTTGTGCTCAAAACCTTCGAGAGGATAATAAATGACTACCTCTCCTCTACTATTGATAGCAACCTGATCTGTAGCTATCAGCATGCATACACCAAAGGGAAATCTACAGAAACTGCACTTCACAGCCCAGTTTCTGGTATTGTAAAATCGCTGTATGAGAAGGATTACTGTCTTGCGGCCTTTTTAGATATTGAAGGAGCCTTCAACAACATAAGCCCTGATGCTATAAACACCGCTTTAACAGGTCTGGGCATAAGCAGGTCTCTTATTGGACTTATTGATCAACTACTAAAGGGTAGACGAATAGTTTCATCACTGGGCTCGGTTGACTTATCACGCTATGTCGCAAGGGGAACGCCTCAGGGTGGTGTTCTCTCCCCGCTTCTATGGAACCTCACTGTCAACTCGATGCTGCGAGACACAAGCTGGGGGGACGGGTAGTGGCATATGCAGACGACTTAGCTATATAGCTTTTTACCAACCGCTATAAGATACCAAAAAATAAAATAAATTAACAAATAATAGAAAAAATGCATAATAAAAAACCAGTAAAATTCAATTTAAAAAAAAAACAGTATATATTTTATATCACAATGATAGAGGAATACATTTTAATAGTATTATATTATGCATAAGCTAAGGCGTTAAACTCTCTAATATAAAATAAAATTAGCTGCTTTATATAGGCGAATAGAAGCGGCTCTAAGTGGAAGATCAGACTATCGCGGCTGGCAATGCGAAAATTTCTTGAGACAAAATTTATTTGAAGAAAGACCTCTGGCACAATTTATTTAAAAAAAAAACTAATTATGATGAGAACACCCTTTCCCAGAATGTTTTCAAAAAAGTTCGGCCAGAAAATGTATTAAATTTATGAAGAGCAAGGTCGTTTTTAAAAAAAAAAAGTCCTTATAGAGGACATTCTCCAAACTCATGTCTGAATTAGGACGTTCTGCAAACGAATTCTTGTATGAAGAGAGCTTTTGAATATTTTTATGAAATAGAGCTTTTTCGAACCGACAACTGATGTAGGATGTTCTTCCAAACACGCTTCGATATTCATGCCTATTATGGCACCTATGGTGCTGAAAACCACGAATCTTTTTCATCAAAAGTCATCTGTCGAATGTCAATAATAGACATGATTTATAAAAAAATTAGTAGAGATAAATAAGCAAAGAAACGAAAAGTGCTAGGTGGCGGGGAAGTACGATTGTACATACATACTTTGTAGATCTCCTCAGTTTAGGGCCCCATCCTCTAAAGGGAACGGTAACCCACACGTACGAATCCTCTTTTGACGTTTCGTCCTACAGTCTTTAAATTCGAATCCGAAAATATTTGCCAAATTAAAGTGCTGCCATATTTAATTTATATAAGAGCCTACATAAGGGATAAAATTCCTCAAGCGAACCACCTTAAAATTTCATCGCTTCGTTTTGAATGAAATTTGGTGAAAGTCGTCTGCTATGAAAAACCAAGGCCTGAAACCGAAACCGTAAAGGGTCAAATACATAAAGCTTTGTTAACCTCGCCTGACATTTGCTACCTCAAAAATTTGCGTCCAACTTCAGAGGTATGCTACAATGAACGCTTTGACGCTTCTCTTTTATACATTTGTTTTCGTTATTTATTTCCTTGCATTCAGAGTGTTTTGATTAATTTCTTAATTTAATAGAGAAAAAATGAATTAATTATTATTTTCTCCAACTTTTTATTCTTTAATTAAAGCAAACTCATCGACATCTGATTGTCAAAGCAAGCAAAGCAAGCAAAATTTGAGAGTTTGCCAAATTTCAACCTCACTTCAACTTTGAGGTCTCCGATTTGCCATGCTTGGTTTAAATACGTATACTGAACTTTTCTGTCAAAGTCAAAGTTTGAGGTAAAGCCAAAATAAAGCTTTATGTAACTGACCCTTAACAGAGTAAAACCGATTCATTTTTCAAAACCGAAACCGTAACCGTTATTTTTATCTGAAAACTGAATGACGTGCACCTGAACTTGGCTGACAAACCCAAGTTCTTGGGCACAGTTATGGATAGGAAACTAACCTGGAAGGAGAATGTTCTTCAGCGCCAGAAGAAAGCGTGTATTGCACTCTACACGTGCAAAAGAGCCATTGGAAAGAAATGGGGGCTCAGTCCCAAAATATGCAAATAGATCTACACTGCAATCATTCGACCAATCATGCTCTATGGAGTTGTGGTATGGTGGCCTGCGCTGAGCAAGGCAACAAACCTTAATCTGCTAGGTAAAGTACACAGATCTTGCATGATCTGTATAAGCGGTGCGTTAAGAACAACGCCCAATGAAGCACTCCAGGCCATTCTTGGCATTTTGCCACTCGATCTGGAAGGGCACCGGGTGGCAGCAGCATCGGCTCTGCGTCTAAGGGAAACGTCCGGCTGGGGCGCAAGCACTACTGGACACGCCTGTATTTTGGGATCCTATAGCTTTCTTCCGCTGAGCACAGATCGTTGTGCGACCACAACAGTCGGAGATAGTGGTTTTAAAATCAACATTCCCAGCAGGGAAGAATGGGAGAGCACGGATCGGAGTCCCGCCACTCATGGCGGCACTTCCATTTATACTGATGGCTCGAAGCTATACGGCAGAGTTGGAGGAGGGGTTTATTCAAAGGATCTGAACCTTGAGCTCTCCTTCAGACTACCTGATCACTGCAGTGTCTTCCAGGCTGAAGTTTCAGCAATCATGGACGCCGCGGCTTGGATAGGCCAACACACTATCGGACAGGAAATTTTTATATTCAGCGACAGCCAGGCGGCCATCAAATCCCTTGGCTCTTATTCGTTCAACTCTGAACTGACGCTCAGCTGTCGTCGATCTCTACAAGAGATGGCCCAACAGAATCGCGTGAACCTCACATGGGTCCCGGGACATAGGGACATTGAGGGAAATTGTAGGGCAGACGAACTTGTGAGGCAGGGCACGACCAAGCAGGTTCTCGGGATAAAGAGCGCTTAGGTATGCCGTTTGCCAGATGCAAGCTTATGCTGAAGGAGTACACACTCCGCCAAGCCAACGAAAGATGGCTGCAATCTCCAGGATGCCGGATATCCAAAGAAACCTGACCGAAATGGGATCATAAAAGATCAAGACAAATTTATGCCGTAAGGACTGCCTCATTGGTAGGCACGCAGAAAGACTAGGTGTGCCCTACCGACGATGCTGTGGAGTTGTAAGGATGATGAGGAGGAGGAAACGGTGGAGCACCTCATCTGCAACTGCCCGGCTTTAAGCGGCGCGAGAATGCGCTTTTTGGGAGTTCCCTTCCTGGTTAGCCTACGCCAGGTCACGGAGCTGGACATAAAGGACCTGATGGCCTTCATCAAGTCATATAAATGGTTCGGGGAGGAGTAACGGTGTCGGTATAGGAACGTCAGTCCCGGGATTCTGCTATGTGGAGAATTCCGTTAATACCGGGATTTTCCATATGGCAGGGTCCCGGAACTGACTTTCCTAGTGTTGGTGGTATCACAACGGGCCTTTTAATACTGGCCTAGGTGTGCCTCTGCGGCAGCCACTTGAACCTAACCTAAAGGAAAGGACCACTTATAAAAAAAATCTAAATTTATATGAACTAAAATTAATAAAAATAAAAATTGGGACTGCGTTACTTAATGGTGTAGATAGTAAAAAGCGAAAGGAAGAAGAATGTAATGAAAGGAAAAATATGGAAAAAATAGTGAAATCAAAGGTAAAAGACTTATATTAAATAATACATAAATTACTTACCAGAAACCATAGCATTCGGCTTGGTATATAAATGAGTGTAAACCTGGAACGACACATGGTAAAAAGCATATACTGCTTCATCGAATCCGGTTGGAATTTGCCCAAGTAATGTTTCCAGCATTAGATCCTTCAGATACAATTTTTTTTTATTTGCATGTGAAGAAAGTTGAGATGTGCTTTTCCAGAAAGATTCAATGCAGATGAAATTGGCTTGTAAAATTTCGACGGCGGTGCTGAACCGATGGAACAATTGGAACCGAGAATCAACTTCATTGCAATGAAGATCCACTCCGATAGGAAAATGTGACCAAAACTGCGGCACAATTTTATTCCGAATTGTTGAATGAAGTTCGGAAAATAATATATCACCGAAAAGGTCTCCTAAGTCAAGAATCGCCAAATCATCGCACACCTTTTGAAATACTTTATCATCTGTTCCATTGCTATAAATCTATTAGAAACAAAAAAGATAAATTCAGAGGTGCTTATTTTACGAAGTCCGATATGAGTCCTAAATATCAGGGCTGCAAACCACTCCAAAAATCGCTGTGGTTCGGTTCAGTGGTTCGAACCACTTCCCGAAAATCGGGGTGGTTCGGTTCAGTGGTTCGAACCACCTTGAAAAAACTTGAACCGGTTCAGGGCTTATACCAACCCAGCCAAAAACCTAAAAAAAATTTCAAAAACTAAAAAAAAAATATGTATGCCTACTAAAATAAAAATTGTTGGGAAATGTCAAAAATAAAACGCTTTGTTATTGAGATCAAATTCATTTATAGATAATATTTATTAATATATCGGGAAAAAGTTATAATAGCAATACAATACTGAAAATTATTATTATGTAAAGAAACATACATATACCCAGCCCAGCAAAATTTCCTTAAACTCATCTGGAAATGAAAATAAAATCTGACAAAAACTGTATATATTTCCGTTTTCATGCTCCATTTAAAGAACTGACATACGCTTCCAAAAACCTAAACAAACAGGGACCGCTCGTGTTAGTTTGCATTTAAAAAAAAAAATCGGAACCGGCGATATGGTTAACTGGGTATATATGCTTACCCAGAATTCTTTTGCAGCACAGATTGGTGGCGACTGGCTTTGGGGTGGAAACAGCAAGTTTCTCCTAGGTCAGGGCGCTTACCCTCGGTAGTTGGGTGAACCAGAGCCACATCACACGACTTTTGGAATTAAATTTCCTATTTTTTATTAAATTTTTATTTTTTTTGATATGTGGCGTTGTTGGGGTTTGTTTTCTTTTTGCGCAATCCTTTTGCGCTGCCTTCACAAATGTCAAAACAAACAAAGCAAAATTCAACGAAAAATGAGCTTTTGCAGAGTTTTTTTTAGATAATACTTTTAGGTACAGGGAGAACTATACCAACAAAATATTATTAACATTAACCCGCTAAGGATTAGCGGATAATGGAGGATTGAGGATTAACGGTGGGAGGAAAAGGAATAAAAGGGCATGGCCGCAGATAATTTCAGTATAGTACCAAAACGTTACCTTCAAGGCAAACAACTGCTTCCGCGCGTGCTACAGTCAGTTTTTTCTTATAAGTGGTGAAGCGAAAAAAATTTAAATTTCCAAAAGTTTTTTTTTGTTTAGACGGGTGAATTTCCCGAGGTGCACCGAGTTCTAGAAGGCGTTTGAGGTGGTTACAAGGGCGTAAAGAAAAAAGGTGAGGATAGTTTTTCTTTTATGTGATCCTTTGACCGACGTGCATATATATGAGTGCATAGGCATGTATGTATAACTACAAAGATATATGTGATTGTGCACGTAAATATATGCCTGTATCTGTCTAAGGACACGTTAATAAGTGATTTGGAAAAAAAAATATTTTTTTTGTGATTATAATCCTGTGCGTTGCAGGAAGCGAAGACCCAAGGTGCCGGGTAGACCACAGGAGTGAGAACGGGGACTGGTTATCCTTTTTACCTAAACATACACACGGCGAGATGTAAGTGTGAGGTTGTAAGAGGGTTAAGTTTTTTTTTAATAATTTTTATTTGTAGTGTGCCCAGGAAATTCAGCGCCGGAGGCTTAAAGGCACAACTCGCCGTATGTGTTAACTTTTACGTTATTCTTTGGTTTTCATTATTATATATATCTCTACCCGTACCATATCTACCCATGCGACATAATTTTTTCGAGCGGTGACGAAAAGTTAAAATAAAGTGAGGAAGGTTTACAAGAGGAGTTGGCTGGTTGCCCGAATAATCTCGTTTTTTTTCTGCGATCACGGAAAGTGGAGATACGCCATTTTCTCCCGAAACCGTAATAAAACGCACATAAGCACTTTAGTCTGGAAGACAAACGTAGCGAGAAACAGTTGGGTTCGGGATTTCATGTATTTTGTACAAGTTGTTACTTAAGCGTTTTTTTTGTCAGTAAAAACCATTATTTTGAAGTCTTGTATGCAATTAGCAAACGCTCACACTCTAATAACCCCTAAAACATAAATTTTCGAAAGTCAATACCTAAGAGTTTTTCGGTGGTAGAAAAGTTTTTTTGGCACCCCCTACTATACAAGATAAGCAAAAGCTTTTTGTAGCAAATATTTTTGATTATAGTAACCGGGTTTTTGGATGTGCTAAGTTTATGAGTCATGAGTGTGGGCATTGTTGCCAATATTTTATCCCAATAGGGTGGTCTAAAATTAATTTTTTTTTTTTGTCAATTGAATTTGTATAGATATAAGTAAATTTTTTTGTGTAATCAATTAATGTAAATTTTTTTGAGGTTGTATGAAACACGTCTACCGATAGGAAAGTTAAAGTCACAAATTAACAGTGCGATTTGCATTACATAGGTAGGGGTAAGCCAACTAATAGAGCTCTCTTAGGTAGGATCCCCCAAACCTTTTGTTTTTTTTTAATATAATATTTTGGTTTGTTTTTATATAAAACCTATTTGGTAAGCTGGTTAAGTCCAATCCAGAGTAAGATTTTTTTTTATTGTATAAGCGTGTCATATAGATATGTATCGTCATATAATTTATCTTTATTATAATATATTCTAATGTTAATATTTTTTTAAAATGATGAGATAATTTGCTTTATTGGCGGGAAGTGAAGATGTTATAACGAAGAGGTAAGTGAGGGGTATGGAGCATGGCAAGAGGGAGACCGTCAGGGCAGGATATATTGAAGCGAGCGGTCCTTGGTAGGGCGGGCTTCCTGCGGTTGAAGAGTGTGTGGGATAAAAAGATGGATGAAGAGGAGAAATAAATATAAGTCCGTCCGGCCCCTTGGCGACAGGGTTCAGAACCACTTCCCATCTAAACTGAGCTAGCTAGGGGAATCCCAAGGAGCCAAAAACATACGTGTACGTGACATAGATTTATATGGCGCCCAAACTAAAATAATATAAGGATATACCTATACACGTATTGTAATATGCATTTATATGGTAGTACGAGTTTTCTTTTATGAGCGCAGGATACAAAAAAGTTTGAATTGGCGCCCAGCAAGAAAACTTTTTATTCAGTTACATTTCTTTATAAGCATTTGTTTAAATTTATTTAAACTTTTTTGATTCAAATCATTCATCGGAAAAGGGTTTTAGAGAAAGCTGTCAATCATGAGGCTTAGGTGACTTACGTATGGAGTTTTTTTATTACGTTCAAATGCACTAAGACGATAGTTGACAGCATATCAACCCACATACAATATCCAAACGGTGGCATAGTATTCAACCATTAGGGTGATCTATCTGCACCGCCACATTACAATACACGAACAATTTTCAAATTTATTTTTTTAGTATAATGTTATGTTTAAACAATTTTTTTTTGTTTGAATAATAATTGAGTTCAGTTAGATGCAATAAATGGAGACCGAATTTAAAAAATTTAATTTTTGTTGCTTCATGTATGCAGGGAGTAGTTAGTGACCACAACCGATTATAAAGATAGAGGTTGTGAAGCCTAATGTTTTTTTTTTGTTAAAATATTTGTTTGAGAAACAGCCCACACATTACTTAACCCAGGAACGTTAAACTGTGCTCCAAACCATTAAGTGAAATAAACCTCATCGAAGTTATACCATCGGAACTCCCGCAATTCATATAAAAATTTAAAAGTTTCGAGTTTTTTTTTGTGAAGTTTACAAGGATCTGTCTATTTTATCAGGCTTCATATTTCTGTATGCCATTTTATCGTTTCATTTATAATATATGTGTTTTGTTTTAGAATTTTTAATTTTTTTGTGAACAAAGGCCGTCGAAACCCATTACTATTAGTCCCCAACAACAACAACAACAACAGCCCGATTATTTGAATACAGAGATAATAAAGTTTTTTTTATGAATAATACTCCACCCGCTTATAATACGCGAGTCAAAACTAAAATTGCTACAATGGCAACGAATAACCAAAATACAGAGGTGTCGGTCGAAAAGGATGCGTCGTTTATTGACTTATCGGACAGGATTATAGGGTCGAAGAACCATTTAAGTCATATTCCAAGAGGTGGGGAACAGGAGGGTGCTAAAAGTATGACTCCTACTACAAACGGTAACACAGGGGCGTTACCTAAGCAAAATACGGGAGCACAAGTTACCCAGTCGGTGCTACTGCGGCCAGCCTCTTTGCCTTTTCCTCGCCCTCCCAACTCTCTCCTAATGTTCCGAATAACGTCACAGGTAATAGGCCCGGGATTCCCAACTTACGCGAAGAATTATCCCCTTTAATTAGGGAAATGATGGGTCAAACGAGGGAAGCTCTGTTGGGTGAAATGCGGAAGGGTATGCAGGAGATGTTCAATTCCACGCAGGATACAAACAGCTGGGTTGGTGGTCAAAGGAATCGAGGATCTGGACCATACAAGAGGAGGAAGCACGACGGTAGCAGCGAATCTATCGAATCGAAGCGATCAAACCAAGAATTCGCACCGGTTAATGAAAATGCCCCTAACCGAATCAATATACGAAGCCATGTACCGATTACATCTTCTGCAGGTCCATGGCCGACGTTCAATGCACAGTTTCAACAACGCCCAATACGAGGTGCACAACCTCCGTCAAGTCATCAGCCATTCCCGGACAGTTTTCCACTCGAGAAACCAATTAGGAATACCGCATATCGGGCAGAGCTGAATATAGAAAAATGGGGGATAAGTTACCAGGGCCATCGCGATTCCATGGCTATAGAAGATTTTTTATTTCGGTTAGAATATTTGAAGCAAAAGTATGGGTGCTCATGGGAAGACATTTTGAGAGACTTTCATCGTCTTTTGGGCGGCGAAGTAAAGGAATGGTACTGGTTGTACATACGTGCAAACCAGAACGTAGACTGGCCAACATTGCAGTTCGCCTTACAACGGCAGTTCGCCTCTCAACTGACTGATTTTGAGATTATGAGGGAGATAAATGAGCGCAAACAAAAACCAGGCGAAACAATCGGTGAATACTTTCACGCTATTGGGGTTCTTCGGTCTCGATTGAGAAACCGCATACCTGAGTATGAAATGGTTCGCCTCATGAAAGGGAACCTAGGAGAGTCCCTAGCAAAATTAGTTTATCCCATTGCTGTTTACTCCATGGAGCAACTTAGAATGGAATGCAAGGAGGTGGAGAGATGTTTCCCTCGTCGAAATCGTATACAACATAGCGGCTTCGCACCGAGGTAGTATCAGGTAAACGAGATTACCCCTACACAGATTGGAGAGCAGGAGCCTCCCGGAGATGAGGGCCAAGTCTCCGTGGAAGAGCTCCGCTACCAACGTGTAACAAAGCACCCCTCTTCGCGTGACCATCCAAATAAGAAATCCAGTGTATGTTGGAATTGTGGATTAGAAGGTCATCTGTTTACTGACTGCATGTCCCTACATAGGCGCATATTTTGCTTCAAATGCGGGAAGCCAGACGTAATAACACCCAAATGTACCGTGTGCAACCCATCGGGAAACGGAAACCGGAACGCAATGACCGCGGGGGTATCGCGCTCCACTCAATTCCCGCTACAATAGATGCGTCCACCAATACACCCTCGGAATTAGAAAATCCGAAACACATAAACAAAGTTCAAGTAAATTCGAATAGAGACATCGACATCGTCCTACACCGGCCAACCACACTTTCGTATGAAGAACGGATGAGAAGATATTTAGAAGCGCGCGAACGTATTTTTGCTGACAGTGTGTCTCTAGGTCGTCGAGGGGGATCGCGAAGGATTCAAAAGGCCCGAGAGAGATTTCGACGAAGAAAACTATTGCGTCGAGACGTTGTGGCCACTGTCAGGAGAGCAGATCGGAAGGATCCGCGGGTATACGCGGAAATAGAGTTAAAGGGCATTAAATTACGCGGTTTGTTAGACACGGGGGCATCTGTCAGTATTCTAGGTCGAGGAAGTCGCGAGTTGTTGACGAGTTAGGTGTACCTATCGAAAAATTTATATCTAGCGTTACGACCGCAGGAGGCGGTACTCATACAATATTAGGAAAATTGAATATACCTGTAAGATACAAAAATTTAGAACATAATATTACTTTTTACATATGTCCATACCTGGAACAAAGCGTGTATCTCGGTATAGACTTCTGGCGAATATTTCAGTTAGCTCCGAGCGTTATAGGTGTCGATGAAATAAATTTATCAAGATTAGAACAGCAGATGGTGACAGTGGATGATAGACATGAGCGTCATGTACTGCACGAATTGACGGCAGAACAACAACAACAACTGCAACAAGTCAAAGATAGCTTCAAAACTTTCGAGAGACACGGGCTTGGTCGAACTCAGCTCGAAAAACATGACATTAAGCTAATAGATGGGGGTGTAATGGAGTGTGGTTGCTAAGTGACCTTGCTCAATCCCGACTCTGGCGTCCTCGTTCGTGCACTCTGGGCAACGGGAGCTACCTAGGCTCGCTGCAGAAAGAGAGGGAGCCCCGGTGGGGCCACTCTGACATACTTGGTTTAAGGGCTCATTGAGGTTTTTGCGTAGCGTCTGTCTTGAAGCAAGCGGCTCGCTATATAAATGTGTAAATATTTTCCAAAACCCCGAAACGGGTTGTGAGCTGGGTTTGGGACCCGCCACGTAAAAAACTTAATTCCAATGAAAACAAATGCAAAGCCTCGGATGAGAACCCCCTTTAATGTTGACGACCCGGCAAAACGAATAAGGCATAATGATTTGGATATTGCGGCATGTACCGGGAATGTCCGGACCCTTTCAAAGGACGGTACCGCTGCCCGACTGGTTGATGTCCTCGTAGGCGCAAAGGCCGACATCACCGCCCTGCAGGAAATGCGATGGCCGGGGCAAGGAAAGACGACCATCGGTCCTTGTGACGTATACTACAGTGGCCAGACACGCGGCAAAGTGCGTGGTGTAGGATTCGTGGTGGGAAAGAGACTTCGCCGCCAAGTATTAGCGTTCACTCCTGTGAACGAGCGTCCCGCTGCGAGGCGAGGTTTTTCAACATAACATTTATCTGCGCCTATGCGCTGACTGAGGAGACGGACGACGCAGAGAAGGACTCCTTCTACGATAAACTTGAACAGACTTATGATCGCTGCCCCCAGCATGATATCAAAATCGTCCTCGGCGACTTTAATGCCAAGGTGGGCAAGGAAGGAGTCTTTGGTCCCACAGTTGGAAAATTCAGTCTCCACGATATAACATCCCCCAGCGGCACTAGGTTGATTGACTTCGCCGCTGCTCGCAATATGGTCATCAGTAGTACCAGGTTCCAGCATAAGCGAATACACCAAGCTACATGGGTGTCCCCTGATCAAAGAACTAGAAACCAGATTGATCATGTCTTGATTGACGGCAGACATAGCTCCACCGTTCTGGACGTGCGTACACTACGTGGTCCCAATATTGACTCTGACCATTATCTTGGCGCAGCCAAGATACGCACACGCCTCTGTGCAACGAAGAAAGTGCGCACAGTAACGGAAGGAAAGTTTGACGTCGAGAAGCTGCGCATGACACAGACAGCTGATAATTTCACAACTCGACTCTCACACCTGCTAGCAGAGGGCAATCCTCGACCTAACGATGTAACCGAGCAATGGAAGCATATCTCTCACTCATTGCGAACCGCCGCTGAGGCTACTATAGGGTTCCAGCGAGCCCGCAAGAACAACTGGTACGAAAAAAAAGGACGCTGCCTACAAGGAGACGTTGCGAACGGGCGCAACCCGCAGTGTATGGCAACAATATCGTGAGGCAAAGAAGGAAGAGAGACGCCTTTTCAGAAAAAAGAAAAGTGAGGCCGAAAGGCGTGAGTGTGAGGAGCTTGAGATGCTGGCTGACAGGAATGATGCCCGAATTCTATGAAAAGATCCGGCGGATGACGGAAGGTTTTAAGACCGGGGCAAGCTCCTGTAAGGACAATAATGGCGACCTGGTAACCGACGTACAAAGTGTACTTAAATTATGGAGGGAGCACTTCTCCTCACTGCTAAATTGCGAGGGAGACGGCGAACCCGATACCCCAATCCCTGACGATGGAAAAGTCGTCCCACCACCTGACTATGATGAAGTGAGGATAGCTATATCCCGGCTCAAAAACAACAAAGCGCCTGGAAAAGACGGACTACCCGCCGAGCTGTTCAAACACGGAGGCGAAGAGCTGGTAAAAAGCATGCATCAGCTCTTATGTAGAATATGGTCAGACGAATGCATGCCTCCGGATTGGAATTTAAGTGTGCTTTGCCCAATCCACAAGAAAGGCGATCCCGCTAACCGCACCAACTACCGGGGAATCAGTCTTCTTAATATCGCATATAAGGTTCTTTCTAGCAAACTGATTGGACCTTATCAGTGTGGCTTTAGACCTGGTAAGTCTACCATCGACCAGATTTTCACGATACGCCAAATCCTGGAGAAGACCCATGATAAAAGAATTGACACACACCATCTCTTTGTCGATTTTAAAGCCCCTTTGACAGCGCAAAAAGGAGTTGCCTGTATGCCGCCATGTCTGAATTTGACTTCCCTGCAAAGCTTATACGGCTTTGCCAAATGACGTTGAGCAATACCAACTGCTCCGTCAGAATCGGGAAGGACCTCTCTGAGCCATTTGAAACCAAACGAGGCTTCATACAGAGCGACTCCCTTTCGTGCGATTTCTTCAATCTGATGCTGGAGAAGATAATTCGAGCAGCAGAGCTAAACCGCAATGGTAAAATCTTTTACAAGAGTGTGCAATTGCTGGCGTATGCCGATGATATTGATATCATTGGCCTTAACAAGCGCGCCGTAAGCGCTGCCTTCTCTGGACTGGATAAGGAAGCGAAAAAAGTGGGTCTTGCCGTGAACGAGGACAAGACCAAGTATTTGCTGTCATCAAAGAAAGAATCGGCGCACCTGCGCCTTGGCAGCCATGTCACTGTTGATAGTTACAAATTTGAAACTATGAGGGACTTCGTCTATTTGGGAACCAGTATCAACACCGAAAATAATATCAGTCTAGAAATCCAGCGGAGAATCACTCTTGCCAACAAGTGCTACTTTGGACTGAGTAGGCAATTGAGAAGTAATGTCCTCTCTCGAAGAACAAAGATCACGCTCTATAAGTCTCTCATCATACCTGTCCTGATGTATGGCTCAGATTCATGGACAATGTCAAGAGAAGATGAGATGGCCCTTGGAGTATTTGAGAGAAAAGTTCTCCGGAAGATTTATGGTCCTTCCCGTGATGCCAACGGCGAGTATCGAAGGAAATTTAACGATGAGCTGTACGAGCTCTACGCAGATCTGACCATAGTCCAGCGAATTAAAGCCCAAAGACTCCGCTGGCTGGGCCATGTTATGCGAATGGACAAAGAAGCTCCAGCACAGACGGTTTTCCTATCGTCGCCTGAATTCGGCAGCAGAGGAAGGGGGAGGCCTCGACTGAGATGGAAACAACAGGTGGAGGATGACTTGAACTCCCTTGGGGTTTCCAATTGGCGTCGGTTATCACTAAAAAGGAATGACTAGCGTGCTTTGATACGAAACGGCCAAAATCGCTTAGGCGGTTAAGCGCCAATAAATAATGATGATGAAGCTAATAGATGAGGCAGTACCTGTGAAAGATCGTCACTATCCACTGTCCCCTGCGATGCAATCCATAGTTTATACTGAAATTGATAAGATGCTAGAGTTAGGAGTTATAGAGGAGAGTGAAAGTCCCTGGAGCAATAGGACAACGGTCGTGCGTAAACCCGGTGAAAACAGATTTTGTCTAGATGCTCGTAAGTTGAATGCTTTGACCATTAAAGATGCATAACCCTTGCAAAATACTGAAGGCATCATAAGCCGCATAGATGATACGCACTATATCAGTAGCGTGGACTTGAAGTTCGCCTTTTGGCAAATAGAACTAGAAGACAAGTGCAAACCTTACACTGCTTTCACCGTCCCGGGGCGTTCTTTATACCAATTCGTAGGAATGCCATTCGGTTTGTGCAACGCCGCGCAACGCTTATGCCGACTGATGGATCGCGTCATACCGCAAAGTTTGAAAGCAAACGTATTTATCTATTTGGATGATTTGCTAATCATCGCTCCCGATTTTGAATCACATTTGAAAAGGCTGAAAGAAGTGGCAGTTTGCTAACAGAAGCAGGCCTAACAATCATCATCATCATTAGAAAAGTCCATGTTCTGTTTTAAAGAACTACCATACCTTGGGTATATTGTGGGAGGAGGAATGTTAAAAACTGATCCCGAGAAAGTTAAGGTAATTATGAACACCCCTGTACCTAAAACCGCAAAGCAAGTTCGAAGTTTTCTCGGAACAGCCGGTTGGTACAGGAGGTTCATAAAAGACTTTGCGACATTGGCCGCACCATTAACCGACATGCTAAAAAAATGCAACAAATTTGAAATAACATCTGAAGCAATAGAATCCTTTTCCCCTCCCAATCCAGGGTGTTATGCGAAACCGTGCCCATTGGACGTTTGCAGCCGGGAGGCAAATCGTGGCTGTATTTGAACGGGGCCTCTCTGATACCGGGTCGCCTCAGAGAGTAAGCATGGCCTTACCGCGGTACGGGGCTCTGCCGCGGCGGGCGACACATTTTCCCCTACTCTTCCCTTGACCATAAGCTGGCCTTGTCCGGCGATGGGTCGTACGAACAAGATGAACTCAAATAACCCAAATAAAAACGATAAACCTAAAAAACAAACAACGCCAAATTTCACTCCTCAGCAAAGGAGAGCTATGGAGGAACAGGCGAGAAAGCAACAACAACGCCGGAGGACAACCTCCGTTCCACAATCAAGGGGGGATCGACAGCGATGGCAACTACGAGTCGGTCAACCAACCCTCTATCGACTAAGATTGACTTGATGGGAGCTAGCACCAGTGCGGTTGCCAACGCAGCTAAGCGGACAACGGCGGATGCTAAACTCCCATCAACCGCTGATATGAAAACCAGTATCTTTACGTCTGTGGCAGCGGTCTTATGACCTGGCCTCGGAGTTTCGAAGGAGAAGGAAGCTGCTACTGAGATTTCGGCAAGGAGAGCGACCGCGATGGCAACTACGGGTCCGCACTCCCAGGAGACATCTCCCCGCCGCTTCACATACCACGAGAAAAGATTGGCTGCAAAGATCCTGAAGAGGTATGAAGGGGTACCGCAGGAATCGCTGTCGCCGAATTCCAGTAAATCGGTAGAGCTAGCGAAAGCTGTGATACCGGATTTCCAAAATTCTTACATGCCAAAGAGGTTAAAAATTAACCCTTTCAAGCGCCAGAGATCGGACCTGGAGTTAACCCTAGTTCGGCCGACGAGTCACCCGGGTGACTATTTCACATTTGAGGCACGAAAAGACCAATTTTTAATCAACTCAGTTAGCTTATTTTCTCTGACATCTAAGAATAATGAATTTCAAGTAGAAAAAATACAAAACAAAGTTTAAAGAATTTATTTATAGCCAAATATTAGAAGTTGAAAATTTTTTTCTTGTTCTGGCCGACGTAGTCACCTGGGTGACTAAATCAGAAGCTATACAGATATGAATATATATATGCGTATATATAACAGCTGATAAGGTTACCAGATACTGATAATGTTACAATATACTCAACTGCACTATTTCTGCAATATACTCAACTGCACTATTTATTTATAGGCAAATATTAGAAGTTGAAAATTTTTTTTCTTG
This sequence comes from Campiglossa producta, assembly GCA_964058755.1. Taxonomy (NCBI): domain Eukaryota; kingdom Metazoa; phylum Arthropoda; class Insecta; order Diptera; family Tephritidae; genus Campiglossa; species Campiglossa producta. The sequence continues at coordinate 44,338,784 of CAXKVI010000004.1, forward strand.
TTCTGACCGACGTAGTCACCTGGGTGACCAAATCAGAAGCTATACAGATATGAATATATATATGCGAATATATAACAGCTGATAAGGTTACCAGATGCTGATAATGTTACAATATACTCAACTGCACTATTTCCGCATACTTGTTTTTACCTGTTGTTCATTTACATCTGACTTTGCATTTTATTAAATACAGTCACCCGGGTGACTGCGTTGGACCAAATGAGTTATAAAAATCGTCGGCCGAACTAGGGTTAAATCTCCCTCCCAAGCGGCATCAGAATACCCCTCGGCAACATTCTTCTCAGGGTTGCTCCGGAGTTTCCGGGTAGTTCGGCGCGAGTTGGCACCAGGGTCAGATTAAATTACTCGCATGCGAGGATGCAAAAACCGTAGCTCTGTACAAGGCAGCAGCTGCTAAACTGGGGGAAGTCTACAAGGGCGCAAAGATAGAGGTCGTCGACTGGAAGGGCATTCCAGCTCGTCCAAGGCCAAGGGCGTGGATTCCGGCCATCCCTGACGAACCCGAGAGAATTCTCGTTGTTGTTGTTAACAATGCATTGCCCTGTCTAGAGTGTATGATCATTCCGAAGATCTTCATCAAGCTCTTCTAAGGGGAGTCCAAGGAAACGTGCAGTTTCAACAGGGTTTGTCCAGAGGGACAGAGCAGTTAGAAGAGTAGGTTCAAATGAACAATTGAAGAGATGTAGAGTATCATGGGGGGTCCTACCACATGCAGGGCATGTGTTTGAGATTGTGTCATTAAGTCTGGACAAGTAGGAGTTTAACCTTACACTATATCCAGACCTAAGCTGTGCCAAGGTAACTCTTGTCTCCCTTGGTAAGGTGCGTTCTGTCTGACTGTTCAGAACGGGGTTCACAGGTAGAGATCCGACAAAAGTATCTACCGACTCGGTGTGGATGTCGGTTAGAGCCCGCTTATGATTCTGCAGATCAAACGGCAAGGTAATATGATGCCGGATCTCATCATAATGTTTACGGAGATGTTTCCTTATGTCTCTCGGGGGCGGATCTATGTCCAAAAGATGACGGTTTGGATGTGCTGGCTTGTGGCAGTTCAGAAGGAATTGCTTGCTCAGCATTTCCGCATGGTCTTTTACATTGAGCAGTTTTGCCTCCTGATGGAGGTGAGGCTCGGAAGATATGAGGAGACATCCCGTAGCAGTTCTGATGGCAGTATTTTGGCAGACTTGTAACTTCGTCCAGTTGGTGTTATGTACATTAGGCGACCATATGGGTGCAGCATAGTCAAAGACTGGTCGGCCAATGGCCTTATATGTAGTCAGCAACGTTTCTTTGTCTTTTCCCCAAGTACTGCCGGCAAGTGACTTGAGGATCTTGTTGCGACCACGTACCTTTGAGACCATTGCAGACACATGACCAGCAAATGAGAAAGTATTATCCAATGTCATCCCTAATAACTTTGGGTGACTGACAGTTGGTAGCTTAGTGCCGTCAACGAAAATGTCTAATTCATTTCTCACCTGGTGCGTCCACGTCGTAAAAAGCGTCGCCGTTGATTTAGTCGGAGATATCGTCAGATCTCGCTCTGTGAAAAACCTGGAAAGGTCGCAGAGGTAACCGTTGATTTTATTACAGAGTTCATCAGTATAGGGGCCCTTCCCCGTCGCCATTATTGTACAGTCGTCGGCATAAGAAACGACGGAGACACCCTCTGGTGGTGGGGGCATCTTCGATAGATAGAAATTAAACAGTGTCGGGGATAGGACACCACCCTGTGGCACCCCCTGTCTAATTCGTCTTGGTTTTGATGTTGCGTTTCTAAAGTTGACCGACGCCTGCCGCCCATTCAAGTAATTAGCGGTCCATCTCTTTAACCCATCAGGTATTTGTGTTTCTAATAGATCTTGTATGAGAGTGGCATGGTTGACTGTGTCAAAAGCTTTCGACAAGTCAAGTGCCACTAACACAGTCCTGTGATTTGGTTGGTTTTGATTTAGACCGCTATTTATTTGCGTTGTAATGGCATTGAGTGCGGTGGTGGTGCTGTGCAGCTTACGGAAGCCATGTTGATGATTAGCCAGGTGCAGATTTGCGGTGTAATACGGGAGCAAAATGGACTCTAGCGTCTTCACTACCGGCGACAAAAGTGATATAGGGCGATATGAATCGCCTATGTTTGCCGGCTGTCTAGGTTTTAATAATGGAACCACTCTCGCCTTTTTCCATATTTCAGGAATGACGAAAGTGTTCAGTGAAAGATAGAATACAGCCGCTAAGTATTTGTGTCCCTCCTGGCCTAGATGTTTCAGCATCTTCATGGCAATGCCGTCGGGGCCGATGGATTTTGAGGGCTTAGCCTGTCTGATGGCTTCCTTGACCTCTGAGGCAGTGATGACAATGGGCGTGTTTTGGTTTTTGTATTTACGCGCCTGTCGCATGGTTCTACGTTTAGCTCTATCGGGTGGGGAATGTAGTACAAATTGTCTACAGAAAGAGTTCGCACATCCCCTAGGGTCCTTCTTCACCCTGTCACCGAAAGTAATATCTACTTTATCCTTGTGTTGTGTTGGATTAGATAGAGCTTTGACCGTAGTCCATAATTTGCCAACACCGTCAGAGAGGTTGCATTGCTCTAGGTGTTGTTTCCATTTGGCCAGTTTGTGTTTATCGACCAACCTACGAATTTCCGCGTTGAGATCCCTTATACGGGGGTCTGCGGGATTGAGACTTCGCACTTCATCTCTTTCTCTAGCCATGGCCGCTGCCTCCGCGGGGAAATTTGGTCTTATTCGGGATATTTGACCCGCAGGAATGAAGCGCCTAGAGGCCAAGTCAATGATGTTGCGGAAGTCTCGTTCGCCTTTGCGTACGTCCTTAGGAATGGATAGAGCAGCCAAGGATTCGTCCGTATATGTCTGAAAACTGTCCCAGTCCGCCTTGGTAAAGTTGATATATGTACCATGCTCAGGTGTTATAAAGTCCGTCGGTCGTTCGATGGTAATGACTAATCCGTCCCTCCCAACGCATGACTGGAGTGTCAATCTGGTCGGGGATGCGGTAGGGCCCGACAGACAGGTGGTGCTCACCATGAATAAAGAGTCAATCGAGCCCCTCAAATGGTGCAATGGCCTAGTACACTACAGCGTAGGCCAGATCGTTATCCACGTATATCGTGGTGATGCTCAGCGCGCTGCCTTCTCGGCTGTTCCGGGTGAACCGGAAAACGAATTACCAGAAGAGGAAGCGGAGGATTCCGATGCGGAAAGCATGTTATCCGCCACGTCCCTTGGCGATAGTGCTGTGAACAACTCGGAGATGGAGGACAGCCTACAGGACGAGGAAATCCTCGACGTCACGGTGGTAGCAGCCAACGCTGAGCGATTAACATCTAACGCTACAGACAGCAAGACTCCTGCAACGCCATATCGGGCAGTTAATCGGAACAACTCGTCGTTGATAGGCAACCTCCGGGATGGGGCAAACCTCGACGATATGGGGACGGCAGGGAAGTCTGTGCGCTCTCATGTTGGTGGTGCTTCAGATTAATCTGCACAAATCTAAAGTGGCTTCGGCTGCTTTAAGTAGTCGTCTTTCTAAAGGCGACGTGGATGTGGTCCTCATCCAAGAACCCTGGGTCAATAGCTCGAGAATCTGCGGATTGGGGACTAAGGGCTTCAAGCTCATTCGAGCCAGCGAGGAGAGCAAAGTCAGAACGTGTATTTTGGTCAAGTCTGAGTTGAAGTCCTTTCTCCTACCTAACTACTCCAATGGTGATATTACCGCTATCAGTCTAACGGTCGACAGCACCCGCCTGACGGTGGCGTCAGTCTATATGCCCTACGACGCCGAAAACCCCCACCACAAACGGAGGTGAAAGATCTGGTGTCAAATTTCTGCACGGGTAATCTTATTATTGGAGCGGACGCTAATGCTCACCATGTCCAATGGGGGAGCTCCGACATCAATGCCAGGGGCGAGTCTCTGTTTGATTACCTCTTAACAACCAACCTGGTGATTTGCAACGTGGGTAATGAGCCTACTTTTATCACTAAGACCCGCAGGGAGGTCATAGACCTCATTATCTGTAGTGAAGGCGCTTATGAGTGGGTCAGAAAATGGCGGGTTCTGGAAGAACATTCATTCTCCGACCACCGTTACATAGAAATGGTTTTAGACTTTATTGTAGAACAACCAATCATGAAGCGCAATCCACGTAACACTAATTGGCAGTTACACAATGAAATATTAGACAGAGACCTACCAGTACTGCCCTCACAAGCCGCCTCATCAGTAGAAAAGCTGGAGGATCTTGTTACTACATTACATCGGCGCTCTCAAATGCTCTAGGACAGGCTTATCCAGTGCCAAAAGCACGCGGTAAACACAGGCCACATTGGTGGTCCTACGATTTGGACTCGCTCCGCAAATCATGCCGGAAACAATTTAACAAGGCCAAGAGCTTCGGCTCTGAGCCTCATTGGTACGAATATAAAGCTAAACTATGGGCCTACAAAAAAGCTCTGAGACAGGCGAAGAGAACCTCGTGGAGAAATTTCTGCACTGGCGTCGAAAAGGTCGACGACACAGCGAGACTTAGACGAGTCCTCTCGAAAAGTCAAACAGCCATCAGCTATTTGCGAAAACCTGACGGATCCTGGACCAGCACGGAAGAGGAAACCCTTGAGCTGCTCTTGAATACACATTTTCCGGGGAATCTGCATGACGCACCACTAGCACCTGCAACAAACCTGGCAGTAAATATACCCATCACTGAGGAAAGAGTAAGGGGGGCAGTTAAGAGCTTTGAACCGTATAAGGCTGCCGGGCCGGACGGGATTATCCCCACGCAACTTATAAACACGTTGGAGACATCAGCTAAATGGCTGGTATTTCTCTTCACAGCCTGCCTGGCTCTCAACCACATTCTGTGCTCCTGGAGAAGCGCCACGGTAGTGTTTATCCCTAAGGCTGGGAAGGCATCCCACTACGAGCCAAAAGAATACAGACCGATCAGTCTCTCGTCCTTTGTACTAAAAACCTTTGAGAGGATACTAAGCGACTACCTCTCAACGACTATTGATAGCAACCTTATCTCTAGCTATCAGCATGCATACACCAAGGGTAAATCAACAGAAACCGCTCTGCACAGCCTAGTGTCTGAGTGAGAAATCGCTGTGTGAAAAGGACTACTGTCTCGTGGCTCTCCTAGACATTGAGGGGGCTTTCAACAATATAAGCCCGGAGGCTATCAACTCCGCTCTAACTAATCTGGGCGTAGATAGACCTCTAACTGGTTTAATTTACAACCTTTTAAGGGGAAGGAAAATAGCTTCTTCACTTGGTACGGTTGAGTTATCACGTTATGTCACAAGGGGAACACCCCAGGGTGGTGTTCTTTCCCCGCTTTTATGGAACCTCACAGTCAACTCGTTGCTACGTTACACAAGCTCGGGGGACGGGAAGATAGTGGCATACGCAGACGATTTAGCTATTGCATTCGGAGGCAAGTTCCCACAAACTCTGTGTGACCTGATGCAAGAAGCACTGCGAGAAGTTTCCACGTGGTCCTCTCGTTGCGGACTTAGTATCAACCCAGGGAAGGTGGAACTTGTCCTCTTCACCAACCGGTACAAAATACCGCCACTAAGCCTACCAGAACTAGATGGCACGCGCCTGGGCTTGTCGGATAAGGCCAAGTTTCTGGGCATAGTTCTGGACAGGAAATTGAATTGGAAGAATGTTCTTCAGCGCCAGAAGAAAGCTTGCATCGCTCTTTACACATGCAAAAGAGCCATTGGCAAAAAATGGGGGCTCAGCCCTAGAGTATGCAGTTGGATCTACACGGCCATCATTCGCCCAATCATGCTGTATGGAGCCGTCGTATGGTGGCCTGCGCTGAGCAAGGCAACATACCTGAATCTGTTGCGGAAAGTCCATAGATCCAATATGATCTGTATAAGCGGTGCGCTAAGGACAACGCCCAACGAAGCCCTCCAGGTCATTCTGGGCATTTTGCCACTTGATCTGGAAGGGTTTCGGTCAGCGGCGGTATCAGCTCTGCGCCTAAGAAAAACCTCCAGTTGGGCTGCGGGTACTATTGGACACTCCAGTATTCTGTAAACTTACAGCTTTCTCCCTCTAAGCACAGATCGTTGTGCGACCACTACAGTCGGGGATAGCTGTTTCAAAATAAACATTCCCAGCAGAGAAGACTGGGAGAGGACGGATTGGTGTCCCGAAACAAATGGTGGCACTTCCATATACACCGACGGCTCGAAGTTGGACGGCAGAGTTGGAGGAGGGGTTTATTCAAGGGATTTGGACCTTGAGCTCTCATTCAGACTACCTGATCATTGTAGCGTCTTCCAGGCGGAAGTCTCGGCAATCCTGGACGCCGCGGCCTGGTTAAGCAAACGTGTTATCGGAGAAGATATCGCTATTTTCAGCGATAGCCAAGCGGCCATCAAATCCCTTGGCTGATACACGTTCAACTCTGAACTGACGCTCAGCTGTCACCGATCTCTTCAGGAGATGGCCCAACAGAACCGCGTAAACCTCATATGGGTCCCGGGACATTGAGGGAAACTGTAAGGCAGACGAGCTTGCCAGGCAGGGCCCGACCAAGCAGGTTCTTCATGATAAAGAGCGCTTAGGTTTGCCGTTTGCCACATGCAAACTAATGCTGAAGGAGCACACACTCCGTCAAGCCAACGAAAGATGGCTGCAATCCCCAGGATGTTGGATATCGAAACAAACCTGGCCAAAATGGGATCTTAAAAGGTCTAGACGCATTTATACCTTAACTAGGAGGGAAATCTGCATATTGATAGGGGTATTAACCGGCCACTGCCTCATTGGTAGGCATGCAGAAAGGCTAGGTGTGCCCTACCGACGATGCTACAGGAGTTGCAAAGATGATGGGGAGGAGGAGGAAACAGTGGAGCACCTCATCTGCAACTGTCCGGCTTTAAGCGGCGCGAGAACGCGCTTTTTGAGAGTTCCGTTCCTGGATAGCCTAAGCCAGATCGCGGAACTGGACATAAAGGACTTGATGGGCTTCATAAAGTCATCTAAGTGGTCCGAGGAGGAGTAACGGTGTCGGTTTAGGAGTGTCAGTCCCGGGATTCTGCTATGTGGAAAATCCCAAAAACTCAGGGACTTTCCATATGGCTGGGTCCCGGGACTGACTTTCCTTGTGTTGGTGGTATCACAACGGGCCTTTCAAACCTAACCTATCAGCCGAGAGATCGACAGCGATGGCAACTACGAGTCGATTAACTCTGGATAACAAGGGGGCAATCCCCAAAGTAAGTACCGGTACAAACACGGTGAAGCCAGCAACGGCTAATGCTAAAGCCCCAGTAAGTGCCGGTACCGAAACCAAGTCTTTAACATCTGTGGCAGTGGTCTCACGACCTGGCCCCAGAGATCCAAATAAGGGAACGACCGGGATGGCAACTACGGGTTGAAATTTACCCCAAAAGATATCTCCCAGTCGCTCTGAGTACTTGGACAAAAGAGCGGCCGCAAGAATTTTGAAGAAATACGAGGGTATTTCACAAGAGACGCTATCGCCGAATGCTAGAAAGACGGTGGAGATGGCTGAAGCTATCTTACCGAACTTCCAAAGCGATTACGCGCCAAAGAAGGTTAATGGAAACCCCTTCAAACGCCAGAGATCGGACGTGGACTTAAAACCTCACCCGAAGCGGCAGCAACACGCCCCCGTAATGGGTAAACTCAGCTTTGCTGATGTAACTAAGGATAGGATCCTCATAGGCGTCATTGACCGAGGTAACGAAAGCTGGGCCATCCCTAGGGACCAGTGGCGGTACGTCCGGAACGCTATCGGTAATGCCCTTCTCGACATTATGGATGAGTCTCCGGGTGCCACGCCGATGGGTTCTGATGCGGGATGGCACCAGGGCCGAATCAAGGTATTCGCTTGCGAGGATGCAAAAACTGTTGCACTGTACAAGGCAGCAGCTGCAGAACTAGGTGAGATCTACCAAGGGGCAAGAATCGAGGTTGTCGACTGGAAGGACATCCTGGCTCGGCCAAGGGCAAGAGCGTGGATTCCTGCTATCCCTGCTGAACCTGAGAGAATTCTCAGGGTGCTGAGGATCATGAACCCGTCTCTCCCGACGAAGGACTGGGGTGTCAATCTCGTCGAGGATGCGGTAGGGCCTGATAGGCAAGTGATCTTCACCTTGAATAAGGAGGCACTCGAGCCCCTTAAACGGTGCAACGGACGAGTGCACTACGGTATGGGTCAGATCGTGATTCACGTATACCGCGGCGATGCACAGCGCGCTGCTATTTCGGCTGCACCGGAGGACTCGGACATCGCAGTGCCGGAAGGGGAGTCGGAGATGTCCGACTCGGAAAGTATGGTATCTGCCACGTCAAATGGCGAAGGAGCAGTGGACAGCTCGGAGATGGGAGACAGCCTGCTGGACGGGGAAGACCTCAACGTCACAGTGATAGCAGCTATGAGCGCACCAATGTTGACACTGCCACAGTTAGTAGGATCTCTGCCACGCCAAACCGTAGTCTGAACAAATCGTCGTTGAAAGATAAGCCTCCAGACGAGGCGGAACTCGACGATACGGCGGTGGCAGGGAAGTCTGAGCGCTCTCATGTTGGTGGTGATTCAGATAAACCTGCACAAATCTAAAGCAGCCTCGGCTGCTTTAATCAGTCGTCTCTCTAAAGGCGATGTAGATGTAGTCCTCATCCAAGAACCCTGGGTCAACAGCTCAAGGATTTGCGATTTGGGGACTAAGGGTTTTAAGCTTATTCGAGCCAGCGAGGGGGGCAGGGTTAGAGCCTGTATTTTGGTTAAGTCTGAGCTGAATGCCTTTCTCTTGCCCAACTATACCAATGGTGACGTTACAGCTGCCAGTTTAACAGTCGACAGCACCCGCCTGACGGTGGCGTCGGTCTATATGCCCTACGACGCCGAAGAACCCCGCGCACAAACGGAGGTGAAAGACCTGGTGTCAAATTTCTGCACGGGTAATCTTATTATTGGAGCGGACGCTAATGCTCACCATGTCCAATGGGGGAGCTCCGACATCAATGCCAGGGGCGAGTCTCTGTTTGATTACCTCTTAACAACCAACCTGGTGATTTGCAACGTGGGTAATGAGCCTACTTTTAACACTAAGACCCGCAGGGAGGTCATAGACCTCACTATCTGTAGTGTGGGTCAGAAAATGGCGGGTTCTGGAAGAACATTCATTCTCCGACCACCGTTACATAGAAATGGTTTTAGACTTTATTGTAGAACAACCAATCATGAAGCGCAGTTACACAATGAAATATTAGACAGAGACCTACCAATACTGCCCTCACAAGCCCCCTGATCAGTAGAGGAGCTGGAGGATCTTGTTACTACATTTACATCGGCGCTCTCAAATGCTCTAGGACAGGCTTGTCCAGTGCCAAAACCACGCGGTAAACACAGGCCACATTGGTGGTCCTACGATTTGGACTCGCTCCGCAAATCATGCCGGAAACAATTTAACAAGGCCAAGAGCTTCGACTCTGAGCCTCATTGGCACGAATATAATGCAGAAGAGCCATTGGCAAAAAATGGGGACTCAGCCCTAGAGTATGCAGTTGGATCTACACGGCAATCATTCGCCCAATCATGCTCTATGGAGTCGTCGTATGGTGGCCTGCGCTGAGCAAGGCAACATACCTGAATCTGTTGCGGAAAGTCCATAGATCCAATATGATCTGTATAAGCGGTACGCTAAGGACAACGCCCAACGAAGCCCTCCAGGTCATTCTGGGCATTTTGCCACTTGATCTGGAAGGGTTTCGGTCAGCGGCGGCATCAGCTCTGCGCCTAAGAGAAACCTCCAGTTGGGCTGCGGGTACTATTGGACACTCCAGTATTCTGGAATCTTACAGCTTTCTCCCTCTAAGCACAGATCGTTGTGCGACTTCTACAGTCGGGGATAGCTGTTTCAAAATAAACACTCCCAGCAGAGAAGACTGGGAGAGGACGGATTGGTGTCCCGAAACAAATGGTGGCACTTCCATATACACCGACGGCTCGAAGTTGGACGGCAGAGTTGGAGGAGGGGTTTATTCAAGGGATTTGGACCTTGAGCTCTCATTCAGACTACCTGATCATTGTAGCGTCTTCCAGGCGGAAGTCTCGGCAATCCTGGACGCCGCGGCCTGGTTAAGCAAACGTGTTATCGGAGAAGATATCGCTATTTTCAGCGAGAGCCAAGCGGCCATCAAATCCCTTGGCTCATACACGTTCAACTCTGAACTGACGCTCAGCTATCGTCGATCTCTTCAGGAGATGGCCCAACAGAACCGCGTAAACTAGAAAGGCTAGGTGTGCCCTACCGACGATGCTGCAGGAGTTGCAAAGATGATGAGGAGGAGGAAACAGTGGAGCACCTCATCTGCCACTGTCCGGCTTTAAGCGGCGCGAGGACGCGCTTTTTGGGAGTTCCGTTCCTGGATAGCCTAAGCCAGATCGTGGAACTGGACATAAAGGACTTGATGGGCTTCATAAAGTCATCTAAGTGATTCGAGGAGGAGTAACGGTGTCGGTTTAGGAGTGTCAGTCCCGGGATTCTGCTATGTGGAAAATCCTAACAACTCAGGGATTTTCCATATGGCTGGGTCCCGGGACTGACTTTCCTTGTGTTGGTGGTATCACAACGGGCCTTTTTAAACTGGCCTAAGTGTGCCTCTGCGGCAGCCACTTGAACCTAACCTAATAGAATCACAGTTTGAAAAAAGCGCTTACTACCGCACCTGTCTTAAAACACCCCGATTTTACAAAGCACTTTTGGGTACAATGTGACGCTTCCGACTACGGTATTGGCGCGGTACTTTATCAGAAGGCAGACAGCGAGGGCGAAAACCCCATTGCATATTTCTCTCAAAAGCTAAATGATTGCCAGCGCAAATATAGTACTACCGAAAAAGAATGCCTCGCGGCGGTGATGGCAGTGAAAAAGTTTCGCCCATATATTGAGCTTATGCCGTTTACAGTAGTGACTGACCATGCAAGTCTTAAGTGGCTTATGTCTCTAAAGGATTTGAACGGAAGGTTAGCTAGGTGGTCCCTGCATCTGCAAGCATTCAACTTCCAGATCGAGCATAGGAAAGGGTCCGAGAATGTAGTTGCAGACACGTTGTCCCGTTGCATCGAGGATATTTCACAACCCCTAATAGCAGGTATGGACACGGTAGAATTCGAGTCTGAGGGTTATTTAGGTTTGATTGCTACAATTGAAGGAAACGCGGAGCGATTTTCCGATTTAAAGGTAGAAAATCGGTTTGTTTTTAAGAAAATGTTAGCGAAAGATATTGAGTTGGAAGACAGCGAGTGGAAGCTGTGGGTACCAGCGGCATTGACAAGTACGCTAATCGATAATGCACACTGTTCCGAAACGGCGGCACACGGGGGAATGACTAAAACTTTACATCGCTTACGGCGTATGTACTACTGGCATAACATGGTTAGAAATTTTGTTCGCGATTGTCACGTTTGCAAGGAAAGCAAACCGAGTAATGCAATTTTGAAACCGGGTGTAGGGTCTGAAGTTATCACTGAGCGACCTTTTCAAAAAATCTATATAGATTTCCTTGGCAAATACCCCAGGTCTAAAAGAGGAAATACTTTCATATTTATAGTGGTTGACCACTTTTCCAAATTTACTTTTTTAAAAGCAATGCGTGAAGCAACAGCGACGAATGTCGTGACATTCCTAACTGATGAAATCTTTTATAAGTTCGGCGTGCCGGAAACTATTCATTCCGATAACGGGAAGCAGTTTATCTCGAAACAGTTCGCTAAGATGGTCGAGATATTTGGCATTAAACATATGAAAACTGCGTTTTATTCCCCACAATCAAACGCGGCGGAACTAGTCAACCAATCAGTGTTGGCCGTAATCCGCTCATATTTGAAGACCGATCACAGAGATTGGGATATGTATTTGCCGGAAATTGAATGTGCGCTACGCAGCGCAATACACTCTGCTACGGGTGTGTCTCCATACTTTGCCCTATTCGGAATGAATATGTTTACCAACGGCGCCGACTACGCATTGGCTCGAAAACTAAGCGCTCTAGATGACCACGAAATTCTACTTTTAAATCACAGCGTCAAAATTAAATTAATGCGGGAGAAAATTAAAGAAAATATGCACCAGGCATATGAAATAAACGCGACACGCTACAATAAGAGGATTCGAGAAGTTAGGTTTATATCCGTACAGGAAATATCCAAACGCAATTATGTTTTGAGCGATTTTAAAAACAATGTGAACGCGAAATGTTGTAAAAAGTTCACCAAGTGTAGAGTAACGAACGCTCTAGGGAAAAATATGTACCTTATAGAGAAACTGGCAGGGCTTAGCTTAGGTGCTTGGCATGCGAAAGACCTCAAGCAATAGGTGATGGTATGCGTGGAAGTATCTCTGGCGATGAGGGTCAAGTCGCCCGGAGATACCAAATGTGTCGGTGTGTCAGCGAACCTGTAAACAAATAAATAACCAAAAAGTAAAATTCTCGCGAAAAAAATAATTAAATTATACTTCCCGTAAATTTTGTTTGCCACTGCTATATAATACCTTCACATTTCATCTAATTTTATTGTGCCCGGCGTAACTCGCAAGCAGGAGACTGTGTCAGGGGTGGGAGTTCCCCACGTTGGACTGACATACGCTTCCAAAAACCTAAACTCTCGTTCGTTCGTTAAACCTCTAGCTCGTGTTAGTTTGCATTTAAAAAAAAAAAATCGGAACCGGCGATATGGTTAACTGCGTATATATGCTTACCCAGAATTCTTTTGCAGCACAGATCGGTGGCGACTGGCTTTGGGGTGGAAACTGCAAGTTTCTCCTAGGTCAGGGCGCTTACCCTCGGTAGTTGGGTGAACCAGAGCCACATCACACGCCTTTTGGAATTGTTTTCTTTTTGCGCAATCCTTTTGCGCTGCCTTCACAAATATCAAAACAAACAAAGCAAAACTCAACGAAAAATGAACTTTTGCAGAGTTGCTGGACGATTTTTTTTTTTAGATAACACTTTTAGGTACAGGGAGAACTATACCAACAAAATATTATTAATATTAACCCGCTAAGGATTAGCGGATAATGGAGGATTGAGGATTAACGGTGGGAGGAAAAGGAATAAAAGGGCATGGCCGCAGAAAATTTCAGTATAGTACCAAAACGTTACCTTCACGGCAAGCAACTGCTTCCGCGCGTGCTACAGTCAATTTTTTCTTATAAGTGGTGAAGTGAAAAAAATTTTAATTTCCAAAAATTTTTTTTGTTTAGACGGGTGAATTTCCCGAGGTGCACCGAGTTCTAGAAGGCGTTTGAGGTGGTTACAAGGGCGTAAAGAAAAAAGGTGAGGATAGTTTTTCTTTTATGTGATCCGCATATATATGCGTGCATAGGCATGTATGTATAACTACAAAGATATATGTGATTGTGCACGTAAATATATGCCTGTATCTGTCTAAGGACACGTTAATAAGTGATTTGGAAAAAAAAATTTTTTTTTTGTGATTATAATCCTGTGCGTTGCAGGAAGCGAAGGCACAAGGTGCCGGGTAGACCACAGGAGTGAGAACGGGGCCTGGTTATCCTTTTTACCTAAACATACACACGGCGAGATGTAAGTGTGAGGTTGTAAAAGGGTTAAGTTTTTTTTTAATAATTTTTATTTGTAGTGTGCCCAGAAAATTCAGCGCCGGAGGCTCAAAGGCACAACTCGCCGTAGGTGTTAACTTTTAAGTTATTCTTTGGTTTTAATTTTTATGTATCGCTACCCGTACCATATCTACCCATCCGACATATTTTTTTCGAGCGGTGACGAAAAGTTAAAATAAAGTGAGGAAGGTTTACAAGAGGAGTTTACTGGTTGCCCGAATAATCTCGTTTTTTTTTCTGCGATCACGGAAAGTGGAGATACGCCATTTTCCCCCGAAACCGTAATAAAACGAACATAAGCACTTTAGTCTGGAAGACAAACGTAGCGAGAAACAGTTGGGTTCGGGATTTCATGTATTTTGTACAAATTGTTACTTAAGCGTTTTTTTTTGTCAGTAAAAACCATAATTTTTAAGTCTTGTATGCAATTAGCAAACGCTCACACTCTAATAACCCCTAAAAACATAAATTTTCGAAAGTCAATACCTAAGAGTTTTTCGGTGGTAGAAAAGTTTTTTTGGCACCCCCTACTGCACGGTATACAAGATAACCAAAAGCTTTTTGTAGCAAAGATTTTTGATTATAGTAACCGGGTTTTTGGATGTGCTAAGTTTATGAGTCATGAGTGTGGGCATTGTTGCCAATATTTTATCCCAATAGGGTGGTCTAAAATTAATATTTTTTTTTGTCAATTGAATTTGTATAGATATAAGTAAATTTTTTTGTGTAATCAATTAATGTAAATTTTTTTGAGGTTGTATGAAACACGTCTACCCATAGGAAAGTTAAAGTCACAAATTAACAGTGCGAGTTGCATTACATAGGTAGGGGTAAACCAACTAATAGAGCTCTCTTAGGTAGGATCCCCCAAACCTTTTCTTTTTTTTTTTAATATAATATTTTGGTTTGTTTTTATATAAAACCTATTTGGTAGGCTGGTTAAGTCCAATCCAGAGTAAGATTTTTTTTTTTATTGTATAAGCGTGTCATATAGATATGTATCGTCATATAATTTATCTTTATTATAATATATTCTGATGTTAATATTTTTTTTAAATGATGAGATAATTTGCTTTATTGGCGGGAAGTGAAGATGGTATAACGAAGAGGTAAGTGAGGGGTATGGAGCAGGATATATTGAAGCGAGCGGTCCTTGGTAGGGCGGGCTTCCTGCGGTTGAAGAGTGTGTGGGATAAAAAGATGGATGAAGAGGAGAAATAAATATATGTCCGTCCGGCCCCATGGCGACAGGGTTGAGAACCACTTCCCATCTAAACTGAGCTAGGTAGGGGAATCCCAAGGAGCAAAAACATACGTGTACGTGACATCGGATACGGAATATTGTGAAAAAACGAAACAACAGTAAATCCAGCCCAGCAGTATAATTTCCGGTCCGTTTTCTGATACGAAAAACGTTGGAAAAATATACGATCGCTAAAACGTACATTGCTCTGCTGGCTGGGTATAGATGAATACTTGTTAGAAGACATAATCAAAAATACATCATTTGGTTATTTAGTATTTAAGTTTATCAAAAGAATGTCTTCTAAGAAGTCTTTGTCTATACTTGCCCTCAAGTCCTATAAAATATATTTTAAAGTTGAAAATGCTCTTTCTACCGACACTTGTGTGGCAGGAACAGCAAGTACAATCTCAGCAATTATTTTTAATTCTTTCTCTGAATATGTTTCCCAGAATTTTAAAACGTCTGAGTGTGGATAAAGGCGTTTTATTTATTGAAGCAATTAATGACGTCCACTAAAGTTTTCCTATTTGGTAAAGTAAGATGATTTTTCATACATTATTTTTATTTGCATCTTTTCACGAATGAAACATTATCTTTTCTTTTCCCTTGAATTATTAAAGTTGCTGGCATGAATGAAACATTATCTTTTCTTTTCCCTTGAATTATTAAAGTTGCTGGCAACGCCATGGCCTTTCAGTTTTGTATGTTTTGTTTTGTTTATGAGAAACCCAAAGTAGATAAAGGAAGTTGGATGCATGACGAAATGAAAAACTCTTTTCATCTTTACGCTGTCAAATGGCATGCAGTTGACAGGAATTGAACGCATTTTGACAACAGCGCAAAAATAAATAAATAAATGTTTTTCTTGCGTATGCTTCTACCTTTCAACCTTCTTAACTTGAATCTTAATCGAAATACCAGTGAGTGCCATTTTTAGGAAAATTTATGTTTTAGGCATATAAGTTGAAACTCTTTAAAATTTATTCCAATTTTGAACCGAACCGAAACATTTTTTTTGCGGTTTTCGGTTCGGTTCATACATCTCCAAAAAAAATGGTTCGGTTCGTGGTCGGTTCAAAGACTGAAAAATGGCTATGGTTCGGTTCAAAAACCGGTTCGGTAATGAACCGGTTTCAACCCTGGTATATGATGATGAAAAGGCAAGTTCCAGAAACAGCAAAAAAGAGTTGTCGTTAAAGATTGATTTGAAATAAATGTTAAAACTTACTTTAAATGAAATATGTAGATTAGACTGTCCAAAAAAAATTTTGTTTTTTTTTAATTATATTGAATTTCTTTTTAAGAAAAGTGCAAAAAAATTACTATTCTATTATTTCATCAGCCCCTGT
>CAXKVI010000004.1:44355263-44389453 GCA_964058755.1 Campiglossa producta
TTTGTAGTTATACATACATGCCTATGCACGCATATATATGCGGATCACATAAAAGAAAAACTATCCTCACCTTTTTTCTTTACGCCCTTGTAACCACCTCAAACGCCTTCTAGAACTCGGTGCACCTCGGGAAATTCACCCGTCTAAAAAAAAAAAAATTTTTGGAAATTTAAATTTTTTTCACTTCACCACTTATAAGAAAAAATTGACTGTAGCACGCGCGGAAGCAGTTTTGCTTGCCGTGAAGGTAACGTTTTGGTACTATACTGAAATTTCTGCGGCCATGCCCTTTTATTCCTTTTCCTCCCACCGTTAATCCTCAATCCTCCATTATCCGCTAATCCTTAGCGGGTTAATATTAATAATATTTTGTTGGTATAGTTCTCCCTGTACCTAAAAGTGTTATCTAAAAAAAAAATCGTCCAGCAACTCTGCAAAAGTTCATTTTTCGTTGAGTTTTGCTTTGTTTGTTTTGATATTTGTGAAGGCAGCGCAAAAGGATTGCGCAAAAAGAAAACAATTCCAAAAGGCGTGTGATGTGGCTCTGGTTCACCCAACTACCGAGGGTAAGCGCCCTGACCTAGGAGAAACTTGCAGTTTCCACCCCAAAGCCAGTCGCCACCGATCTGTGCTGCAAAAGAATTCTGGGTAAGCATATATACGCAGTTAACCATATCGCCGGTTCCGATTTTTTTTTTTAAATGCAAACTAACACGAGCTAGAGGTTTAACGAACGAACGAGAGTTTAGGTTTTTGGAAGCGTATGTCAGTCCAACGTGGGGAACTCCCACCCCCACAGTCTCCTGCTTGCGAGTTACGCCGGGCACAATAAAATTAGATGAAATGTGAAGGTATTATATAGCAGTGGCAAACAAAATTTACGGGAAGTATAATTTAATTATTTTTTTCGCGAGAATTTTACTTTTTGGTTATTTATTTGTTGACAGGTTCGCTGACACACCGACACATTTGGTATCTCCGGGCGACTTGACCCTCATCGCCAGAGATACTTCCACGCATACCATCACCTATTGCTTGAGGTCTTTCGCATGCCAAGCACCTAAGCTAAGCCCTGCCAGTTTCTCTATAAGGTACATATTTTTCCCTAGAGCGTTCGTTACTCTACACTTGGTGAACTTTTTACAACATTTCGCGTTCACATTGTTTTTAAAATCGCTCAAAACATAATTGCGTTTGGATATTTCCTGTACGGATATAAACCTAACTTCGCGAATCCTCTTATTGTAGCGTGTCGCGTTTATTTCATATGCCTGGTGCATATTTTCTTTAATTTTCTCCCGCATTAATTTAATTTTGACGCTGTGATTTAAAAGTAGAATTTCGTGGTCATCTAGAGCGCTTAGTTTTCGAGCCAATGCGTAGTCGGCGCCGTTGGTAAACATATTCATTCCGAATAGGGCAAAGTATGGAGACACACCCGTAGCAGAGTGTATTGCGCTGCGTAGCGCACATTCAATTTCCGGCAAATACATATCCCAATCTCTGTGATCGGTCTTCAAATATGAGCGGATAACGGCCAACACTGATTGGTTGACTAGTTCCGCCGCGTTTGATTGTGGGGAATAAAACGCAGTTTTCATATGTTTAATGCCAAATATCTCGACCATCTTAGCGAACTGTTTCGAGATAAACTGCTTCCCGTTATCGGAATGAATAGTTTCCGGCACGCCGAACTTATAAAAGATTTCATCAGTTAGGAATTTCACGACATTCGTCGCTGTTGCTTCACGCATTGCTTTTAAAAAAGTAAATTTGGAAAAGTGGTCAACCACTATAAATATGAAAGTATTTCCTCTTTTAGACCTGGGGTATTTGCCAAGGAAATCTATATAGATTTTTTGAAAAGGTCGCTCAGTGATAACTTCAGACCCTACACCCGGTTTCAAAATTGCATTACTCGGTTTGCTTTCCTTGCAAACGTGACAATCGCGAACAAAATTTCTAACCATGTTATGCCAGTAGTACATACGCCGTAAGCGATGTAAAGTTTTAGTCATTCCCCCGTGTGCCGCCGTTTCGGAACAGTGTGCATTATCGATTAGCGTACTTGTCAATGCCGCTGGTACCCACAGCTTCCACTCGCTGTCTTCCAACTCAATATCTTTCGCTAACATTTTCTTAAAAACAAACCTTAGCGTCTATCATTATACATTCAATATAACTTTTTACTATTCTATTGACCTTTTCAAGTACAAAAAGTTCTTTGGTTGGGTCCCTGTTTCTCAAAATAATCCACGTAAATATTCTTTTCAAGTATCTTCTTCACCAACCAAAATTCGGAAATTCAAAATTCTGTAATTAATGATTAAAAATGCGTGTTGATAACAATTAGAGTTAACAAACCTTCCTTCTTACAAGCTTTAGCGTCTATCATTATACATTCAATATAACTTTTTACTATTCTATTGACCTTTTCAAGTACTAAAAGTTCTTTGGTTGGGTCCCTGTTTCTCAAAATAATCCACGTAAATATTCTTTTCAAGTATCTTCTTCACCAACCAAAATTCGGAAAGTGCGCACTTTTTTGTTATCAACACGCATTTTTAATCATTAATTGCAGAATTTTGCCTTTAACATTTAACTGGACTTGTTCTGATGGAACTAAAAACAAATGTACCGTGCGTATCGACACACAATTTCATGGTTGTGAAATGTTATATGAAAAAAAAAATTAACATTCTCATGATCCATGTGCGCATAAAAAATCGGTTGCAGAAACAAATAATCTGGTTAAAAATATGGTTCGTTCGAGTTTTCTGCAGCGTAGCCAAATAATTCAGGGTTCGTGACAGAAAAACATATTGGACATTATCTGCCATCAAGAAATGCCCTTAAGTTATAAATTAGAGTTTAAAATTTTTTAAAGAGCCAACTTGTGATGAAGAAATAGGCATTCCTTTATTATCACTTTATGTTTTGGAAGGTGAACTATTTATTTTAAGTGAGAAAGTTATTAAAGTTATGGCGAATGCATTCTTATTTTTGGAACAAAATCTTCGCTGCAGTTGTTAAATGAGAGCGACTGCTGGATTGTGGAGGCAGCTATTTTTCATACACGGAAGAGTAGAAAGACAAATTGTTCCGCTGGTTTTCTCTCTTATGACCAAAAAATCAAAGTCAATGTATATTTCTTAAATATAAGCAAATTTATATAAAATACACGATTTTGCTCAAATTTTGGGGAAAAAATTTCCAGAATTAATTCTGGAAAACGTAAATTCCGGAATTATGAAAAACCAGAATTTTGAAATACATTCTTCTTATTTAAAATATTACCTGTAACCATCTTTCTCATTTAATGTTACGCGTGTAATCATGTCTAGCATGGGTTACGAACCTCGCATATGGCCAGAATGGGTTGGGCCGAGGGACCCAGAATTTTGACGTGCATAGGCATGTATGTATAACTACAAAGATATATGTGATTGTGCACGTAAATATATGCCTGTATCTGTCTAAGGACACGTTAATAAGTGATTTGGAAAAAAAAATTTTTTTTTTGTGATTATAATCCTGTGCGTTTTTACCTAAACATACACACGGCGAGATGTAAGTGTGAGGTTGTAAAAGGGTTAAGTTTTTTTTTAATAATTTTTATTTGTAGTGTGCCCAGAAAATTCAGCGCCGGAGGCTCAAAGGCACAACTCGCCGTAGGTGTTAACTTTTAAGTTATTCTTTGGTTTTAATTTTTATGTATCGCTACCCGTACCATATCTACCCATCCGACATATTTTTTTCGAGCGGTGACGAAAAGTTAAAATAAAGTGAGGAAGGTTTACAAGAGGAGTTTACTGGTTGCCCGAATAATCTCGTTTTTTTTCTGCGATCACGGAAAGTGGAGATACGCCATTTTCCCCCGAAACCGTAATAAAACGAACATAAGCACTTTAGTCTGGAAGACAAACGTAGCGAGAAACAGTTGGGTTCGGGATTTCATGTATTTTGTACAAATTGTTACTTAAGCGTTTTTTTTTTGTCAGTAAAAACCATAATTTTTAAGTCTTGTATGCAATTAGCAAACGCTCACACTCTAATAACCCCTAAAAACATAAATTTTCGAAAGTCAATACCTAAGAGTTTTTCGGTGGTAGAAAAGTTTTTTTGGCACCCCCTACTGCACGGTATACAAGATAACCAAAAGCTTTTTGTAGCAAAGATTTTTGATTATAGTAACCGGGTTTTTGGATGTGCTAAGTTTATGAGTCATGAGTGTGGGCATTGTTGCCAATATTTTATCCCAATAGGGTGGTCTAAAATTAATATTTTTTTTTGTCAATTGAATTTGTATAGATATAAGTAAATTTTTTTGTGTAATCAATTAATGTAAATTTTTTTGAGGTTGTATGAAACACGTCTACCCATAGGAAAGTTAAAGTCACAAATTAACAGTGCGAGTTGCATTACATAGGTAGGGGTAAACCAACTAATAGAGCTCTCTTAGGTAGGATCCCCCAAACCTTTTCTTTTTTTTTTTAATATAATATTTTGGTTTGTTTTTATATAAAACCTATTTGGTAGGCTGGTTAAGTCCAATCCAGAGTAAGATTTTTTTTTTTATTGTATAAGCGTGTCATATAGATATGTATCGTCATATAATTTATCTTTATTATAATATATTCTGATGTTAATATTTTTTTTAAATGATGAGATAATTTGCTTTATTGGCGGGAAGTGAAGATGGTATAACGAAGAGGTAAGTGAGGGGTATGGAGCAGGATATATTGAAGCGAGCGGTCCTTGGTAGGGCGGGCTTCCTGCGGTTGAAGAGTGTGTGGGATAAAAAGATGGATGAAGAGGAGAAATAAATATATGTCCGTCCGGCCCCATGGCGACAGGGTTGAGAACCACTTCCCATCTAAACTGAGCTAGGTAGGGGAATCCCAAGGAGCAAAAACATACGTGTACGTGACATCGGATACGGAATATTGTGAAAAAACGAAACAACAGTAAATCCAGCCCAGCAGTATAATTTCCGGTCCGTTTTCTGATACGAAAAACGTTGGAAAAATATACGATCGCTAAAACGTACATTGCTCTGCTGGCTGGGTATAGATGAATACTTGTTAGAAGACATAATCAAAAATACATCATTTGGTTATTTAGTATTTAAGTTTATCAAAAGAATGTCTTCTAAGAAGTCTTTGTCTATACTTGCCCTCAAGTCCTATAAAATATATTTTAAAGTTGAAAATGCTCTTTCTACCGACACTTGTGTGGCAGGAACAGCAAGTACAATCTCAGCAATTATTTTTAATTCTTTCTCTGAATATGTTTCCCAGAATTTTAAAACGTCTGAGTGTGGATAAAGGCGTTTTATTTATTGAAGCAATTAATGACGTCCACTAAAGTTTTCCTATTTGGTAAAGTAAGATGATTTTTCATACATTATTTTTATTTGCATCTTTTCACGAATGAAACATTATCTTTTCTTTTCCCTTGAATTATTAAAGTTGCTGGCAACGCCATGGCCTTTCAGTTTTGTATGTTTTGTTTTGTTTATGAGAAACCCAAAGTAGATAAAGGAAGTTGGATGCATGACGAAATGAAAAACTCTTTTCATCTTTACGCTGTCAAATGGCATGCAGTTGACAGGAATTGAACGCATTTTGACAACAGCGCAAAAATAAATAAATAAATGTTTTTCTTGCGTATGCTTCTACCTTTCAACCTTCTTAACTTGAATCTTAATCGAAATACCAGTGAGTGCCATTTTTAGGAAAATTTATGTTTTAGGCATATAAGTTGAAACTCTTTAAAATTTATTCCAATTTTGAACCGAACCGAAACATTTTTTTTGCGGTTTTCGGTTCGGTTCATACATCTCCAAAAAAAATGGTTCGGTTCGTGGTCGGTTCAAAGACTGAAAAATGGCTATGGTTCGGTTGAAAAACCGGTTCGGTAATGAACCGGTTTCAACCCTGGTATATGATGATGAAAAGGCAAGTTCCAGAAACAGCAAAAAAGAGTTGTCGTTAAAGATTGATTTGAAATAAATGTTAAAACTTACTTTAAATGAAATATGTAGATTAGACGGTCCAAAAAAAATTTTGTTTTTTTTTAATTATATTGAATTTCTTTTTAAGAAAAGTGCAAAAAAATTACTATTCTATTATTTCATCAGCCCCTGTTGATTTTGTGGGATATAACCAAACAAACGCATCTACAACCACCAGAATATAATTATATTTTTTTCCTAGTTTCTAACAAAGGACCAACATGATCTAAATGATATGTTCAAAGAGGTTCTGAAGCTTTGTCAATTAGAGTTAACAAACCTTCCTTCTTACAAGCTTTAGCGTCTATCATTATACATTCAATATAACTTTTTACTATTCTATTGACCTTTTCAAGTACTAAAAGTTCTTTGGTTGGGTCCCTGTTTCTCAAAATAATCCACGTAAATATTCTTTTCAAGTATCTTCTTCACCAACCAAAATTCGGAAATTCAAAATTCTGTAATTAATGATTAAAAATGCGTGTTGATAACAATTAGAGTTAACAAACCTTCCTTCTTACAAGCTTTAGCGTCTATCATTATACATTCAATATAACTTTTTACTATTCTATTGACCTTTTCAAGTACTAAAAGTTCTTTGGTTGGGTCCCTGTTTCTCAAAATAATCCACGTAAATATTCTTTTCAAGTATCTTCTTCACCAACCAAAATTCGGAAATTCAAAATTCTGTAATTAATGATTAAAAATGCGTGTTGATACCAAAAAAGTGCGCACATTTGTTTTTAATTCCATCAGAACAAGTCCAGTTAAATGTTAAAGGCAAAATTCTGTAATTAATGATTAAAAATGCGTGTTGATAACAAAAAAGTGCGCACTTTTTTGTTATCAACACGCATTTTTAATCATTAATTACAGAATTTTGCCTTTAACATTTAACTGGACTTGTTCTGATGGAATTAAAAACAAATGTACCGTGCGTATCGACACACAATTTCATGGTTGTGAAATGTTATATGAAAAAAAAAATTTACATTCTCATGATCCATGTGCGCATAAAAAATCGGTTGCAGAAACAAATAATCTGGTTAAAAATATGGTTCGTTCGAGTTTTCTGCAGCGTAGCCAAATAATTCAGGGTTCGTGACAGAAAAACATATTGGACATTATCTGCCATCAAGAAATGCCCTTAAGTTATAAATTAGAGTTTAAAATTTTTTAAAGAGCCAACTTGTGATGAAGAAATAGGCATTCCTTTATTATCACTTTATGTTTTGGAAGGTGAACTATTTATTTTAAGTGAGAAAGTTATTAAAGTTATGGCGAATGCATTCTTATTTTTGGAACAAAATCTTCGCTGCAGTTGTTAAATGAGAGCGACTGCTGGATTGTGGAGGCAGCTATTTTTCATACACGGAAGAGTAGAAAGACAAATTGTTCCGCTGGTTTTCTCTCTTATGACCAAAAAATCAAAGTCAATGTATATTTCTTAAATATAAGCAAATTTATATAAAATACACGATTTTGCTCAAATTTTGGGGAAAAAATTTCCAGAATTAATTCTGGAAAACGTAAATTCCGGAATTATGAAAAACCAGAATTTTGAAATACATTCTTCTTATTTAAAATATTACCTGTAACCATCTTTCTCATTTAATGTTACGCGTGTAATCATGTCTAGCATGGGTTACGAACCTCGCATATGGCCAGAATGGGTTGGGCCGAGGGACCCAGAATTTTGACTTCAGAATTTTAATTTTAGAATTTTGACCGTTTCCGGAAAATTATAGCACAAAGCGGACCACGCCTTTTCCACAATACTACTATGTAGTGGTTTTAAAATTATTTTCAACTTTTTAGTAAAATACTCACTAAAAGCGTGCGTTTTCGTTTTTTTAAACTATATTTATTTTTTACTTTTTAGTAAAATATCCTATGAAATTATCGATAGATACAGTAGTCCAAATGAAATTTGAAGGTTTTTGGGCAATCACATTTTGCCTGATAACACATTTATCGATAAATTTATAGAAATATATCGAAATCCAAATGAAACCTGGGGCCTTTCCCTTTCGATTTTATATCATATTGTAGGGGAATTTTAAGGTATTTGGGCCTCAAATTTTGACGATAACTCAGATATTGACAAATTTATCGAAATATATCGAAGTCCAAAAAAACCTGGGGCCCACATCTTTCGTTTGGTACCCATATGTAGGGAAATTTAAAGGTTTTTTACAATCACATTTTGACCGATTACTCAGTTATCGATAAGATTATCGAAATATATTAAAGTCCAAATGAAACCTAGGGCCTTCCCCTTTCGTTTGATATCCATATTGTAGGGAAATTTAAAGGTTTTCGAGCATTCACATTTTGGCCGAATACTCAGTTAGCGACAAAATTATTGAAATATATCAAAGTTCAAATGAAACCTGGGGCCTTCTCCTTTCGTTTGATACCCATGTTGTAGGGAAATTTTAAGGTTTTTGGGCAATCTCATTTTGAGCGATAACTCAGTTAAGGGCCGTTCAACTATTACGTAAGCACAATTGGGGGCGGAGGGTCTTTGGTTTGCTTATTTACGAAGACATGGGGGTGGAGGAGTCTAGATGAAGATTACGTCATGAGTAATATTTACATTTTTATTTACTTCTTTACAACTCAGTTACCGATGTGTGAGGCCATCTCAAGTGAGCTCGCATTTACCAAGTGTTCGAATAACCAAAAAAAATGTTTTCATATTAAAGCCTTATAAAATGGTAGGAAATCCTGTTAATTTTTTTCTCGAAATTTTTTACCATTACATTGTTATAACCAATTGAATTTTGTCGCATCAAATCGGTCAAAAATTTTTTCTCAGAAACTACTGAACCGATTTTGATAATTTTTTTTTTGACATTTAGAAAAAAAGGGCACTCTAATTTAGAATTTTTTTTTTTGTTAAATAACATTAATTGTTATAGGGGCTTATTACGGTTTGTGAGTCGAACAAAAATATGCGCGACTTGCCTACATTTGTATTACCGACTGCGAGTCGCCCGATAACATTCGCCTCAAACTTCAAAATTAAGCGAATGTCAAAAATGAAGCGATTACTGTTTGCGACTCGATTCAAATTCGTTCGCCGGGAGTGTCAAAATCTGGCTAACAGAATTTGAAGGTGACTAGGAGGAAAAATTTGATTTTATGGTCATATTGGGATTATTTGGGGGTCATTTTGTGGTTATTTTGGACTAATTTGGGGATATTTTGTTATTTTATGGTCATTTTTGAAATATTTTGTTGTCATTTTGGGGATTTTTTGGGCTAATTGTGTGGTCATTTTGGGGTTATTTTGTGGTCATTTTGGACTAATTTCGGGGATATATTGTTGTTATTTTGTGGTCATTTTTTGAATAATTTGGTGTCGTTTTGTGGTCATTTTGGGGTAATTTTGGGAATATTTTGGAGTTGTTTTGTGGTCATTTTTGGAATATTTTGGGGTCATTTTGGACTAATTTCGAGGAAATTTTAGTCGTTATTTTGTGGTCATTTTTGGAATATTTTGGTGTCATTTTGGGGTTATTTTGTGGTCATTTTAGACTAACTTCGGGGATATATTGTTGTTATTTTGTGGTCATTATTTGAATAATTTGGTGTCATTTTGTGGTCATTTTGGGGTCATTTTGGGAATATTTTGGAGTTATTTTGTGGTCATTTTGGACTAAATTTTATGATATTTTGTTGTTATTTTGTGGTAATTTTGGATTATTTTGGGGTCATTTTGGACTAATTTCGAGGAAATTTTAGTCGTTATTGTGTGGTCATTTTTGGAATATTTTGGTGTCATTTTGGGGTTATTTTGTGGTCATTTTGGACTAATTTCGGGGATATATTGTTGTTATTTTGTGGTAATTTTTTGAATAATTTGGTGTCATTTTGTGGTCATTTTGGGGTAATTTTGGGAATATTTTGGAGTTATTTTGTGGTCATTTTTGGAATATTTTGGGGTCATTTTGGACTAATTTCGAGGAAATTTTAGTCGTTATTTTGTGGTCATTTTTGGAATATTTTGGTGTCATTTTGGGGTTATTTTGTGGTCATTTTAGACTAACTTCGGGGATATATTGTTGTTATTTTGTGGTCATTATTTGAATAATTTGGTGTCATTTTGTGGTCATTTTGGGGTAATTTTGGGAATATTTTGGAGTTATTTTGTGGTCATTTTGGACTAAATTTGATGATATTTTGTTGTTATTTTGTGGTCATTTTTGGATTATTTTGGGGTCATTTTGGACTAATTTCGAGGAAATTTTAGTCGTTATTTTGTGGTCATTTTTGGAATATTTTGGTGTCATTTTGGGGTTATTTTGTGGTCATTTTAGACTAATTTCGGGGATATATTGTTGTTATTTTGTGGTCATTTTTTGAATAATTTGGTGTCATTTTGTGGTCATTTTAGGAATATTTTGGAGTTATTTTGTGGTCATTTTTGGAATATTTTGGGGTCATTTTGGACTAATTTCGAGGAAATTTTAGTCGTTATTTTGTGGTCATTTTTGGAATATTTTGGTGTCATTTTGGGGTTATTTTGTGGTCATTTTAGACGAACTTCGGGGATATATTGTTGTTATTTTGTGGTCATTATTTGAATAATTTGGTGTCATTTTGTGGTCATTTTGGGAATATTTTGTGGTCATTTTGGACTAAATTTGATGATATTTTGTTGTTATTTTGTGGTCATTTTTGGAATATTTTGGGGTCATTTTGGACTAATTTCGAGGAAATTTTAGTCGTTATTTTGTGGTCATTTTTGGAATATTTTGGTGTCATTTTGTGGTCATTTTGGGAATATTTTAGGGTCATTTTGGGGGTTTTTTGTGGTCATTTTGACTAATTTTGTGTTCATTCTGGAGATATTTTTTGGTCATTTTGTGGTAATATTGGGATAATTTCGGGGATATAGTGGTGTCATTTTGTGGTCATTTTGGGGTAAACCAAGCTTTGCTGAAGTGACCATGGACCGGATCGTAATAGGCATCCTTGACCGAGACAACGACAGTTTGGCCATCGCCAAAGACCGGTGGTGGTATGACCTGTACGTAGCCGGAAGACCTAGTTACGACCTTTACAACGGCGCTCTCAAATGCCCTCGATAAGGCCTGTCCAGTGCCAAAACCACGATGTAAACATAGGCCACACTGGCGGAGGAAACAATTTAATAAGGCCAAGAGCCTTCGCAAGGAGACTCAATGACTCAGATATAAATATAAACATACAAGGCTCTGAGGCAGGCGAAGAGAACTTTGTGGAGAAATTTTTGTACTGCGGTCGAGAATGTCGACTATACAGCGAGACTGAGACGAGTGCTCTCAAGAACTCAAACAGCTACATATAGGCTATTTGCGGAAACCTGCCGGATCCTGGACCAGCTCGAAACGTGAAACGCTGGAGCTGCTCTTGATTACACACTTTCCAGAGAACTCGCATGTTGCACTCTTAGCACCTGCAACAAACCTGGCTGCACACATTTTCATCACGGAAGAAGGGATAAGGTGGGTAATTAAAAGATTCGAGCCGTTCAAGGCTGTTGGACCAGACGGGATTATCCTCGCACAACTCCGCATACGTTGGAAATGGTTGGTTTTTCTATATGCAGCTTGTCTGGCTCTTAACTACAATATTCAATAAAAACGTACAATAATAATACATAATTGAAACTTCAGTTTTGTTCAATTTGAAGTTTTTTTTTACATTTGACGTTCACCGCTTTCTTTTTTTAGAACTGACAACAAAATGTTTCAGGCGAACTAGTTTGTTCGCTATCCATAATCATTCGAGCTAGGCGACTCGCCAAATAAGGCGACTCGAATAACTCAAGCGACTCGCGAACCGTAATAGGCCCCATAAACAAATTATTATATAACTAACTTCTACGCCTCTGAAAAAAAATTACATAACATTAAATTATGTGGTATTCAATTATATTTTTATATCTGAAAAAAAAATGGGGGCACAGCAATAGTTTCCTAATAATAACGTGTCACGGTGGGTTTTAAGCATGTTTTATTAAAAAGGGCATGTCCCTACATTTTGTTCTTTTGAATTCTCAAAGATGCATTAAAATAAGATGATTTGTTGAGTTTCAACATTTTTCCCCGAGCTCTTTTTTAAAAAACTCATTTCAAATACCAACTTTAGTCAAATTTTGAGGTTTTTTGCGTTTTTCTTGAAAACAGTTAGTTTTCTCTAAAAAACTACCTGAGATAAAGTTGTAGACCTGAAAATTCTCTACAAAAATGGTCCGAACAGTTTTTCTCTAGGAGTCATCAGTTCTGAGATATCGCGATTGCAAAACTAATTCTATACATTTTATTCACATAAATGCCACGTATGTATAGACTTTTCCGGATTTTTCTCAAAAACGGTTATATGTATCGAAAAATATTCTTTTACCGTTTGTTACGTCACAAGGACCGATGGTCGTCTTTCCTTGCCCAGTCCATCGCATTTCCTGCAGGGCGGTGATGTCGGCCTTTGCGCCTACGAGGACATCAACCAGTCTGGCAGCGGTACCGTCCTTTGAAAAGGTCCGGACATTCCCGGTACATTCCCTAATATCCAAATCATTATGCCTTATTCGTTTTGCCGGGTCGTCAACATTAAAGGGGGTTCTCATCCGAGGCTTTGGTACATTAGTTTTCATTGGAATTAAGTTTTTTACGTGGCGGGTCCCAAACGCAGCGCACAACCCGTTTTGGGGTTTTTGCAAAATATTTACACATTTATATAGCGAGCCGCTTGCTTCAAGACAGACGCCCGCTTGCAGCCGCACCTCATGGTGAACAGACGCTGCGCAAAAGACCTTGGTGAGCCCTTAAACCAAGTATGTCAGAGTGGCCCCACCGGGGCTCCCTCTCTTTCTGCCGCGAGCCTAGATAGCTCACGTTGCCCAGAGTGTACGAACGCAGACGCAAGAGTCGGGATTGGGCAAGGTCGCACAGCAACCACACCCCATTACATTCTTAAAACAAAAATAATTATTCCTCAACGAAACGAGTAGTTTACATTCTTCAGTAGCAAAATGTTTATTAACTAAATACATCCTATATATATGTAAGTATTATTATTATTATACGGCCTTATTACACCGCGATCATTTATACGATCTATTGTGTGACCTTTCAGCTTATTGCTGTATGCGAAGGCTTTTTATAAATTTGAGCAGCTCCTCAGGTTTTTTATTCCATATCACGAACGGATTGAGAGTGGCCCCACCTAGGTAGCAAACCCTCTTTCTTGCTAACGCAAAGTATTCACAGAGTATATGAACCGGCGTTTCATCGTCCAGTTCGCAAAACCGACAAATTGTTGTATCTGAAAGATTCAGCGCACTCATCGACAAGCCTCGAAGTTATAGTGTAAGACTGCAAGGCACCTAGGGCGTCTTGACTGTCCGACATAATGTAGATTCGCCTAGAGGATAGTCTTCTTCGGAGGATTTCCATGGATTTGCATGGATTTTCGCTTTAAAGATAGCGGGGTAGAAACTTCAAAGTTTCGCATGATCCTGAGCGTAGGAGTTATTGCATCGCTTACTTGCAATATAGGACTATTTATAAAATTCTTGACTATCTTCATATGTCCGGTCATATTTCCGATTTTTAGATCGGAAATGTTTTGAAGTCTTAATGCAGCAAGTGTGGCCTCCTTCTCTATCAAAATAGAGAAAGGAGGTATTCCCACAAGGGCACTTAAGGCATCAGAAGGGCACGTTCTCATTGCACCTGTTATGCCGACACAGACTAGCCGATGCAGCTTACTTAACTTTGTTACCGCTGTTCTTTGAGCAGTCTTAGGCAACCAGACTAGAGAAGCGTATGTGACTATTGGCTTCACAACTGTATTAAACGTCCAGTACGTCATTTTGGGAGACAGCCCCCATGTTTTGCTTTCCTCGTTGCTTTATTTATGGTAGCCTCCAAATGAGCATTCCATGTGAGGGTTTTGTCCAATGTTACTCCTAGGTATTTTGCTTCCGTCGGACAACCTATGCGGCTGCCTCCTAGGGACGGCTCAAACATAGACAGCTTTCTTCGCCTCGTGAAAGGCACCAAGACAGTTTTATTTGGGTTGATAGATAACCCATTGTTAGCAAATCATATTTCAATGATGCGCAGGGCTTGTTGCATGCGATCGAATATTGTCTCTTC
Source organism: Campiglossa producta (assembly GCA_964058755.1). Lineage (NCBI taxonomy): Eukaryota > Metazoa > Arthropoda > Insecta > Diptera > Tephritidae > Campiglossa > Campiglossa producta. Next base: position 44,369,433 of record CAXKVI010000004.1, read on the forward strand.
ATGCATTCCTGTTACGCAGACTACTAAGTCATCCGCATACCCCTGTACGTCAAAGCTATTGCGGTTCAAATGATGGAGAAGCTCGTATATGACTAGGGTGCACAGTAGAGGAGAAAGTACACCTCCCTGAGGGCTTCTCTTGTGGCACGATTGAGCTAGCACTCCCTCCTAGCTCAAACCTGATTTTTCTTTGCTTTAGCATGGCCAGGACCCAGCGAGTGATCATTGGGCTTACGTCCTTGCTAATCATGGCGAGTGATCATTGGGCTTACGTCCTTGCTAATCATGGCTTCCTCAATGCCCTGATACGTCGTATTATCGAAAGCGCCTGATATATCGATGAATGCACACAGAGCTGTCCCGTGACACAACAAAACCAAGTAACTAGTTTTTTCAAAATGTTGGGAAATTAAGGATTTGCGTAACAGCCCATATCTTCGGCAAATATCAATTTTTGTATACAACTTTTTTAATTATGAAAAGATAAGACCCCAAAGTTTTTTATGCACATGTGCAGGAAATTTTTTTGACGTAGTTATGGGTATATTGACCACGATAAACAGTTACAGAGTTTTTAAAAAACACGATTTTTTCCTTTCATACAAGAAAAAATTTTGTTTAGAACAAAACCAAGCAACTTCCAAGTATCTTTGATTTTAGTTTGATACGATTTTTGGCTTTCATACAAAAAAAAATGTTGTGTAACGACAAACCAAGCAAGTTGATAGTTGTTGTTGTTGTTGTAACGAAGTGTAGCCCTGCCCAGCGTGTACTTTTCCTTAACCTAAATTGTCATCAATTTCTTCTAACGGGAGTCCTAGGAAACTTGCAGTTTCAACAGGGTTGGACCAGAGGGAGATGGGTGTTAGAAGAGTGGGCTCCGAAGAGCAGATAAATAAATGGTTGGTATTATGGGGTGACGAGCCGCATGCCGGACATTCATTCGGCACGTCAAGGTCTAGTCTGGATAAGTAGGAGTTTAACCTGCTACAGTATCCAGAGCGTAATTGAGCCAGAGTGACCCTTGTCTCTCGAGGAAGATGACGCTCCTCAGCCGCGACGCGAGGTGGTTTGGCGTGCAAAACGGCGTTCAGTGGACAGAGCGAGACATAAGACGCAACGGACGTGTCATGGATGTGCTTCAGGGCCTGCGTATGTACCTTTGGATCAAACGGCGAAAGTGTGAGGTGCCGGATCTCATCAAAATGCTCACGTAGATGTGCCCTTACGGTCCTAGGAGGTGGCTCATACTCAAGCAGTAGTCTGTTGGGATGTTGTGGTTTGCAACAGTTCAACAGGTACTGCTTGTTTAGCATTTCATTGTGCTCCAAAACTGGGAGCATTTCCACCTCATGATGTAAATGATGTTTTGGAGACATAAGGACGCATCCCGTGGCGGTTCTGAGTGCGGTATTTTGGCAGGCCTGCAGTCTTTTCCAATGAACCTCAGCAAGCCCCGGCGACCATATCGGCGACGCGTAATTCAGGATCGGCCGACCAATTGCTTTATAGGTTGCCAGCAACGTTTCTTTGTCTTTACCCCAAGTGCTGCCGGCTAGCGATTTGAGAATTTTGTTGCGGCTTTGTAGCTTAGAGACAATTGCGGTTGAATGAGCAGCGAATTTGTGCATGGGGTCGAAAGTTACCCCTAAGATTTTGGGGTGAGAGACAGTAGGTAATTTTTGATCGCCTACGTAGATTTCTAACTCCATGCCAACTTGCGCCGTCCAGGTCGTGAATAGTGTCGCCGAGGACTTCGTTGGCGACAATGTCAGGCTCCGGGCAGTGAAAAACTCAACAAGAGAGAGGAGATAACCATTGATCCTGGAGCATAGCTCATCAACGGAAGTGCCAGAAGCCAGGATCGTACAATCGTCTGCGTAAGAGACAATCGAGACTCCATCTGGTGGGGAAGGAAGCCTCGAAATATAAAGATTAAACAGAAGCGGGGAAAGGACACCACCCTGCGGTACCCCTTGTTTAATCTTTCTCGGTTTTGATTTTTTGTTTCTGAAAACTACAGACGATTGACGACCACTCAGATAATTGGCGGACCAACGCTTAAGACAGGGGGGGAGCGATGAATCTTCCAAATCGGATACCAGTTGTCCATGATTTACTGTGTCAAAAGCTTGAGACAGGTCAAGAGCAACTAGAACCGTCCTGTGATGAGGGCTTTTCTGGTTGAGTCCGTCAGTTATCTGAGTGTTAATGGCATTTAGAGCAGATGTTGTGCTCCGTACTTTTCTAAAGCCATGTTGGTGCTCGGCTAACCTCAACTTTGATGTGTAAAGAGGAAGTAATACCGCCTCAAATGTCTTCACTACTGGCGAGAGGAGCGATATCGGACGATAAGACTCCCCTACGTTAGCTGGTTTGCCAGGCTTTAGTAGTGGGACCACGACTGCCTGTTTCCATTTTTCAGGTATGACAGAAGTGGCCAGGGACAAATTGAAGACGGTAATGAGGTATTTTACTCCCTCTTCGCCGATGTGTTTTAAATGCACCATGGCTATGTCGTCAGGGCCCATAGCTTTAGAGTTTTTGGCTTTCCTGATGGCCACTCGAACCTCTGTAGCGGTGATGGAAACGGGGGCATTGTTTTTGTGTTTATGCGCACACCTGAAGATCCTACGTCTGTCCCTGTCCTGTGCAGGGTGTGGTACAAACTGTCGGCAAAAGGCCGTAGCACTTTTCTTCGGGTCACTAAACGTCTTATCACCAAAGGTGATGTCTACGTTTTTTGGTGGGCCCGTCGAATTTGACAGGGATTTGACTGTGGACCATAATTTTCCAACACCGGTAGAGAGGTTACAAGACCTCAGATGCTCCTCCCATTTGGCATGTTTGTGTTCATCTACCAACCGTCTGATTTCCGCGTTGAGACCACTGATCTGTGGGTCTGCGGGATCGATGCTACGTATATGGTCACGTTCATTGGCCAGGGCTGCAGCTTCAGTTGGGAAGTTTGGCCGTATATTTTGTATTCTCCCAGCTGGTATAAAAAGGGCTGCAGCTCTATTTATGACCTTACGTATTTCCTTTTCACCTTGGCGTACGTCAGTCGGTATGGGAAGAGCACCAAAGGAGCTCTCAGTAAACTCAGTAAAGCCAACCCAGTCAGCCCTCCTGAAGTTTACGTAGGATCTCTTCTCAGAGGTGGTGAAATCCGGGGCACGATCAACGGACAGGATGATTGGCAGGTGATCTGATGCCAAAGCCACCATTGGGCGCCAGTTTATGCAGTTTATTAGACCCGGACTAACAATTGTTATGTCCGGGGAGCTACTGCAATTTACTGCCATCCTCGTGGGGGCGTCCGTGTTCACCGCGCAGAATGTGGACGCGTCAATTTGCTCGGCTATTTCCCGTCCTCTGCCGTCAGCAGAATGGCGTGAATGCCACATGTCATGGTGTGCATTAAAATCGCCCATAATGACACGGTTATCGCCCCGTAGGAAATCGCTTAAATCAGGGCGATAACTTCTGGGACAACAGGTGACGGGAGGTATGTAGATGTTTATCAGCTCGAGATCAACACCTCCAGCTGAAATGACAATACCCTGTCGCTCTAAGGGTATGTCCTCTTGGTCGGTGTTGAATGCAAATTCCCTATACCGCACGGTTTGGTGGATGATGAACGCAAGACCACCCCCACCGTCCGTACGATCATGCCGGAGAATGTGGTAGCCACCACTCGCTCTGAGATCCGAGTGGGTGCCAAGTTTAGTCTCCTGGATTGCAGCAATTTTGATGGAGTTTTGCTGCATAAACTTGGTGATCTCCACAATCTTGCCAGTTATACCATTGCAGTTTAATTGCATTATTTTGAAATGCGGGGGAGAGGCAATGGTCACTCTGGGAGTCAGGGACTGGTGCGCTCGCCGTGGAGGTAATATGCTAGTCCGTGATCGTCGTCGCAGTCCTGAAGGCGACAAATTCCGCTCGTTGGGAAACGAGGTAGAATTTGTCGGCAATGTGGGCTGCACAGCTCGACAACACGGCGCAACATACGCATCAGTCCATAGATTTCTGTTTGCGAGCCCTGAGCATATGCGCAGGTGACATTGGCCAAGGCAGATATTGCACTTGACCGATGGCACTCTGGACGCATATATTCTGTGCCGACAAACAGTGCACATAGTGCGAGGGACCAGGAGCTGATGGCCTTGATTCACACTTGTGCCGGTACCGGAAGAAGTAGAGGGGAGGAGAATATTTTGGGGCGGGAGTTGTAGCTCAGCAGTGCTCACAACATCTATAGATGTGCTACGTAGGGAGTAGCTATGAGCTGCTGTGTGAGGTGTTAGCGCGCTAGGGCGCGAGCTACAACTGGGAACACACAATGTTTGCTGAGCAATAGAGATATTGCGAAGGGGAGGCGATAGCGCTACGCCGGAGCGTCGCGAGCCACGGGACGTTCTAAGACGTGAACAGCAAGGCGCCACGAAGGTTTTAAAAAAACTAAGAGGCCGGTGTGTTTTTGGATCTAGTCCGGAGCAACTAGACTTGTGTAGCCAACCTTTACAAGATGTGCATTGCACCGAATGCGAACATCTGGTATAAATTTTCTTCCGGCACACGCAGCAGAACCATTCTGTTGGACCAGGGTTTAGCTCAACGCCAGACCGGAACAACAGAATAGGGAGCAGCCCTGCTGCAAGGAACTGCTCCAGGGATGACAATTTTAGGGGGAGGAATCGTGACACGTTAGACAGGGTCACTTCGGGTGTACTGCTCTTGGCCAGGCTGTATTAAAAAAATACAGCCTGGGTCGTTTCGGTACGAAGGGTACTGCGCAAGCACATGTACCTTTCTCGCAGAACCGGCAGTACGTAGAAACGATATAGTATAAAAAAGTCCTTACTTATATATAGTATAAAAAAGTCCTTACTTCTCTGGCAAAATGTGTTCTGGTTCGCCACCTAATGCTGGGCTGAAATCACATAATATTCCCTTTATCCCTGCCTTAATTTTAAAATTATCTCAAATACTTATCTTATAGCAATAAGCAGTGGCGTGCCTTCCATATAAGCCGAAAAGCCCGGCTTAGTTACTTGGGTTTGTTGTGCACTTTCATATAAAAACGAGATTGCATGCCGGTAGGAAATCCTTTTTATTTTTTGGGTCTCACACTAAATTTTCCTTGTTTATCTCATCGATAGTCGAAATCCAAAGGAGAAACACTCTTGCCAACAAGTGTTACTTCGGAGTAAGTAGGCAATTGAGAAGTAAAGTCCTCTCTCGACAGACGAAGATGACGCTACATACATAATTCTCTTATCATATGAGTCCTAATTTACGGATCGGAATCATGGGCAGTGTCAAGAGAAGATGAGATGGCCCTTGGAGTATTTGAGAGAAAAGTTCTCCGGAAGATTTGTTGTCCTTCCTGTGATGCCAACGGCGAGTATCGAAGGAAATTTAATGATGAGCTGCACGAGCTCTACGCAGAACTGACCATATTGTAGCGATTTAAAGCCTAAAGGCTCCGCTGACTAGTTCATTTTATGGTAATGGAAAGCAAGCTCCAGCCCAGGAGGTTTTCCTATCGATACGCGAATCGGGCAGCAGAAGAAAGGGGCGACCTCGACTGAAATGGAAAAAGGAAAGATTGGCGTGGTTTGATACGAAGCGACCAAAATTGCCTTGGCTTGATATATATATTCTAGATTCTCACCATCAGGCAAACCAAGATTTCACCTCCCGGTAGTGGGCTGCCATTGAGGAAAAAGAAGCTCTTGGCCTGCGTCTGACTCAAGACTAAAAAGTTCTCTTGCACTACATTACTTTCAGATATAGTATAAAAAAGTCCTTACTTCTCTGGCAAAATGTGTTCTGGTTCGCCACCTAATGCTGGGCTGAAATCACATAATATTCCCTTTATCCCTGCATTAATTTTAAAATTATCTCAAATACTTATCTTATAGCAATAAGCAGTGGCGTGCCTTCCATATAAGCCGAAAAGCCCGGCTTGCCTAGCTAATCGCCTATGAGCTACAATATGTATGTTCATTTGGCTTCTTAAAAGGATATCCGGTTTTTATTTCCCTGACTGCCACCTACTACCTAATAGCTGTTAATAGCATGGAAACATACCTACAGCTTTTCCTGCCACCTGCCGGCTGATAGCTCATTTACATAAAATTATTTCAGTTCGTGATAGCCATCTCTTACTTACTTACTTAAAACAGCATTTAACCTCCTAGGCAATGACGGCCATCTCGCTTTTACTTATTGGCTTTTACGGGGCTTTCAAAACCAGTACGAATCTGCGTGCTGAAGCAATTGTTTTTTTTTTAATTTGGAAGTAATTTTATATGAAACTTTGAAGCTGGCTTCTGGCTGGTGTTACCGTACGCTATAAATGCTTACGATAAAACGAAAATGAAATTTGTTTATGTATGTATCTACAATTTTAAAGTGCGCTACTCAAAAATTATTGGCGCATATTTTAAAGTAGAAAAAAAGAATTCAATAGTGGTAGGTGCTGTAATTTTTTTTTATTTGCTGGGCACTATAAAACTTAAAATATATATTTAAGATTTCTTAGCTTTTGCAATGTACCTAAATGGGAAATAGTGCGAATAAGGCCAAATTTCACAGTGCCAGGTTAACTTACGTTCCACAGATTTTCAATTTTCATTTTGAGTTAACCAAAGGTTAACTGCCCAACGTTGGTGGTTTAATCTCTGGTCAGATATCAGAAGGCCGTCTAGCAACAATTTATATAGAAAAAATTCAGCTAAATAACTTAAATAAAATTGCGTATCCATAGTTAACTGTGAAACTCAAGTTAACCTGCCACTGTGAAATTGGGCCTAAAACGTTTCCCTTGGATTGGAAAAGCTTACAAAATCTGCAAACAATAAGGTGCCTATTAGCGGAACCTAAACGCGGAAAATTTTCCCCGTCTGCAAAAGTCGATAAATATCCTGAACTCTTCTTTGTCTGAAATGTTCTCTGGCAGCAGTAAGTGCTTTCGTTGGGGTTATAAGGACTGGGGCTTGCCTCGGTTGATACTCGTAGGCACGCCACTGGCAATAAGATAAATCAAGCATCTTTAAAAGTTACTTGGTTTTGTGAAATAATCACATAAATTTTTTGAGGAAATTCAAATAATTCTTGATTAGCAACTGAGTTTTAATGGTTTTTGCATTAATAGGAGATCGAAACTAAATCAGAAACTTAGAGTGACCATAAGAAATTGATTTCTAATCATTTTTTGTAAAAAAGCCTAGTATTTGTTGTAAAATTTTCAGTTATTAAAAAAAGAACACGAGTTACTTGGTTTTGTTGTGAAATAAATTCTTGATTCAGTGCATTTTAAGTTACTTGGTTTTATAACTTTTTTAGTTTAAGGTACTTAGAAACAAGATAGGAAGAAATGGATCGATGTCCCTGATAGATTTTTTTAACGGGATCCCGAAAATTCGTAGAACGACGAAACCAAGTAACTGACACTTACTTGGTTCTGTGATGTCACGGGAGAGCTATGTTTTTAGACTCCATGGCCTTTTCAATTTTTCCAGTAAGGCAATGGATAGCAGTCTCCGTGAATTTTCCGGGTTGGTAGGCAAATTGGTGTTTGCACAGAGGGTGTTTCTTTAAGTTTACTTCCCTAATGTGCTGATCTAAAATTTTCTCCATTCCCTTTAGGAGAAAGGAACTGAGACTTATTGGTCGATATGACAATGGCAGATTTTCCGGTTTACTTGGTTTCGGTATAAATACAACCTTAACCTCTGTCCACCTGTTGGGAATATATCCTAAAAGCAGGGATGCTCTATATAAATTTGATAGGACTGGAGCTGTATAGTTGATTCCTTGCTGCAACAGACAAGGATAGACCCCATCCGGTCTTGGAGATTTGAAAGAACTTGAAGTCGATAAAGCCCATTGGACCTTCTAAACATTCGCTAGCTTTGTCGCCAGGCTCTTTTCTCCACCACTAATCGTTGGAGAATTATCTACTACAGAATGTGAGTGTTGATGGCCTGGTATACAGTCCGGAAGTGAGTAGTTTGCATGTGTCTTCCGGCTGCTTCATGTAGCTCCTATCTGCGTTCTCCAGAGTACCAATGACGTTGCTGTGGCCTCTCGCAAGGGCTTTTTGGAGCCGCACTGCCGTAGGGAGATCTTTAATATTTTCACAGTGTTCTTTCCAGGTTGCGCTCTTAGATTTTCTAAGTTCTCTATTATAAGAAGTTAGAGCATTTCTATAGGAGACCCAGTCTACAGTTTTTTTAGCTGCATTAAACAGCCTTCTGGCTTGACATCTTAATTGTGCAAGCTTTTTGTTCCACCAAGGAACATCATGTTGTATACGTTGTTTTGCTTGGGGACAACTCTCGTAGAAAACTGTTGTGATATCTGAGTGAAGCTGTTCAACCTCTCTCTCGAGCTCCCGCCCCGTAGTTATTGGTTGGTGCAAGCAATTGTCGTGTTCTTCCATGGTAAAGCGATATAGTTCCCACTTGGTTTTCCTCGGATTTCTGAAAACGGACTCATGGTCAGAGATGTGACCCATGTCGAATACAATATGTTTGTGGTCCGACATTGATTCCTCCCCCGAGACGTGCCAATTTGTGACAGCGAAGGCCATGTTTTGGCTACATAGAGTAAGATCAACAAGCTCCCCTCTAATAGCGTTAACAAAAGAGAGTTCATTACCACGGTTCATTACATTGATATTGTGACTACTAATAAACTACAGGAAGTGCTCCCCCTGTTATTTATGTTGGTACTACCCCAAGCTGTATGGTGGGAGTTTGCGTCACAGCAGAGGACCCATGGGATACCCTTCTGTTGGCAATACTCAATGAGAGATTTGGATTCAGCAGTTGGGGCTGTTTCCCCCTCACCCGGAAAGTAAGCTGATGCCAAAGGTGCAGATTACGGTCTTTCGAAATTTTAAGCAAAAAATTCAAGTAATAGCTCATAAGACGCGTATTAACGAGTAGATTAAGAATCCGAAAGCGGAAATTAACTTTTTTCAACCCAACAAAAGTATTAAGGGTCAAAGTTCATTTAAAGCATTTTTTTAAATCAAAAGGACTTCAATACTATTGAATAGATTTTCAAATTTTTTTTGCATTGGATAGGTAATTAAGTTACCTTTCATTTGAGGTAGCACTGTTGTGGGTGCAAAACCGCGTATGTGAAATATTTAAAATTTAATTTTAAAAACAATCCTGGGCTACACCATGCTAAGTCCTTCTGCGTAGTACACCTTTCTGCGTAGGCGGCCTTCGGCCGCGCTTATTATATATAGCCTTGGGCTACGCCATGTCCGGGTGGTTGCCTGAACGTGGCGCCAGCGCCACGGTACGAATCTTATGTATAATGTATTGGGGCGATATCCATGGTATTTATGTGCAGAACAACTTTCTTAGTTGGCGGCCTTCGACCGCGTTTATTATAAATAACCCTGGCCTACGCCATGCCAAGTCCGGGTGGTTGCCGTAACCGTGGCGCTGGCGAAACTAATAGGGCCTATACACGTTGGTGAAAATGTGTATGGAGTAGTTAGACCGACATGACTCTACCATGACTCGAGAAAATCAAAATGAGTTTGATATTTTGTAGAATAACGGCGAGTCAACTCGTACATAGATGACTCGCGAGTCAGACGCACTGTGTATAGACGCTATAATGTATTTTTGCCTATAACTTTTGAACGGATAAACAAAACAAATCAAATAAATATGAATTATTAAAAAAAAACTTTAATGTGAAATAACACCATAATGACTTTATATCATTCCTTACATGGAAATAAAACCATATGGCCTTATTTCAATCTCCATTGAGTTATAAGGCCATATGGCTTTATTGCATATGGCTTTATAACACTGCACCCCCAAAATATCCTCTTTTCGCCTCTTGGGGTTGGAATTTTTGCCCTAACTGCAATCAAATTAGCCGTCATGAACTGTAGGAGCGAAGCTGCCTTGGCATGTTGAAGGTTCACCTGGAGGCATTTTAGACACCTCGAACTGCGAGTGTTTGGTGGGAGGGCTGGCATTATAAAGATTGTTTGCGGTCGCTATCCGCCACCGATGACTTTAGGTTGCCTGAGCAAAGCCCGTTTTTTTGTCGACTCCGGGTCTAGCGTTCTCACTACATAATTGATTTGTCTGCCGGCGTTAGGAGGGCGGTGGAGTCCCGATAATCGTAGCTGCTGCTGTGAATTTCAGCTGAAGCTTAGTTGGTACATCCTTCAAGCCTTGCGTCACCTCTGCCGATTTTGTGTTGCAGGCTGTTTGTTCTTCGGCCTTCTTTTCTACCGCAACATTTTCATCACTGCCGCTAGCTTAATCTTGTAACCGGGGCAGAGACGGTTTGGTTTTACTAAGGCACTGGCTGCCTCTCCATCAAAAGGAGGAATCTGCCTTGTCCTCTTTTAGAAATTTGGTGGGGTCGTACTATTAGATCGCCCCTTTTTATTGGTCACCTCCCTTAGTACCGGCCTTAGGGGCTGTTTGACAATTGCTAAGGCGGTTTCGTTTTTGATGCCCTTAGCCAGGAGTTTCTTAAGACGCTTACGAGCGGCACCATTCAAGTGCTTACGTTTTTCAGCGTTTTCAGTATCATTGGGGGCTTGTTCAGCCCCGCCATGCCTGCGGCTTCAGCTTTTGATTCGGTATTAACGGAAAGGTCAGATCTGCCCTTATCTTATGTAAGTGCAGTACAAGACTGGTTTTATTTATTTCAAATTAAAGTGACAGTGATGTCATATTCATACGTAATTATAATAAGTGTATGTGAGAGAGATGCCATACTGTACATATATATAACATACCTGCCTACAAGCAGATGACAAATTAGTGACTCTTTTGGGTGTCTTTTATGGGAGTGTCCGCGCCTTGCCCACACCAGCGCCACCTCAAACCGTCGACTCGTAGGTGCATGCACCCTCCTCCTCCAAGCGGGGGTGGAGCCTCCACGTGGTGACACCCAGTGACGCTTCGGCGGCTAATTCGAGCGGCGACTTACAGTGATGACAATGGGCGTGTTTTGGTTTTTGTATTTACGCGCCTGTCGGGTGGGGAATGTAGTACAAATTGTCTACAGGAGTTCGCACATCCCCTATGGTCCTTCTTCACCCTGTCACCGACAGTAATATCTACTTTATCCTTGTGTTGTGTTGGATTAGATAGAGCTTTGACCGTAGTCCATAATTTGCCAACACCGTCAGAGAGGTTGCATTGCTCTAGGTGTTGTTTCCATTTGGCCAGTTTGTGTTTATCGACCAACCTACGAATTTCCGCGTTGAGATCCCTTATACGGGGGTCTGCGGGATTGAGACTTCGCACTTCATCTCTTTCTCTAGCCATGGCCGCTGCCTCCGCGGGGAAATTTGGTCTTATTCGGGATATTCGACCCGCAGGAATGAAGCGTCTAGAGGCCAAGTCAATGATGTTGCGGAAGTCTCGTTCGCCTTTGCGTACGTCCGTAGGAATGGATAGAGCAGCCAACGATTCGTCCGTATATGTCTGAAAACTGTCCCAGTCCGCCTTGGTAAAGTTGATGATGCCAACGTGAGTATGGGTCGCCAATTGGTGTTGTTCAATAGTCCTGCACTTACGATAGAAATATCTGGCGAACTATAGCAGTTACCCGATACTCTCGTTGGGGCGTCTCCGTTCAATGTACAGAAAGCCGTATCATCTATTTGTTCTGCGAGTACATGCTGGCAAGTTTGAGTGCCACATGTCGTGGTGCGCATTGAAGTCGCCCAGGATCACGCGGTTATCTCCTCGTAGTAGCAAGCTAATATCGGGGTGATAACCGGTGGGGCAACTTGAGACAGGGGGTATGTAGATGTTAATGATTTGCAGATCGACATCTCCTGTGCGGATGGTAATACCTTGGCTTTCTAAGATATCATCCGTTCCTTCGATGTCGGTATCAAATAGATGATACTGTACAGAGTTGTGCGTTATGAATGCTAGACCACCTCCCAGACCTCCTGTTACTCTATGACGGTCTTTCCGGTGAATGTTATATCCGCCATAGGTAATGAGGTCCGACCTTGGACTGAGCTTGGTTTCTTGGATTGCGGCAAGTTTTATGTCATATTGCGTCATCAAATTAGTTATCTCTGCGATCTTACCAGTTAATCCGTTACAGTTGTGCTGTAAGATTTGGAAGTGCGCCGGTGGGGTCGATGTCGAGTTAACCATAGGCGTGAGAGACGGATGTGTTCGCCCAGGTGTTGGTAGGCGAAGACCAAGGCTGTGCCTCAGCCTAGTTAGCTGTGGACCTGGTGTAACCGGGTTGGCTGGCGTCGTAGGTTGAGGCGTGTTACAGCATGGTGCGATGAACGCATCCGTCCAAAGATTCCTGTTAGCGAGCCCAGAGCATAGATGTACGTGGCATTGGCCTAAGCAGTTATTGCATTTGACCGATGACGCGAGCGTGTATAATCTTTGCCGACAAACAGTACACGTCGAGACAGGTGCGAGAAGATGTTGATCCTGACTCACGTGAGAAATTAAACGGGAGGGGGGGTGTGACAAAGAAACAGAAAGAGACTGGTGCTCGGAATTGCTCATGTCTAAACTGCTCCGGTGGGAGCAAGAGTGTTGAGCTGCTGCGCGTGATGTTGACGCCATAAGGCACGAGCAACAGTCTGGAATTTGTGTGGCGGGTATAGCAGAAATACTGCTAGTCGTTAAGACATTATTATTATTAGTATTGCTACTAGAAGGTGGCGGTAGGGGTGCGCTTGAACGGCGCTTACCGCGGGACGCCCGACGGCGCAAACAACAAGGGTTAAGGTTAAGCCCTGAACATCCAGATTTATGGAGCCATCTCTTACACGAGAAGCATTGCACAGAATGCGACCGTTTAATATATATCTTGCCCTGCTGCAAGGGGGGAGGATGATAGTTTCGGAATGGGACAAAACATACTAAACAGGGTTACATTGAAAGTGACAGTCCTTGGCCGAGGTAAAACCCCGGGTGGTTCCACTGCGCAGAGATCCATGGCGATGTCCTGGGTTTTCTGCTCTGAGAAGTGACTGTACATAGGGAACCTCTAGGGGTATGTCCTCTTGGTCGGTGTTGAATGCAAATTCCCTATACCGCACGGTTTGGTGGATGATGAACGCAAGACCACCCCCACCGTCCGTACGATCATGCCGGAGAATGTGGTAGCCACCACTCGCTCTGAGATCCGAGTGGGTGCCAAGTTTAGTCTCCTGGATTGCAGCAATTTTGATGGAGTTTTGCTGCATAAACTTGGTGATCTCCACAATCTTGCCAGTTATACCATTGCAGTTTAATTGCATTATTTTGAAATGCGGGGGAGAGGCAATGGTCACTCTGGGAGTCAGGGACTGGTGCGCTCGCCGTGGAGGTAATATGCTAGTCCGTGATCGTCGTCGCAGTCCTGAAGGCGACAAATTCCGCTCGTTGGGAGACGAGGTAGAATTTGTCGGCAATGTGGGCTGCACAGCTCGACAACACGGCGCAACATACGCATCAGTCCATAGATTTCTGTTTGCGAGCCCTGAGCATATGCGCAGGTGACATTGGCCAAGGCAGGTATTGCACTTGACCGATGGCACTCTGGACGCATATATTCTGTGCCGACAAACAGTGCACATAGTGTGAGGGACCAGGAGCTGATGGCCTTGATTCACACTTGTGCCGGTACCGGAAGAAGTAGAGGGGAGGAGATTATTTTGGGGCGGGGGTTGTAGCTCAGCAGTGCTCACTACATCTGTAGATGTGCTACGTAGGGAGTAGCTATGAGCTGCTGTGTGAGGTGTTAGCGCGCTAGGGCGCGAGCTACAACTGGGAACACACAATGCTTGCTGAGCAATATATGTATTGCGAGGGGGAGGCGATAGTGCTACGCCGGAGCGTCGCGAGCCACGAGACGTTCTAGGACGTGAACAGCAAGGCGCCACGAAGGTTTTAAAGAAACTAAGAGGCCGGTGTGTTTTTGGATCTAGTCCGGAGCAACTAGACTTGTGAAGTGTAAAAGTAGGTCGCCTCCCAGTTGGTGCACCCTGGGTAACGCTAAATGACCTACATAGCCTGCACGGCTAGTTTAGTTTCTTGTATTGCCGGATCTACGAGAACGGTACCAGTACTTGTGCTGTACCCATCGTGCCGAAACGACCCGGGCCGTTTTCTTATATCGACCCGGCCAAGAGCAATACACTCGAGGTGACCCTGTCTGACATTTAGGCAGGGCTACACCTCGTTACAACAACAACAACAACAGCCAACCTTTACAAGATGTGCATTGCACCGAATGCGAACATCTGGTATAAATTTTCTTCCGGCACACGCAGCAGAACCATTCTGTTGGACCAGGGTTTAGCTCAATGCCATACCGGAACAAGAGAATAAGGAGCAGCCCTGCTGCAAGGAACTGCTCCAGGGATGACAAATTTAGGGGGAGGAATCGTGACACGTTAGACAGGGTCACTTCGGGTGTACTGCTCTTGGCCAGGCTGTAATATAAAAAAATACAGCCTGGGTCGTTTCGGTACGAAGGGTACTGCGCAAGCACATGTACCTTTCTCGCAGAACCGGCAGTACGTAGAAACGAACTATATAACAACGCCGTTTGATCTACAGGTGCACAAACAGGCTTTGGGGCATATCCATACAACGTCTGTTGGCCATTACTCTGCGCTCTGTCCGCTAAACAATGTCTTACATGCCGCAACACCTGGCATTTCTGAAAAGGAGCGTCATCTTCCTCGAGAGACAAGGGTCACTCAATTACGCTCTGGATATTGTAGTAGGTTAAACTCCTACATATCTAGACTGAACCCTGATGTGCCGAATGTATGTCCGGCATGCGGCTCGTCCCCCCACAATACCAATCACTTATTTTCTTGCTCATTTGAGCCCACTCTTCTAACACCCATCTCTCTTTGGTCCAACCCTATTGAAACTGCCAGTTTCCTTGGACTCCCGTTAGAAGATATTGATGACAATTAGGTTAAGGAAAAATACGCGTCGGGCAGGACTACACCTCGTTACAACAACATCTACCGGAAGCCAATACCTCGGCGTTAACGGTCTGCGGGTCGATGCCTGCGTTGTGGAGTTTATCCGCAAACTGCTCATTAGCAGACGGATTACAACGGAGCTAGGCGGTAATTCGATTCACAGACTCGTTAACAGAGGTACCCCGCAAGGAGGTGTTCTCTCTCCGCTCCTGTGGCTGGTTACTGTAAACCAACTTCTACGTCTCATGGAAGCTGAAGGCTACCAAGTGATCGCGTACGCCGATGACATCTGAGTTATCATTCGGGGAAAATCTCCTCAAACCCTCTGCAATTTAATGGAAAATGCTCTGACTAAAGTATGCGACTGGGCGAACGCTTCAGATTTGGAAGTTAATCCCGAGAAAACCGAACTTGTCCTCTTCACTAGGAGGTACAAAATACCGAACTTAATACCACCAAAAATTGGGAATACAACTTTAGTACTCAGTGACAAAGTCAAATATCTAGGAGTTATTCTAGACAGGAAACTACTCTGGAGCGACTTACTTGCAAGAGAGCAATTGGTATATCGTGGGGGTTCTCTCCCAAAGTGGTGCACTGGATATACACAGCTATTGTTCGCCCAATTCTACTCTACGGTGTGCTGGTCTGGTGGCCGGCACTAACCAGGACCACGTACCTTAAGCAGCTACAAAAAGTCCAAAGGAGTTCAGAACTCTGCATAACCGGGTCCCTCGGCTCCACTCCAACAGAAGCACTCAACATGATGCTGAATCTTCCACCACTCGATCTGGTGGCTAAAGAAATAGCTGCGATCACAGCTCTGCGATTAAGGGAGACCGACGTATGGAAGGGCGGCACATGTGGTCACGCCACAATTTTAGGCTCCCATGCACCTGTGAGCATACCATTACATACTGACTATTGCACGCCAAGCAACGTGTTTGTTAGGAACTACGAGGTGAAAACATTTCAGCTGGAGGTGTTGATCTCGAGCTGATAAACATCTACATACCTCCCGTCACCTGTTGTCCCAGAAGTTATCGCCCTGATTTAAGCGATTTCCTACGGGGCGATAACCGTGTCATTATGGGCGATTTTAATGCACACCATGACATGTGGCATTCACGCCATTCTGCTGACGGCAGAGGACGGGAAATAGCCGAGCAAATTGACGCTTCCATATTCTGCGCGGTGAACACGGACGCCCCCACGAGGATGGCAGTAAATTGCAGTAGCTCCCCGGACATAACAATTGTTAGTCCGGGTCTAATAAACTGCATAAACTGGCGCCCAATGGTGGCTTTGGCATCAGATCACCTGCCAATCATCCTGTCCGTTGATCGTGCCCCGGATTTCACCACCTCTGAGAAGAGATCCTACGTAAACTTCAGGAGGGCTGACTGGGTTGGCTTTAGCTCCCTTAACCTAGCCCAACCTTTGTAGCCCAATCAAAAAAGGAAAGCGTACTAAATTGCCCAATATTTATTGCTAATTTAATACGCTTTGATTTAATTTATTACACTTGGGGTTTTAAAATTACCGAGGATTGGGCTAGCTTAAGGTTAAGCTAGCCCAACCATGAAAAAAATTTTAGCAAAACCAAAAAGTAAAAATGCAGTTATTATCTACATATTTATTGCCAATTTAGTACGCTTTCATTTCATTTATTACACCTGGTATTTTAAAATTACCGAGGGTTTTAAAGTTAACCTAGCCCAACCATCAAAAAAATTAGCCAGGGTTGGGCTAGCTTAAGGTTAAGCTAGCCCAACCATCAAAAAAATTTCAGCCCAATCAAAAAAGGAAAACGCAGTTGTTTTCTCCTTATTTAATGCTAATTTAGTACGCTTTACTTTAATTTATTACACTTGGTTTTTTTAAAATTACCCAGGGTTGGGCTAGCTTAAGGTTAAGCTAGCCCAACCATCAAAAAAATTTCAGCCCAACCAAAAAATGAAAACGCAGTTGTTTTCTCCTTATTTAATGCTAATTTAGTATGCTATACTTTAATTTATTACACTTGGTTTTTTTAAAATTACCCAGGGTTGGGCTAGCTTAAGGTTAAGCTAGCCCAACCATCAAAAAAATTTCAGCCCAATCAAAAAAGGAAAACGCAGTTGTTTTCTCCTTATTTAATGCTAATTTAGTACGCTTTACTTTAATTTATTACACTTGGTTTTTTTAAAATTACCCAGGGTTGGGCTAGCTTAAGGTTAAGCTAGCCCAACCATCAAAAAAATTTCAGCCCAACCAAAAAAGGAAAACGCAGTTGTTTTCTCCTTATTTAATGCTAATTTAGTACGCTTTACTTTAATTTATTACACTTGGTTTTTTTAAAATTACCCAGGGTTGGGCTAGCTTAACCTTAAGCTAGCCCAACCATCAAAAAAATTTCAGCCCAACCAAAAAAGGAAAACGCAGTTGTTTTCTCCTTATTTAATGCTAATTTAGTACGCTTTACTTTAATTTATTACACTTGGTTTTTTTAAAATTACCCAGGGTTGGGCTAGCTTAAGGTTAAGCTAGCCCAACCATCAAAAAAATTTCAGCCCAATCAAAAAAGGAAAACGCAGTTGTTTTCTCCTTATTTAATGCTAATTTAGTACGCTTTACTTTAATTTATTACATGGGTAATTTTAAAAAAACCAAGTGTAATAAATTAAAGTAAAGCGTACTAAATTAGCATTAAATAAGGAGAAAACAACTGCGTTTTCCTTTTTTGATTGGGCTGAAATTTTTTTCATGGTTGGGCTGGCTTAAGGTTAAGCTAGCCCAATCCTCGGTAATTTTAAAACCCGAAGTGTAATAAATTAAATGAAAGCGTGTTAAAGTAGCATTAAATATTGGACAATTTAGTACGCTTTCCTTTTTTGATTGGGCTCAAATTTTGTTGATGGTTGGGCTAGGTTAACTTTAAAACCCTCGGTAATTTTAAAATACCAGGTGTAATAAATGAAATGAAAGCGTACTAAATTGGCAATAAATATGTAGATAATAACTGCATTTTTACTTTTTGGTTTTGCTAAAATTTTTTTCATGGTAATTTTAAAACCCCAAGTGTAATACATTAAATCAAAGCGTATTAAATTAGCAATAAATATTGGGCAATTTAGTACGCTTTCCTTTTTTGATTGGGCTACAAAGGTTGGGCTAGGTTAAGGGAGCTGTTGGCTTTACTGAGTTTACTGAGTTTACTGAGAGCTCCTTTGGTGCTCTTCCCATACCGACTGACGTACGCCAAGGTGAAAAGGAAATACGTAAGGTCATAAATAGAGCTGCAGCCATTTTTATACCAGCTGGGAGAATACAAAATATACGGCCAAACTTCCCAACTGAAGTTGCAGCCCTGGCCAATGAACGTGACCATATACGTAGCATCGATCCCGCAGACCCACAGATCAGTGGTCTCAACGCGGAAATCAGACGATTGGTAGATGAACACAAACATGCCAAATGGGAGGAGCATCTGAGGTCTTGTAACCTCTCTACCGGTGTTGGAAAATTATGGTCCACAGTCAAATCCCTGTCAAATTCGACGGGCCCACCAAAAAACGTAGACATCACCTTTGGTGATAAGACGTTTAGTGACCCGAAGAAAAGTGCAACGGCCTTTTGCCGACAGTTTGTACCACACCCTGCACAGGACAGGGACAGACGTAGGATCTTCAGGTGTGCGCATAAACACAAAAACAATGCCCCCGTTTCCATCACCGCTACAGAGGTTCGAGTGGCCATCAGGAAAGCCAAAAACTCTAAAGCTATGGGCCCTGACGACATAGCCATGGTGCATTTAAAACACATCGGCGAAGAGGGAGTAAAATACCTCACTACCGTCTTCAATTTGTGCCTGGCCACTTCTGTCATACCTGAAAAATGGAAACAGGCAGTCGTGGTCCCACTACTAAAGCCTGGCAAACCAGCTAACGTAGGGGAGTCTTATCGTCCGATATCGCTCCTCTCGCCAGTAGTGAAGACATTGGAGGCGGTATTACTTCCTCTTTACACATCAAAGTTGAGGTTAGCCGAGCACCAACATGGCTTTAGAAAAATACGGAGCACAACATCTGCTCTAAATGCCATTAACACTCAGATAACTGACGGACTCAACCAGAAAAGCCCTCATCACAGGACGGTTCTAGTTGCTCTTGACCTGTCTCAAGCTTTTGACACAGTAAATCATGGACAACTGGTATCCGATTTGGAAGATTCATCGCTCCCCCCCTGTCTTAAGCGTTGGTCCGCAAATTATCTGAGTGGTCGTCAATCGTCTGTAGTTTTCAGAAACAAAAAATCAAAACCGAGAAAGATTAAACAAGGGGTACCGCAGGGTGGTGTCCTTTCCCCGCTTCTGTTTAATCTTTATATTTCGAGGCTTCCTTCCCCACCAGATGGAGTCTCGATTGTCTCTTACGCAGACGATTGTACGATCCTGGCTTCTGGCACTTCCGTTGATGAGCTATGCTCCAGGATCAATGGTTATCTCCCCTCTCTTGTTGAGTTTTTCACTGCCCGGAGCCTGACATTGTCGCCAACGAAGTCCTCGGCGACACTATTCACGACCTGGACGGCGCAAGTTGGCATGGAGTTAGAAATCTACGTAGGCGATCAAAAATTACCTACTGTCTCTCACCCCAAAATCTTAGGGGAAACTTTCGACCCCATGCACAAATTCGCTGCTCATTCAACCGCAATTGTCTCTAAGCTACAAAGCCGCAACAAAATTCTCAAGTCGCTAGCCGGCAGCACTTGGGGTAAAGACAAAGAAACGTTGCTGGCAACCTATAAAGCAATTGGTCGGCCGATCCTGAATTACGCGTCGCCGATATGGTTGTTGTTGTTGTAACGAAGCGTAGCCCTGCCCAGCGTGTACTTTTCCTTAACCTAAATTGTCATCAATTTCTTCTAACGGGAGTCCTAGGAAACTTGCAGTTTCAACAGGGTTGGACCAGAGGGAGATGGGTGTTAGAAGAGTGGGCTCCGAAGAGCAGATAAATAAATGGTTGGTATTATGGGGTGACGAGCCGCATGCCGGACA
>CAXKVI010000004.1:44389653-44474084 GCA_964058755.1 Campiglossa producta
CACTCTTCTAACACCCATCTCCCTCTGGTCCAACCCTGTCGAAACTGCAAGTTTCCTAGGACTCCCCGTTAGAAGAAATTGATGACAATTTAGGTTAAGGAAAAGTACACGCTGGGCAGGGCTACACTTCGTTACAACAACAACAACAACAACAACAACAGGTGAAAACACCCACAAGACAAGAATGGGATAACAGACCGCATACTGTTCGGAATGCCATGAACATATTTACCGATGGCTCTAAGCTTGAAGGGAAGGTGGGTGGAGGTATCTTTTCACCGGACCTGGGACTAGAGATCTCCTTTCGTCTTCCCGACCACTGCAGCGTGTACCAAGCAGAAATGCTGGCAATACACGGTGCAGTGAAAAGCCTAGCGTCTACGCCCCAAAATGGCAAACGGATATTTATCTTCTCAGACAGTCAGGCCCCGCTAAAGGCACTGAACTCATGTGTCGACAACACAAAGTCGCTAACTGAATGCCGCAGATCTCTTGACGAGATGGCTTAGCACTTCAGTATCAGCCTTATTTGGGTACCTGGTCACAGGGATATTGAAGGCAACTGTATAGCAGATGAGCTGGCCAGAAGAGGTACCACCACTCATCTCCTTCCAGGAAATGATCTGGTAGGCATTCCCATGGCCTCTTTCAAACTCCGAGCTAGCACAAATACCTTACAAAGGACAAATGAGCTCTGGTCAGGTCTCTCGACGTGCGAGATATCAAGGCTAACTTGGCCTTCGTACAACAAAGGACACACTAACTGTCTGCTGTCCCTTAATAAATCCGGTGTCTCATCTCTGATAAGGCATTCAGTTAGCGACTTTGTGTGGTTTGCAACAGTTCAACAGATACTGCTTGTTTAGCATTTCATTGTGCTCCAAAACTGGGAGCATTTCCACCTCATGATGTAAATGATGTTTTGGAGACATAAGGACGCATCCCGTGGCGGTTCCAAGTGCTGCCGGCTAGCGACTTGAGAATTTTGTTGCGGCTTTGTAGCTTAGAGACAATTGCGGTTGAATGAGCAGCGAATTTGTGCATGGGATCGAAAGTTACCCCTAAGATTTTGGGGTGAGAGACAGTAGGTAATTTTTGATGGCCTACGTAGATTTCTAACTCCATGCCAACTTGCGCCGTCCAGGTCGTGAATAGTGTCGCCGAGGACTTCGTTGGCGACAATGTCAGGCTCCGGGCAGTGAAAAACTCAACAAGAGAGGGGAGATAACCATTGATCCTGGAGCATAGCTCATCAACGGAAGTGCCAGAAGCCAGGATCGTACAATCGTCTGCGTAAGAAACAATCGAGACTCCATCTGGTGGGGAAGGAACCCTCGAAATATAAAGATTAAACAGAAGCGGGGAAAGGACACCACCCTGCGGTACCCCTTGTTTAATCTTTCTCGGTTTTGATTTTTTGTTTCTGAAAACTACAGACGATTGACGACCACTCAGATAATTGGCGGACCAACGCTTAAGACAGGGGGGGAGCGATGAATCTTCCAAATCGGATACCAGTTGTCCATGATTTACTGTGTCAAAAGCTTGAGACAGGTCAAGAGCAACTAGAACCGTCCTGTGATGAGGGCTTTTCTGGTTGAGTCCGTCAGTTATCTGAGTGTTAATGGCATTTAGAGCAGATGTTGTGCTCCGTATTTTTCTAAAGCCATGTTGGTGCTCGGCTAACCTCAGCTTTGATGTGTAAAGAGGAAGTAATACCGCCTCCAATGTCTTCACTACTGGCGAGAGGAGCGATATCGGACGATAAGACTCCCCTACGTTAGCTGGTTTGCCAGGCTTTAGTAGTGGGACCACGACTGCCTGTTTCCATTTTTCAGGTATGACAGAAGTGGCCAGGGACAAATTGAAGACGGTAGTGAGGTATTTTACTCCCTCTTCGCCGATGTGTTTTAAATGCACCATGGCTATGTCGTCAGGGCCCATAGCTTTAGAGTTTTTGGCTTTCCTGATGGCCACTCGAACCTCTGTAGCGGTGATGGAAACGGGGGCATTTTTTTTGTGTTTATGCGCACACCTGAAGATCCTACGTCTGTCCCTGTCCTGTGCAGGGTGTGGTACAAACTGTCGGCAAAAGGCCGTTGCACTTTTCTTCGGGTCACTAAACGTCTTATCACCAAAGGTGATGTCTACGTTTTTTGGTGGGCCCGTCGAATTTGACAGGGATTTGACTGTGGACCATAATTTTCCAACACCGGTAGAGAGGTTACAAGACCTCAGATGCTCCTCCCATTTGTCATGTTTGTGTTCATCTACCAACCGTCTGATTTCCGCGTTGAGACCACTGATCTGTGGGTCTGCGGGATCGATGCTACGTATATGGTCACGTTCATTGGCCAGGGCTGCAGCTTCAGTTGGGAAGTTTGGCCGTATATTTTGTATTCTCCCAGCTGGTATAAAAAGGGCTGCAGCTCTATTTATGACCTTACGTATTTCCTTTTCACCTTGGCGTACGTCAGTCGGTATGGGAAGAGCACCAAAGGAGCTCTCAGTAAACTCAGTAAAGCCAACCCAGTCAGCCCTCCTGAAGTTTACGTAGGATCTCTTCTCAGAGGTGGTGAAATCCGGGGCACGATCAACGGACAGGATGATTGGCAGGTGATCTGATGCCAAAGCCACCAATGGGCGCCAGTTTATGCAGTTTATTAGACCCGGACTAACAATTGTTATGTCCGGGGAGCTACTGCAATTTACTGCCATCCTCGTGGGGGCGTCCGTGTTCACCGCGCAGAATGTGGAAGCGTCAATTTGCTCGGCTATTTCCCGTCCTCTGCCGTCAGCAGAATGGCGTGAATGCCACATGTCATGGTGTGCATTAAAATCGCCCATAATGACACGGTTATCGCCCCGTAGGAAATCGCTTAAATCAGGGCGATAACTTCTGGCACAACAGGTGACGGGAAGTATGTAGATGTTTATCAGCTCGAGATCAACACCTCCAGCTGAAATGACAATACCCTGTCGCTCTAAGGGTATGTCCTCTTGGTCGGTGTTGAATGCAAATTCCCTATACCGCACGGTTTGGTGGATGATGAACGCAAGACCACCCCCACCGTCCGTACGATCATGCCGGAGAATGTGGTAGCCACCACTCGCTCTGAGATCCGAGTGGGTGCCAAGTTTAGTCTCCTGGATTGCAGCAATTTTGATGGAGTTTTGCTGCATAAACTTGGTGATCTCCACAATCTTGCCAGTTATACCATTGCAGTTTAATTGCATTATTTTGAAATGCGGGGGAGAGGCAATGGTCACTCTGGGAGTCAGGGACTGGTGCGCTCGCCGTGGAGGTAATATGCTAGTCCGTGATCGTCGTCGCAGTCCTGAAGGCGACAAATTTCGCTCGTTGGGAAACGAGGTAGAATTTGTCGGCAATGTGGGCTGCACAGCTCGACAACACGGCGCAACATACGCATCAGTCCATAGATTTCTGTTTGCGAGCCCTGAGCATATGCGCAGGTGACATTGGCCAAGGCAGATATTGCACTTGACCGATGGCACTCTGGACGCATATATTCTGTGCCGACAAACAGTGCACATAGTGTGAGGGACCAGGAGCTGATGGCCTTGATTCACACTTGTGCCGGTACCGGAAGAAGTAGAGGGGAGGAGAATATTTTGGGGCGGGAGTTGTAGCTCAGCAGTGCTCACAACATCTATAGATGTGCTACGTAGGGAGTAGCTATGAGCTGCTGTGTGAGGTGTTAGCGCGCTAGGGCGCGAGCTACAACTGGGAACACACAATGTATGCTGAGCAATATATATATTGCGAAGGGGAGGCGATAGCGCTACGCCGGAGCGTCGCGAGCCACGAGACGTTCTAGGACGTGAACAGCAAGGCGCCACGAAGGTTTTAAAAAAACTAAGAGGCCGGTGTGTTTTTGGATCTAGTCCGGAGCAACTAGACTTGTGTAGCCAACCTTTACAAGATGTGCATTGCACCGAATGCGAACATCTGGTATAAATTTTCTTCCGGCACACGCAGCAGAACCATTCTGTTGGACCAGGGTTTAGCTCAACGCCAGACCGGAACAACAGAATAGGGAGCAGCCCTGCTGCAAGGAACTGCTCCAGGGATGACAATTTTAGGGGGAGGAATCGTGACACGTTAGACAGGGTCACTTCGGGTGTACTGCTCTTGGCCAGGCTGTAATAAAAAAATACAGCCTGGGTCGTTTCGGTACGAAGGGTACTGCGCAAGCACATGTACCTTTCTCGCAGAACCGGCAGTACGTAGAAACGCCCCTCTCTAGTCGAGTTCTTCACTGCCCGAACCTTGACATTGTCGCCAACAAAGTCTTCGGCGACCTTATTCACGACGTGGACGGCGCAGGTTGGCATGGAATTAGAAATCTATGTAGGTGATCATAAAATACCTACGGTCGCTCACCCAAAAATTTTAGGAGTGACTTTTGACACCATGCACACTTTCGCTGCCCATTCAGCTGCAATTGTCTCAAAATTACAGAGCCGCAACAAAATCCTCAAGTCACTAGCCGGCAGTACTTGGGGTAAAGACAAAGAAACGTTGTTGGTAACGTACAAGGCAATTGGTCGGCCGATCCTGAACTATGCGTCGCCGATATGGTTGTTGTTGTTGGTCGCCGGGGCTTGCAGACGTTCACTGGAGTCAGCTTCAGGCCTGTCAAAACACCGCGCTCAGAACCGCTACGGGGTGCGTCCTTATGTCACCTATATCTCATATACATAATGAGGTGGAAATGCTTCCAGTTAGGGAGCATAATGAAATGCTAAACAAGCAGTACCTACTGAACTGCTGTAAACCACAGCATCCCGGTAGACAACTGCTTGAACTCATTCCACCTCCTAGGACCATAAGCTCGCATCTACGTAAACATTTTGATGAGATCCGTCACTATATAACAACGCCGTTTGATCTACAGGTGCACAAACAGGCTTTGGGGCATATCCATACAACGTCTGTTGGCCATTACTCTGCGCTCTGTCCGCTAAACAATGTCTTACATGCCGCAACACCTGGCATTTCTGAAGAGGAGCGTCATCTTCCTCGAGAGACAAGGGTCACTCTGGCTCAATTACGCTCTGGATATTGTAGTAGGTTAAATTCCTACAAATCTAGACTGAACCCTGATGTGCCGAATGTATGTCCGGCATGCGGCTCGTCCCCCCACAATACTAATCACTTATTTTCTTGCTCATTTGAGCCCACTCTTCTAACACCCATCTCTCTTTGGTCCAATCCTATTGAAACTGCTAGTTTCCTTGGACTCCCGTTAGAAGATATTTATGACAATTAGGTTAAGGAAAAATACGCGTTGGGCAGGACTACACATCGTTTAGCATTTCATTATGCTTCTTAACTGGAAGCATTACCGCCTTATGCTATATTTGAGTTATAGGAGACATAAGGACGCACCCCGTAGTGGTTCTGAGTGCGGTGTTTTAACAGGCCTGCAGCTGACTCCATGAGAGTACTCCAAATGTAATCCTTTTTCATATAAAAATTGTGCTCCAAATAACATTGCGATGTCCTAGGATTGGACCACCTACTCCAACCGTCGCTTTGTTTCTTCGACTCCATGGAGTACTTACTGTCAGAGTACTTTGCAATGTAGTCCAATGTTGTTACTCCTTGGAGTATATACTGTCAGAGCGATAGTGTCGTGATTTTCTTCGATAAGGCAGATAAGATTGGCTTTCAAATAGCTGAAGGTGGTCCGATGAGGTATACAAGGGATTGCTATTGGGGTACTCCAATATCAAAAAATTTGAGCACATAATCCAACGATTTTTGCAGGGTTACCCAAAGATTTTTGGGTGAGCGACAGTAGGTATTTTTTGATCACCTAATAGTGTCGCCGGCTCCGAGTGGCAAAGAATTGGACAAGAGAGGGGAGATGACCATTTATATTTGAGCACAGCTCATCAACGGAAGTGCCTGTTGTCAATATCGTGCAGTCGTCTGCGTAAGAAACAATCGTAACTTCTTCCGGTGGAGGAGGAAGCTTCGAAATATGGCCTACACGGCTAGCTTCTTGTATTGCCGCTTCTACACCCATCGTGGCGGAACGACCCGGGCCGTTTTCTTATATCGACCCGGCCAAGAGCAATACACTCTGGGTGACCCTTTCTGACATTTAGGCAGGACTACACCTCGCTACAACAACAACAACAAATATAGAAGTTAAACAATAACGGGGAAAGGACACCACTCTGGGCAACCCCTTGTTTGATCTTCCTGGCTTTTGATTTTTTGTTCCTGAACACAACAGACGAGCGGCGACCACTGAGATAATTGGCGGACCTGCGCATAAGACAGGGGGATTGACGCGCATGACTAACTGTGTCAAAAGCTTGACGCAGATCGAGAGCAACTAGAACCGTTCTGTCATTGGGTTAATTTTGATATAGTCCGTCAGTTATCTGAGTGTTTATGAAATTTAGAGCGGATGTTGTGCTCCTACCTTTCCTAAAGCTCGGTGCTCGGCTAACACCACATTTGATGTGTAGAGCGGAAGTAGGACCGCCTCCAGTACTTGTTGAATTGCTGTAAATCACAGCACCCTAATAGGCAACTGTTTGAGCTAACTACGCCTCCTAGGACCGTAAGGACGCATCTACGTTAACATTTTGATGAGATCCGGCAATTTATAACTACGCCGTTTGATCCAGAGGTGCACAAGCGGGCCTTGGGGTATATCCATGACACGTCTGTGGAGCACCAGGTCGCGCTCTGTCCGGTGAATGCTGTCCTACATTCATGTTCTTTAGAGGAGCGTCACCTTCCGCGAGAGACAGGGGTCACTCTGGCTAAATTACGCTCGGGATATTGTAGCAGATTAAACTCCTACATATCCAGGCTGAACCCTGATGTGCCGAATGAATGCCCGGCATGCGGCTCGTCCCCCATGTTGTTGTGGTTAACAGCAAAAACACTCCCCGAAGGTTTTAGGGAGTGATGCCGAAATTGACAGTCCTTGGCCGGATATGAACCCGGTACGCTGCGGTACTCACCAATTGTCGTGGTGGCTATTTGGTATGACCAGTGGAACCTTCTAGGTCATGTCATCCCTCCATTCATGAGGAAGGAGAAGATGGGTGAGCACGTCATTACCTACATATGTGCATATTTTGAGCTATCTCCCATAATTTTAGCTAATTTTTTAGCAGTTGACACCTAAAGCAAACAAATAGCAAAAGCGCTTCCGGATTCGTGATCCTGATGCCAAACCCCGTCTTTTGAGCCTCCGCCCGGCAGGTAAAGTTGACAATTACCGTTAATTGGAGCACCTTTTTTATATGGAATTGGATTTTTCTTGGAGTAGGATGGGTACTCCAGCGTTTCTACAGGCTACCACCTAAAGTATACAAATACCCGTAAAAGATTGTCAATATGCTTACATCTCCGTTTAGAACAGGAAACAAATTCGACAAATTTTCCCATAACTGTTTAATATTCACCATTTTTTACATTTCCATATGCTAAGATATTTGTTTACCAAGCTTTATTTCGTTATCGATACGATATCGGTACGGTGACCATTCGTGAAATTTTCTATCGGGGCTTGTTTAGTATTGTGGCGAAGGTTCTCAAGAATCGCTCATCTCCCAACTCTAGCGTATTTCTATCACTAGCGTCACTACCACAACTACAGCTGTTTAGATACATGACGTGAGAGCGAGAGAGGGAGAGGCAGCTCGCGTGTTTGAGAATGTGGCACAAAGAGGAGATGACGATAGATAAACGCTTCGAGAACACTGTTGCACGAATAAACCAGAAAGGTGTAGACATTTCTAGGTTGTGATGCTGCTGTTTGCTAGGGTATATACATAGTACAACTGTACAAGTAAGATATGAATCAGCTGTTCGACTTACAGCTGTGCTCACCTGATCGGGTTCCCCTTATTGGAAGCCACTCAACGAAGGGTGTCATTCGTTAGGACCGAAATAAAAGTAGTAGTAGCTTGTGACAAATGTTTAAGAACTTCATAAATAATAGAAACTATTTGCCGAAAATTATTTATTATAGCAACTAATTTGATCTGGAAATGTTTGTACAAAGATTTTACTTGTTTAGCGAAAATTTTTTCATATTTTCTAAAACTTTTAGCACTACGCAGAAAAGCAATCCTGTGGTTGATATTTCCATGACAACTCTCTTGTTCTTCTTTGTTTACATAAAACGCAACTTGCTAATTGTATAAATTTCTGTGAATATTTTTAATAAACAAGCATTTTTCTTACCTACAGCATATATTAGTAAAGTGCCCCACCATTTAAATGTGTTTTTTCATAGATGCCTGTGCTTATTTTATTTTTGTACTTTGTGTGTGCGTGGCGTGCATATAAGGGAGTGTTCACATGCTGCTACAAAATTTCTTCCACCAAACATACACAGCATCCTTTGGGTTTTGGAATAATTGTCAACTGTTTCTGATGCGTGTTCCTCCTCGTTGCTCGGGCGTGATAGACCGCGTAGCTTTGTTATGAATAATCATAGCAATTAAATAATTATTATTATTACCTTGCATTAAACTCGAGGAAAAGCGACAACAAAGACGACGTATTGCACCCTCGCTGTTAATGTTGAGATTTATCACCAAATTTTCCATTAAATAATGAATAAACAGACATATTTGTATAAAAAATCATTGTTTATTTAAATAAATAAAGAAAATAATTGAGTCCCATAACTCAAACATAAAAAAGTTACTATAACTGGACACAGTGCACTAAATCATTATTCTCACACATTCTTAATAGTAATATATTAAAAATTTAAGATTAGTGACCTTTTTCACAAAGGGTTTCTTTAAAAAACAAAGCAGCTTGTTTAGTTCACTGATATATACATACATTCTTTGTGTGGGAATATAACAATATGCAACAACAGCTAAAATGGACATAACCCTGTAAAACTGTCATTGATGGTTGGAGCAGGTCAAGCAGCTATGCTAACTACCTGCTCGCGTTCTTGTAGGAAAATAACGAAAATATCTGTTGAAACAAGCGATTACCGCATAAGTGGTTATTGCTGTAATGACAGTTTTGGTTTTTTATGTAGAATTAAAGTGTTGTTGGCATGAAACATAATCGAAAACAAAAATATAAATTATAAAAAAGTAAAAAAAAAACCAAAAGTGTTTGGTAAATTAAAAAGAATTTTTTTTTTTTTATATAATAAAAAAGCATTTTAAAATAAAAGGAAAACGGCGTTGTAAATTAAACAAAAAAACATTGCGTTGTAAAATAAAATTTATATAAGATCAAAAATAAAAAGCAGGAATCTTTACCAATAAACACACATTTTTTATAATACCCGTTTTGGTCCGTTAGGGATAAAATTTTTTCTGAAAACAAAAATATGTAAAAAATATTAAGTATACATGTAGAACATTTCTTAAATAGCTTTTTGCTTTAATTTACACCATATAAACTTAAATGGTTAAGTAACAATACTTAAAAATAAATGGGTTTATATGTATACATATATATTTTTTTACTAAACTCAAACTGTATAAAGCTAAGAAAATTATGAATGGCATAATATCTAATATCTGAATTTATGCACAATAATTGCCCATAAAGAACTTAAAAAGAATTATTGAAAGAATATTTTCTCATATTTAAAACTTAAGGGTCAGTTACATAAAGCTTTATTTTGACTTTACCTCAAACTTTGACTTTGGCAGAAAAGTTCAGTATACGTATTTAAACGAAGCATGGCAAATTGGAGACCTCAAAGTTGAAGCAAGGTTAAAATTTGGCAAACTCTCAAATTTTGCTTGCTTTGACAATCAGATCTTGATGACTTTGCTTTAATTAAGGAATAAAAAGTTGGAGGAAATAACAATTAATTCATTTTTTCTATATTGAATTAATAAATTAACTAAAACAATACGAATGCAAAGAAAAAAATAACGAAAACAAATGTATAAAAGAGAAGCGTCAAGGCGTTCATTGTAGCATACCTCTGAAGTTGGACGCAAAGTTTTGAGGTAGAAAATGTCAGGCGAGGTTAACAAAGCTTTATGTATTCGACCCTTAAGGCACTTTATACACTCACCTTGGCATTTCTGTTGGAAAAGGGTATCGCGGGACTCCTAATCCGCATCCTAAAATACAGCAATGGTCGGGCATTTCTGGAAACGAACAACTTTATTAGATACATGTATACATGTCTTATTTGCTAAACTTCTTATTACCACACACTATTTTTTTCCACTTTAACTCGGCAAAAATATCTGAAAGACGGAAAAATGTTGTTCTTTGTAAATAAATTAAATTATTAGCCGAAATTGTATTATAAAATTAAATATTAAAATAAACTTTTTTTGAAACGACTCACTTCATCAACTGCTTCGTTTGAACTAACAGTTGTGTATACACACACATATGTACGTACATATGCAGGGTTGCATTTCACGTCTGCAATGTATTTCAAAATATTCTTATTCATAAAATATGTGAATATATTGAAATCATTTCATTTATCATCAAAATAAATATTGAAATGTATAAAAACTTCAAAATATATTGATATTCAAATAGTTATAGTTCATATAATTGAAATGACATTATTTTTCATAAAAAAACAATCAATTTTATCCAAATCACAAAATTTGTTTAGTTCATAGCATACATTTTGTTCTACATTTCCATACTAAATTGCTTTAAAAATATACCTACACGGCAACCCTGTATGGAGATTTCACTCCATTTCTTCTTGGAAATTTCAACCCTGGGCCTCGGGTTGCTGTGTTAGTTAAGCTAGTTTGACACTGTCTACAGTGTCAAAATTGGGTGTATTAGAAAGAGAGAGAAATAACGATAACTTACTTGTAGACCTGTACTATGGGTATATAAACCGCGCAAAGACAACGCAAATCAATCAGTTTATTTTGAAGTGTTGTACAGTGAAGTACTGAACAGTAAATTAACCCGCGATATTGTACTACGGTTTTTAGTACTGAATAAAGCGTACTACTTATTAAACAGAATCGGAGTGTTTTATTTAACGTAGAGTGATCGAACTCAGGGACAATAATCAAGGAATCATCGAATTCGTCACAATTGGTGTCAGAAGCGGTATTGTTAAATAAATACAAGGACATTGAAAAGGATAACAAGGACATTGAAAATGATAACACGGACATTGAAAAGGATAACTAGAACATTGTAAAGGTAACAAGGACATTGCAAGGATATGGCAAAGTTTAATGACTTGAAGATCCAACAACTCAAAAACGAGTTGGAGAAACGTGGAATGGTAACAACAGGCAATAAGCCAGAGCTACAATCACGTCTACGCGAGGCTATGGAAGCGGAAGGAATCAACGTTGACGATTATGTTTTTCAGCTTTCGGAAGAGGGAGCGACGAAAATAGAAGAGCAAAAGGATACTCCGGATTCAGTGGCAAATGTGGACACAAACTCGCTGTTGGCTGTATTGGCTCAGATGTCGACGAAGATAACATCAAAGTTTGAAGAACAGAAAACTTGTATGGAACAACAAGAGACACGCATGGCATCAAAGTTGGAACAACAAGAGACACGATTGGCATCTCAGTTAGAAGAACAGAAGGCATACATGGCGTCACAGATCAAGGAAGAGTTGATGGAACAGGAAACACGCATAACGTTAAAACTAGAGGCACAAGAGCAAAGAGTCTCATCGCAGCTAGAAGTTGTCAGTGGACGACAGGATAAGATCGAAGCCGAGGTGGATGCGTTAAAATCTCGTATACAGGAGTTGCAGCTGAATCGTCCAAGTGTTTCCACAAGCACGCCCAAGGTAAAAACCCCATCCTTTGACGGTTCTGTTCCTTTCCAGGTATTTAAGCTACAATTTGAGAAGACAGCAGCTGTGAACAACTGGGGCGCTGAGGACAAAGTCGCTGCATTATTTGTGGCATTTAAAGGACCTGCAGCCGAAATCTTACAGACTATTCCGGACGCTGAAAGAAACAACTATGAAGCGTTGATGGGAGCCGTTGAAAGACGTTACGGCAGCGAGCATAGAAGGCAGATACATCAAATAGAGCTACAGAATCGCTTCCAGAAGGCTAACGAAACATTACAGGAGTTTGCATCGGACATCGAGAGGTTGGCTCATCTAGCAAACGCAGACGCACCAGTGGAATACATCGAGAGGGTGAAAATCCAAAGTTTCATAAATGGAATACGTGACGTGGAGACGAAGCGGGCCACCTATGCAAATCCAAAGAGATCATTTGCGGAGACGGTATCACATGCTCTAACTCAAGAAACCGCATCTCTTTTGAGCAAACCATTGTACAAAGCTCATCGTGTGGAAGTGGAGACGCCAGACTTGGTCAACAAAATCGACAAAATTTTGGAAGCATTGAATGGGGTACAGAAGAAAAGCGATGGCTCCATTAAATGCTTCAAGTGCGGAAAATCTGGCGTCATTGCAACATCGGCTCCAGAGACTTCGGCAATGCTTGTGACCGTAAGGGTAACGCTGGAGGAGATGACCACGATGAATGCCCTATAGTTTCTGTGTCGCAGGTCGGAGGGAAAGCAAGTACTGTTACTGTTAGAGGTTTCTTGGACGGAAAAGAGCGGTTATTCACTGTGGATACTGGCGCATCTCATTCCATCATTAGAAGTGACTTGGTCCAAAAGAGAGTACGACCATTGCAGGATGCAAAGTTGCGGACAGTAACTGGTGAAGGTAAGCTGGTTCATGGAGAAGTGCGGTGCAAAGTTGCGATTGGGAATGCGACTACATACCACAACTTCTTAGTGGCAGATATTGTGGACGAAGTCATCATTGGCGTCGACTTCTTGGCTGTGAGAGACATTCACATGAACCTGAGAAATAGAGTTATGAGATACAATGGCCAAGAAGTACCTCTGATCTTTGGACACAACATTGGGTATTACACCAAAGGAGTTTCATTAGAGATGAAGCACAAGGACACTCGAAATGCAAAGGTACCTCCTCGACCAATGGCTTCGATAGACAAATGCTTACTTGAGAATATTTGGAGAAGTCAACAGGAAGATTCAGATCTGGCATGTGTGATTCGAGGGCTTGAGCGAAACAAACGACCAGCAAGAAAAGAAATGTCAGCGGCGAGTCCAGTTGCCAAGTCATATTGGGCACAATGGAACAGTTTACGAATGGACCGGATTGTTTGCATCGAATATGGGAGAGTGAGGATGGTCAATGCGCTCGGAAGCTTATAGTTGTTCCAAGGAAGCGGGTGTCTGATGTTCTTAGCGAAATGCATAACGATCCGAGCGGAGGTCATCTAGGAGTCAAGAAGACCTTGGAGAGGATTAAGCAGACATTTTATTGGGTTGGTTACGGTCAGTCTGTAAAGGAGTGGATTGCCAAATGCGATGAGTGCATAAGAGCAAGGGTGCTGAGGTCCACGAGTCATGGTCGAAGGAGGCAGTGCAACTCAGATGCACCGGTTGAGAGGATTACCCTGGATGAAGCTGGTCCAATCCCCAGAACTATAAGCAAAAACATGAAAACCAGGTACGACAAAGCAATGGAAACAGAAGGATTTCTGGAAGGAGATTTAGTATTCCTTAACAGGCCACAACGGAGGAAAAGTGTGTCTCCCAAAGTTCAGTGCAACTGGGAAGGACCGTACAGAGTTGTGAAACGGATCAACGACGTTGTTTACCGCATACAGGCTGTTGGAAGACCACGAAACAAAATGAAGGTGGTTCACCTGGAGAGGCTAGCAAAGTTTGGATCGGGAAATGTGTCTGATCGGGACGATCAGACTTAGGTGGAGGGCAGTGTGGCGAATGTTCTCAAGAATCGCTCATCTCCCAACTCTAGCGTATTTCTATCACCAGCGTCACTACCACAACTACAGCTGTTTAGATACATGACGTGAGAGCGAGAGAGGGAGAGGCAGCTCGCGTGTTTGAGAATGTGGCACAAAGAGGAGATGACGATAGATAAACGCTTCGAGAACACTGTTGCACGAATAAACCAGAAAGGTGTAGACATTTCTAGGTTGTGATGCTGCTGTTTGCTAGGGTATATAAACCGCGCAAAGACAACGCAAATCAATCAGTTTATTTTGAAGTGTTGTACAGTGAAGTACTGAACAGTAAATTAACCCGCGATATTGTACTACGGTTTTTAGTACTGAATAAAGCGTACTACTTATTAAACAGAATCGGAGTGTTTTATTTAACGTACAGTGATCGAACTCAGGGACAATAATCAAGGAATCATCGAATTCGTCACAGTATTGTGGCGAATGTTCTCAAGTATCGCTCATCTCCCAACTCTAGCGTGTTTCCATCACAAGCGTCACTACCACAATTACAGCTGTTTAGATACATGACGTGAGAGCGACAGAGGGAGAGGCAGCTCGCGTGTTTGCGAATGTGGCACAAAGAGGAGATGACGATAGATAAACGCTTCGAGAACACTGTTGCACGAATAAACCAGAAAGGTGTAGACATTTCTAGGTTGTGAAGCTGCTGTTTGCTAGGGTATATAAACCGCGCAAAGACAACGCAAATCAATCAGTTTATTTTGAAGTGTTGTACAGTGAAGTACTGAACAGTGAATTAACCCGCGATATTGTACTACGGTTTTTAGTACTGAATAAAGCGTACTACTTATTAAGCAGAATCGGAGTGTTTTATTTAACGTACAGTGATCGAACTCAGGGAAAATAATCAAGGAATCATCGAATTCGTCACAGTATTGTGGCGAATGTTCTCAAGAATCGCTCATCTCCCAACTCTAGCGTATTTCCATCACTAGCGTCACTACCACAACTATAGCTGTGAGCGCGAGAGGCAGGTTTGCGAATATGGCACAAAGAGGAGATGACGATAGATAAACGTTTCGAGAACACGGTTGCGCGATTAAACCAGAAATGTGTAGACATTTCTAGGTTGTGAAGCTGCTGTCTGCTAGGGTATATAAACCGCGCAAAGGCAACGCAAATCAGTCAGTTTATTTTGAAGTGTTGTACAGTGAAGTACTGAACAGTAAATTAACCCGCGATATAGTACTATGGTTTTTAGTACTGAATCAAGCGTACTACTTATTAAACAGAATCGGAGTGTTTTATTTAACGTACAGTGATCGAACTCAGGGAAAATAATCAAGGAATTATCGAATTCGTCACAATTGGTGTCAGGAGCGGTATTGTTAAATAAACACAAGGACATTGAAAAGGATAACAAGGACATTGAAAAGGATAACAGGGACATTGAAAAGGATAACACGGACATTGAAAAGGATAACAAGGACATTGTAAAGGTAACAAGGATATGGCAAAGTTTAATGACTTGAAGATCCAACAACTCAAAAACGAGTTGGAGAAACGTGGAATGGTAACAACAGGCAATAAGCCAGAGCTACAATCACGTCTACGCGAGGCTATAGAAGCGGAAGGAATCAACGTTGACGATTATGTTTTTCAGCTTTCGGAAGAGGGAGCGACGAAAATAGAAGAGCAAAAGGATACTCCGGATTCAGTAACAAATGTGGACACAAACTCTCTGTTGGCTGTATTGGCTCAGATGTGGACGAATATAACATCAAAGTTTGAAGAACAGAAAACTTGCATGGCATCTCAGTTGTAAGAACAGAAAACTTGCATGACATCTCGGCTGGAACAGGTGTCATCACAGATCTCCGCTCAAATGGAGGAACAGCGGTCATTTATCACTTCGCAGTTGGAAGCACAGGAGGTGTTGGTGTCCTCAAAACTGGAAGCACAAGATGCAAAGATTGCACAGCTGCAGGATAAAATGGACGCTGAAGTCAATGCGCTGAGAGGACGTATCCAAGAGTTGCAGCTGAATCGTCCATCTGTTTCAACAAGCACACCCAAGGTAAAAACCCCATCCTTTGACGGTTCTGTTTGACGGTTCAGGTATTTAAGCTACAATTTGAGAAGACAGCAGCTGTGAACAACTGGGGCGCTGAGGACAAAGACGCTGCTTTATTTGTGGAATTGAAAGGACCTGCAGCCGAAATCTTACAGACTATTCCGGACGCTGAAAGAAACAACTATGAAGCGTTGATGGGAGCCGTTGAAAGACGTTACGGCAGCGAGCATAGGAGACAGATACATCAAATAGACCTACAGAATCGCTTCCAGAAGACTAATGAGACATTGCAGGAGTTTGCATCAGATATCGAGAGGTTAGCCCATCTGGCAAACGCAGACGCACCAGTGGAATACATCGAAAGGGTAAAAATCCAAAGCTTCATAAATGGAATACGTGATGTGGAGACAAAGCGAGCCACATATGCCAATCCAAAGAGATCATTTGCGGAGACGGTATCACATGCTCTAACACAAGAAACAGCCTCGCTTTTGAGTAAACCCACGTACAAAGCTCACCGTGTGGAAGTGGAGACGCCAAACTGGGCCGAAAAAATTGACAAAATCCTAGAAGCACTAAACGGGAAGCAACAGAAAAATGAAGGGGTTATTAAGTGCTTCAAGTGCGGAAAACCTGGTCATATTGCACGTTATTGTGGATCTGGATCTAGCTCCAATAATTCCAGTAATGCAAGCGGACGTAAGCGCAAGGCTGAAGGAGATGAGCAAGTCTCCCAATCCAACCAACCGTTAAACTAAAGAGAGTCAGCCGCAAGGGGCGTAGGCTGGCTCCCGCAATTGGATGCCCCATAATCTCTGTCTCACAGATAGGAAGGAAGTCAAGTAATGTTACTGTTGGAGGACTCGTGGACAGAAAAGAGCGTTTACTGACTATTGATACGGGCGCATCTCGTTCCATCATTCGATCTGATTTAGTCAACAAAGAAGTGAGGCCATTACATGGAGCAAAATTGCGTACGGCGACTGGTGAGGACACTCAAGTCCAAGGAGAAATAACATGTGAAATCGGAAATGGAAATGTCACCGTACTACACAATTTTATAGTGGCAGATATTGTTGATGAGATCATAGTTGGTGTGGATTTCTTAAGCAACCAAGGCATCAAGATCGACATGCAAAACAGGACCATGAGCTATAAGAACATGGATGTGCCACTCAAATTTGGTTACGAGAACAAGTACATCAGTAAGCGGGTACTCGTGGAAGATAGTCAACAAATTCCACCGAAGTCGGAGGCAGTCGTTTGGGCAAGGATTGATGGAGATTATGGGACAAACAAATTGTGGGTTGTCGAGGCAGCAAACAATTCAAAGACGGATATACTAGTAGGAAAAACACTAGCTATGACAAAACAAGATGGACGTATACCGGTAAGAGTACTAAATGAGTTCCAAAGGAGCTATATTGGGACAATGTCAGGAGGTGGAGGTGATTATAAACTGTGAACAGCTCCAGGGAAATGTCTCTACCAGCAACAGTAATCTATCAGATAATATCACGGCGTGGACGAAAGAGCTCGAAAAAGACCACCAGAGTAAGGCAAACCAACTTCTACTAAAGTACTCTACCATATTTGACAAGGATGGCTCCAAACCAGGTCGGACAAATGTAGTGAAGCATCACATTGATACCGGTGACGCGAGACCAATCCGCCAAGCTCCTCGAAGTGTTCCCTTGGCCAAACGCCAAGTGGTAAGAGAAATTATACAAGAAATGAGTGACAGCGGCGTGATCGAACCATCAGCTAGTCCATGGAGCTCACCGGTAGTGCTAGTGAAGATAAAGGATGGAAAAATGCGGTTCTGTGTGGACTACCGGAAGTTGAACGACGTAACGAAAAAGGGCAGCTATCCATTACCCAGAATTGACGATACTCTGGACTCACTATCTGGTACGAAATGGTTCTCAACACTGGACTTGAAAAGCGGCTATTGGCAAGTAGAGGTGAAAGATGAGGATAAGGAAAAGACAGCCTTCAGCATTGGAGAGGGGCTGTGGCAATTTACGGTAATGCCCTTTGGACTATGTAACGCTCCAGCTACTTTTGAGAGACTCATGGATCAAGTATTGAAAGGACTGCATTGGAAAACATGTTTGCATTGTTCAAGAAGGAAGTAAGTTACTTAGGTCACAAGGTTACTACGGAGGGAATTTGCACTGCTAAAGAGAAGATCGAAGCAGTAAAGGATTGGCCAAGACCGAAAAATTTACAGCGTAGCCAGTAGCCTTCATGAGTTGACCAGGAAGAATATGTCATTTGATTGGAAGAAGGAACATGAAGTGGCTTTCCAAACCTTGAAGGAACGGCTGTGCACTGCCCCAATGTTAGCGTATCCAATCCCAGGCTCAACATTTATTTTGGATACAGACGCGAGCGGTTACGCGATTGGAGGGGTTTTGGCACAGATTGTCGATGGGCAGGAGAAGGTAGTGGCGTACTATAGCCGCACAATTGGAAAGCCCGAAAGGAACTATTGTGTAACACGAAGAGAACTACTGGCATTGGTAGAGTGCATCAAACATTTCCACAAGTATCTCTATGGACAGCGATTCAACGTCAGGACAGACCATGCAGCGTTGAAATGGCTTTTGCAGTTCCGTAATCCGGAAGGTCAATTGGCACGGTGGATAGAGCGACTACAAAGTTATGACTTTTCCATAGAGCATCGCAAAGGCAGCAACCACGGCAATGCTGATGCAATGTCCCGGCGACCATGTAACCTTGAATGCAAGCATTGTTCGAAAGCTGAGGCCAAGGAAGATGTTATAGATGTGCGGCTAATGACTATAACATCTACGGACGAATGGAACATGGATCAACTAAGGAAGCATCAGCTAGAGGACCCAGATCTGGTACGTGTGATGCAAGGAATCGACCAAAACGAACGACCAAAACGAGAGGAGATGTCAGCAGAAAGTCCTGTTGCCAAGTCATATTGGGCACAGTGGAACAGTCTGAAATTGGTATCCGGTTGCTTACATAGAGTATGGGAAAGCGAAGATGGTCAATGCGCTCGGAAGCTGGTAGTTGTCCCAAGGAAGAAAATCTCTGATGTTTTGAATGAGCTACATAATGGCCCAAGTGGAGGTCATCTCGGAGTCACGAAAACGTTGGAGAAAGTCAAGCAGAGATTCTATTGGGTTGGTTGCCGGCAGTCGATCGCGGAGTGGATTGCCAACTGTGAGGTGTGCATCAAAGCAAAAGGTCCGAAGTCGAGAAGTCATGGACAGATGAAGCAGTACAACACAGGTGCACCGTTTGAGAGGATTGCCATGGATGTAGCTGGCCCATTTCCTACTAGCAAACTCGGGAACAAGTACTTATTAGTTGTTATGGACTATTTCAGCAAATGGCCAGAAGTTTACCCGATTCCAAATCAAGAGGCAGAAACCATTGCAGAGGTGTTCACTAACAATTGGATAGCGAGGTTTGGTGTACCGATGGAGTTACATTCTGACCAAGGCAGGAATTTCGAATCAGTCGTATTCCAAGAAATGTGCAAGATATTGGGTATTCGGAAAACTCGAACAACTGCATTGCATCCTCAGTCAGATGGCATGGTGGAACGTTA
Source organism: Campiglossa producta (assembly GCA_964058755.1). Classification (NCBI taxonomy): domain Eukaryota; kingdom Metazoa; phylum Arthropoda; class Insecta; order Diptera; family Tephritidae; genus Campiglossa; species Campiglossa producta. The sequence goes on from CAXKVI010000004.1 coordinate 44,409,093, forward strand.
CAATCGAACCTTGGAAGAGCACATGAGGAAAGTAGTGGATAAGTTCCAGAAAGATTGGGATACGCACATCTCCTTGTTCCTGATGGCATATCGCTCGGCAATTCATGAAACAACGGGTCAGACTCCGGCAAAAGTAATTTTTGGGAATGATCTGCGGTTGCCAGCTGACTTGAAGTTTGGGATAAATGCTGATGAAGGAATAAATGCCAGGAAATCCACTAGCATCTTGGAAGAAGAAATGAGAGAAATACACGATCTTGTAAGACAACGGACGAAGATCATGAGTGATAAGATGAAAGCCAGATACGACAAAGCCATCAACTCGGAAGGTTTTAAAGAAGGGGATTTAGTGCTGTTATACAACCCACAACGAAAGAAAAGTTTGTCCCCAAAACTGCAATGTAACTGGGAAGGCCCATATAAAGTAATAAAGCGGATAAATGATGTTGTCTACCGCATACAAACTGTTGGAAGACCACGAAACAAAATGAAGGTGGTTCATCTGGAGAGGCTAGCAACGTTTGGATCGGAAAATGTGTCTGATCGGGACGATCAGACTTAGGTGGAGGGCAGTGTGGCGAATGTTCTCAAGAATCGCTCATCTCCCAACTCTAGCGTATTTCCATCACTAGCGTCACTACCACAACTATAGCTGTGAGCGCGAGAGGCAGGTTTGCGAATATGACACAAAGAGGAGATGACGATAGATAAACGTTTCGAGAACACGGTTGCGCGATTAAACCAGAAATGTGTAGACATTTCTAGGTTGTGAAGCTGCTGTCTGCTAGGGTATATAAACCGCGCAAAGGCAACGCAAATCAGTCAGTTTATTTTGAAGTGTTGTACAGTGAAGTACTGAACAGTAAATTAACCCGCGATATTGTACTACGGTTTTTAGTACTGAATCAAGCGTACTACTTATTAAACAGAATCGGAGTGTTTTATTTAACGTACAGTGATCGAACTCAGGGAAAATAATCAAGGAATTATCGAATTCGTCACAGTATTGTGACGATTTTGATGATGCCTCGACTATTTTCCCTGAGTTCTACCACTGTACGTTAAATAAAACACTCAGATTCTGCTTAATAAATAGTACGCCTTATTCGCTAGTTAATTCGCGGGTTAATACACTATTCATTAATTCACTGTACAACACTTGAAAATATACTGATTGATGTGCGTTGTCTTTGCGCCTTTATATACCCTAGCAGACTTCCGCTTCATCACCTAGAAATGTCGACACATTTCTGGGTTAGGCAATTATTTAGTTTAGCCGTCAACTGCTAATAAATTAGCTAAAATCATGGGAGCGGGGAGGGGGGGGGGGAATTTTGGCATAAGTGCAGAATACATACATTTCGCAAATTAAATCGAAATATCTTTCAAACTGCTTATCGGATTAGAAAATGTTAAATACCACTATTTAGGTAATAAAAATGCCTTTCATTTAATGTATAATACTCCGACCTTTATGTAAAATTTTTATATGAAAACTATGTTTTTTATAAAAAAAACGAATGGAAATGAATAAAACTGTTTAAAAAACGAGAAAAGTTCCATTAACGGTTTTATTAGATGGTAAAATATTGTAGATAATGCAATAAGCTTTCATTTTATACACATATTGCTATATGAAAATGGTGTATTTCCATTATAAAAAGGTAAAAAAAGTAATCGGCTCAGGGTTATTTTTTTTTTTTGGAGTAAAAAACAGGGACTAAAAGTGGTTTAGAAAGGTCTTCTGCACATAAATACCATGGATCCCGCCCATACAGGCAACCACCCGGAGTTGGCATGGCGTAGCCCAGGGTTATTTTTTATAAGCGCGGCCGAAGGCCGCCTACTCAGAAAGGTGTTCTGCACATAAATACCATTGATCCCGCCCATAGAGGCAACCACCCGGAGTTGGCATGGCGTAGCCCAGGGTTATTTTTTATAAGCGCGGCCGAAGGCCGCCTACTCAGAAAGGTGTTCTGCACATAAATACCATGGATCCCGCCCATAGAGGCAACCGCCCGGAGGTGGCATGGCGTATCCCAGGGTTATTTTTTATAAGCGCGGCCGAAGGCCGCCTACTCAGAAAGGTGTTCTGCACATAAATACCATGGATCCCGCCCATAGAGGCAACCACCCGGAGTTGGCATGGCGTAGCCCAGGGTTATTTTTTATAAGCGCGGCCGAAGGCCGCCTACTCAGAAAGGAGTTTTGCACATAAATACCATGGATCCCGCCCATAGAGGCAACCACCCGGAGTTGGCATGGGTAGCCCAGGGTTATTTTTTATAAGCGCGGCCGAAGGCCGCCTACTCAGAAAGGTGTTCTGCACATAAACACCATGGATCCCGCCCATAGAGACAACCACCCGGAGTTGGCATGGCGTAGCCCAGGGTTATTTTGTATAAGCGCAGCCGAAGGCCGCCTACTCAGAAAGCTGTTCTGCACATAAATATCATGAATCCCGCCCATAGAGGCAACCATCCGGAGTTGGCATGGCGTAGCCATCGTAATGGCCATTCTAAAAGAAAATTAAGTATTTGATCGTTTTTGAACGAAATTTGATTTTTTGTTCGCTTTTAGTACATAGTGTGTCAAAGGGTTAATAAAGTATACATTGAATGAAAGGTATTTCGAAAAGAAAATTTAGGAACAAACAATTTTAAAAATCCATTCAGCAGTTTGCAAGATATTTTGAAATGAAAAAAAATTTTTTTTTACCTTTGACCTTGAATATCTTTTTAACCTTCAAGTGCACCAAAAAAGAAAAGTACCGTTAAATTCAGCGTAGAACCCTTTTTCAAGCCCAATTTTTTTTTTTTTTTGGACAAATGTATGTATTCTGCACTTGTTCCGGAATTTTAGTATAGACTCGCACAGCTAGAAAAAAACGGTTTCTTCAGGAGGATAGAGGAGCTTTTTCTGAACACAAATATATAATAGGTGAGGGAATCGTGACGCGTTAGACAGGGTCACTTCGAAATGTATTGCTCTTGGCCGAGTCATTATAAAAAAAACAACCCGGGTCGTTTCGGTACGAAGGGTATTGTACAGGTACAAATACCGTTCTCGCAGAACCGGCAATACGTTACAACAACAAATATATAATCTTAGCGTAAGGAGCGTTATAATTACTGAGATAATGGTTGTTGAAGTTTTGCAAATTTTGCATGGCACTATAGGTAACTAACGCACAATTTTTTAAATTTCACGCATTTTTCCGCATAATGGTACCATAACATTTATGAATTGCATATGATTAACAGAAAATAATATTAATATGTATAAATATTTATCTATTTTCACAAAATTATAAATTTTCACCACATCGCACAGCTATACACAGATATTTCACAACAAATTTGTGGTCAAAGAAGGATGTTGCCACACTTAAACAAAAAATAAAAAAAAAAAACATATTTTTTTAAGAATACTTCACCCAAAAAAGAAAATGCAAAATTTTCACGGTTCACCACCATTCCGCGTAGGCGGCCTTCGGCCGCGCTTATTTAAAATAACCCTGGGCTACGCCATCCCATGTCCGGACGTGTGCACCAACTGTAGCTACCGCCGCAGTGAGTACTTCTGCGTAGTAAACCCATTTGCCAGAGTCCGGACGTGTGCTCTAACCGTGGCTACCGCCACGGTGAGTCCTTCTGCGTAGTACACCCATTTATTTTAGTATAGGTGAGGCTTGCAACCCTATTCAAATACTTAATTGGTGCGCATGAAAAGTATTGTAAGCCCTATTATTTTTTATTAAAATTTTTTGGATGTGGCAACACTCTTTCAATGTCAAAAACAGTACATACATATATATACATACAAAAAAAGCGTGCAAAATTTACTAACTTTAACAACGTTTTACCGGAGAACTATAAACCGCCTGACTCTAAGACCTATATATTTGTGATCTGGAGAACTCCCTCTTTCGTTCCATACCAAAAACAGTCCAAAATTCGTGCGAGTCTAAACTAAATCGCACCCCAAAAAATACGGGGGGAATCCATGGTATTTATGTGCAGAACACCTTTCTGAGTAGGCGGCCTTCGGCCGCGCTTATAAAAAATAACCCTGGGATCCGCCACGGCGCTACTTTTTTTGCACGTTTTTAGGGACAGCCTAATGTAATTACAACAACCACATGAAAACGTGCAACTTTGATTGCAAATATCTCTTCAGAGAAGCAAAATATTAAAAAAGCGCTTCCGGATTCGCAATCCTTGGACCAAACCCCGTCTTTTGAGCTATCGCCCATAATTTTAGCTAATTTATTAGCAGTTTACCCCTAAAGGAAACAAATACCGATGTTTGCAATCAAAGTTGCAAGTTTTCATGTGGCGTTTGTAATTACATTAGGCTGTCCCTAAAACGTGCAAAAACAGTCGCGCCGTGGCAGTAGCCACGGTTATGTCACACGTCCGGACTAGGTATGGCGTAGCCCAGGGATATTTTTTATAAGCGGGGCGAAAGGCCGCCTACGCAAAAAGGTGTTCTGCACATAAATACCATGAATTCCGCTCAAATTTTAGTATCGAACCCGGGTCAATTTTTGGTGTTTTGACCACAACTTTTCACTGAAACAAAAAATTAAAAAATCGCTTCTGGATTCATGATCCTGAGGCCAAACCCGGTCTTTAGCTAATTTATTAGCAGTTGACAGCTAAACTAGACAATTACCCTGGGTTATTCGTGCAACAGTGTTCTCGAAACGTTTATCTATCGTCATTTTGTTTTGTTTGTGTTACATTCGCAAAAATGCGAGCTGCCTCGCCCTCTTTGGCTCTCACGTCATGTACCTAAACAGCTGTAGTTACGTAGTGACCCTAGTGGTGGAAATAAGCTAGTGGTGGGAGATGATCGTCCCGATCAGACACAGGTCCCGATCCAAACGTTGCTAGCCTCTCCAGGTGAACCACCTTCATTTTATTCCGTGGCACTCCAACAGCCTGTATGCGGTAAACAACGTCGTTGTTCGGTTTCACAACTCTGTATGGTCCTTCCCAGGTGCATTGATGCATTGAACTTTTGGAGACACACCTTTTCTCCGTTCTGGTCCGTATAGCAATACTAAATTTCCTTCCAGGAAACCTTCCGATTCTATTGCTTTGTCGTACCTGGTTTTCATGTTTTTGCTTATAGTTCTGGGGAATGGACCAGCTTCATCCAAGGTAATCCGCTCACCCGGTGCATCTGGGATGCACTGCATCCTTCGACCATGACTCGTGGTCCTCAGCATCTTTGCTCTGATGCACTCAACGCATTTGGCAATCCACTCCTTTACCGACTGATCGTTACCAACCCAATAAAATGTACGCGTAATCCTTTCCAAGGTCTTCTTGACTCCTAGGTGACCTCCACTTGGATCGTTATGCATTTCCCTGAGAACATCAGACACTCGCTTCCTTGGAACAACTATAAGCTTCTGAGCGCATTGACCATCCTCACTCTCTCATATTCGATGCAAACAACCGGATACCATTTGTAAACTGTTCCATTGCGCCCAATATGGCTTGGCAACTGGACTCTCCGCTGATATTTATTTTCTTGCTGGTCGTTCGTTTCGCTCAAGCCCTCGGATCACACATGCCAGATCTGAATCTTCCTGTTGACTTCTCCGAATATTCTCAAGCAGGCGTTTGTCTATCGAAGCCGTTGGTCGAGGCCATTGTATGTCATAACTCTATTTCTCAGGTTCATTTGAATGTCTCTCACAGCCAAGAAGTCGACGCCACTGATGAATTCGCCCACAATATCTGCCACTAAGAAGTTTCTTTCACCAGTTACGGTCCGCAACTTTGCATCCTGTAATGGTCCCACTCTCTTATGGTCCAAGTCACTTCGAATGATCGAATGAGATGCGCCAGTATCCACAGTGAGTAACCGCTCCTTATCGTCTACAAATCCTCTAACAGTAATATTATCCAACCAGACAAAACACTCAGATTCTGCTTAATAAACAGTACGCTTTATTCACTACTAAACACCGTAGTACACTATCGCGGGTTAATTCACTGTTCAGTACTTCACTGTACAACACTTGAATATAAACTGATTGATGTGCGTTGTCTTTGCGCCTTTATATACCCTAGCAGACTGCGGCTTCATCGCCTAGAAATGTCTACACATTTCTGGGTTATTCGTGCAACAGTGTTCTCGAAACGTTTATCTATCGTCATCTCCTCTTTGTGTTAATTTCCCAAATATGCGAGCTGCCTCTCCTTCTCTCCCTCTCACGTCATGTACCTAAACAGCTGTAGTTGTCGTAGTGACGCTGGTTGTGGAAATACGCTAGTGGTGGGAGATGAGCGATTCTTGAGAATATTCGCCACAGTATTGTGACGAATTCGATGATAAAACACTCAGATTCTGTTTAATAAATAGTACGCTTTATTCACTACTAAAAGCCGTAGTCCAATCGCGGGTTAATTCACTGTTCAGTACTTCACTGTACAACACTTGAAAATAAACTGATTGATGTGCGATGTGTTTGCGCCTTATATACCCTAGCAGACTGCAGCTTCAAAACCTAAAAATGTCTACACTTTTCAATTCAATTCAATTCGTGCAACAGTGTTCTCGAAACGTTTATCTATCGTCATCTCCTCTTTGTGTCACATTCGCAAATATGCGAGCTGTCTCTCCCTCTCTCGCTCTCGCGTCATGTACCTAAACAGGTGTTGTTGGCGTAGTGACGCTAGTGGTGGAAATACGTTAGTTTTCCCGTACCATTCCCACCACTAGCGTCACTACGACAACTACAACTGTTCAGGTACATGACGCGAGAGAGAGAGAGTGCGAATGTGATACAAAGAGGAGATGACGATAGATAAACGTTTCGAGAACACTGTTGCGCGAATAGCCCAGAGGGGTGTAGACGTTTCTAGGTAATGAAGCTGCTGTTTGCTGGGGTATATAAACCGCGCCAAGACAACGCACTTCAATCAGTTTATTTTGATTATTTTTTACATTACAGGAGTTTGCATCAGACATCGAGAGGTTGGATCATCTAGCAAACGCAGACGCACCAGTGGAATACATCGAGAGGGTGAAAATCCAAAGTTTCATAAATGGAATACGTGACGTGGAGACGAAGCGGGCCACATATGCAAATCCAAAGAGATCATTTGCGGAGACGGTATCACATGCTCTAACTCAAGAAACAGCATCTCTTTTGTGCAAACCAGCGTACAAAGCTCATCGTGTGGAAGTAGAACGACCAGAGTGGGTGGACGCAATCCTAGAAGCATTGAACGAAAAAAAAAGTAATGGCGGCGATATACCAACATGTTATCATAACCTCTAACGAGATTTTTAGCCGAGCTTCTCTTTCCAACTTGTGGTGTGTTGCTTTTTTGAGTTTTTCCTACAAGTTGGCGGGACCTACAGTTTTTTGCCGACTCCGAACGGCACTTGCAAAGCAAATGAATTTTTTGCTGAGAAGCTTCTCATGGCAGAAATACACCCGGAGAGTTTGCCAAACTACTGCCGAGGGGCGACCCCGTTTAGAAAAATTCTTTTTCTAAATAATTTTTGATGTTACTTTTGCCGGGCATCGAACCGCCACGACTTGGTGTAGAAGGCCGAACACTTAACCGCTACACCACGGCGGCCGCCTTTGAACGGAAAGCAACGGAAAAATGAAGCAGCCATTAAATGCTTCAAGTGCGGAAAATCTGGTCATATTGTGCGTCATTGCAACATCGGCTCCATCGGCAATGCAAGTGGACGTAAGGGTAACGCTGGAGGAGATGAGCAAGATGAATGACCCATAGTTTCTGTGTCGCAGGTCGGAGGGAAAGCAAGTAAAGTTACTGTTAGAGGTTTCTTGGACGGAAAAGAGCGGTTACTCACTGTGGATACTGGTGCATCTCATTCCATCATTCGAAGTGAATTGGTCCATAAGAGAGTGCGACCATTACAGGATGCAAAGTTGCGGACCGTAACTAGTGAAAGTAAGCTGGCCCATGGAGAAGTGCGGTGCAAAGTTGTTATTGGGAATGTGACTACATACCACAACTTCTTAGTGGCAGATATTGTGGACGAAGTCATCATTGGCGTCGACTTCTTGGCTGTGAGAGACATTCACATGAACCTGAGAAATAGAGTTATGACATACAATGACCAAGAAGTACCTCTGATCTTTGGACACAACGTTGGGTATTGCACCAAAGGAGTTTCATTGGAGGTGAAACACAGGGAGACTCGAAAGTCAAAGGTACCTCCTCAACCAATGGCTTTGATAGACAAATGCCTGCTTGAGGAAATTCGGAGAAGTCAACAGACAGATTCAGATCTGGCTTGTGTGATCCGAGGGGTTGACCGAAACAAACGACCAGCAAGAAAAGAAATGTTAGCGGCGAGTCCAGTTGCCAAGTCATATTGGGCACAATGGAACAGTTTACGAATGGTATCCGGTTGTTTGCATCGAATATGGGAGAGTGAGAGTGAGGATGGTCAATGCGCTCGGAAGCTTATAGTTGTTCCAAGGAAGCGGGTGTGTGATGTTCTCAGGGAAATGCATAACGATCCAAGTGGAGGTCATCTAGGAGTCAAGAAGACCTTGGAGAGGATTAAGCAGACATTTTATTGGGTTGGTTACGGTCAGTCGGTAAAGGAGTGGATTGCCCAATGCGATGAGTGCATCAGAGCAAAGGTGCTGAGGTCGTCAGTCGGTAAAGGAGTGGATTGCCCAATGCGATGAGTGCATCAGAGCAAAGGTGCTGAGGTCCACGAGTCATGGCCTAAGGAGGCAGTGCAACTCAGATGCACCGGTTGATAGGATTACCTTGGATGAAGCTGGTCTATTCCCCGGAACTATAAGCAAAAACATGAAAACCAGGTACGACAAAGCAATGGAAACGGAAGGGTTCCTGGAAGGAGATTTAGTATTCCTATACGGACCACAACGGAGGAAAGGTGTGTCTCCCAAAGTTCAGTGCAACTGGGAAGGACCAGACAGAGTTGTGAAACGGATCAACGACGTTGTTTACCGCGTACAGGCTGTTGGAATGCCACGGAACAAAATGAAGGTGGTTCCCCTGGAGAGGCTAGCAACGTTTGGATCGGGAAATGTGTCTGATCGGGACGATCAGACTTAGGTGGAGGGCAGTTTGGCGAATGTTCTCAAGAATCGCTCATCTCCCAACTCTAGCGTATTTCCATCACTAGCGTCACTACCACAACTACAGCTGTTTAGATACATGTCGTGAGAGCGAGAGAGGGAGAGGCAGCTCGCGTGTTTAAGGGCCGCTTGCATAAAAGCTGATAACGACTAACCGGAGTTTAATTGACGTATTTTGTATGGTTAGCTGTCAAGTTAATCACCGATTAGGCTTAATCGGCTTTTATGCAAGTGGCCCTAAGAATGTGGCACAAAGAGGAGATGACGATAGATAAGACAGTATTGTGACGAATTCGATGATTCCTCGATTATTTTCCTTGAGTTCGATCACTGTACGTCAAATGAAACACTTAAGGCTTGGTTTCCTCGAAAGCGGTGACGCTATATAGCGCTCGCTATATAGCGGTGAAGTACGTTGTCAAAAATACTGTCATGTAAAAGTAATTGGGTGTAAACTAAGAAGACGGTGAAGTTCACCGTAATGTAATATAGCGGCAAGCATTCAAGCATAGCGGCCGGCATGACGGTGGCAATTTTTCGTCAACGTTCTTTCCCACCGTCATTGTCATAACGGTGAGAAATCTATCAAATATTTCAACCTGATTTACGAAACGCCAGTTTATTTCTTGTTTATGTTTTAAAAAATTCAAAAAATCGTAAAATAAAACAAAAAAACATCAATCAATAAGCTAAATCAACGGTTTAATATAAACAAAGTCCACCGCTTCAATTCTTAGAGTTTACATAAAAGCAGTGTTGAGGGGTGAGCATGTAGCGGTAGCTAGATTGCGGCACCGCTATTCGAGGAAACCAGCCCTTTAGATTCTACTTAATAAATAGTACGCTTTATTCACTACTAAAAACCATAGTACAATATCGCGGGTTAATTCACTGTTCAGTACTTCAATGTAAACACTTCAAAATAAACTGATTCATGTGCATTATCTATGCGCTTTTATATACCCTAGCGGAAATACGGCTTCACCACCTAGAAATGTCTACACATTTCTGGGTTATTCGTGCAACCATGTTCTCGAAGCGTGTATCTATCGTCATCTCCTCTTTGTGTCACATTCGCAAATATGCGAGTCGTCTCTCGCTCCGGCGCCATGTACTTAAACAGCTGTAGTTGTCGTAGTGACGCTAGTGGTGGGAGATGAGCGATTCTTGAGAATATTCGCCACACTGCCCTCCACCTAAGTCTGATCGTCCCGATCAGACACATTTCCCGATCCGAACGTTGCTAGCCTCTCCAGGTGAACCACCTTCATTTTGTTCTGTGGCCTTCCAACAGTTTGTATGCGGTAGACAACATCGTTTATCCGCTTTATGACTTTATATGGGCCTTCCCAGTTACATTGCAGTTTTGCGGGCAAACCTTTCTTACGTTGTGGGCTGCATAACAGCATTAAATCCCCTTCTTTAAAACCTTCCGAGTGGATTGCTTTGTTGTCCGTTGTCTTACAAGGGCATGTATTTCTCTCATTTCTTCCAAGATGCTAGTGGATTTCCTGGCATTTATTCCTTTATCAGCATTTATCTCAAACTTCAAGTCAGCTGGCAGCCGAAGATCATTCCCAAAAATTACTTTGGCGGAGTCTGACCCGTTGTTTCATGTATTGCCGAGCGATATGCCATCAGGAACTAGGATATGTGCGTGTCATCTTTCTGGAACTTATCCACTACTTTCCTGATGTGCTCTTCCAAGGTTCGATTGAAACGTTCCACCATGCCATGTGACTGAGGATGCAGTGCAGTGGTTCGCGTTTTCCGAATACCCAATGTCTTGCACATTTCTTGGAATACAACTGATTCAAAATTCCTTGCTTAGAATGTAACTCAATCGGCACACCAAACCTCGCTAACCAATTGTTAATGAACACCTCTGCAATGGTTTCTGCCTCTTAATTTGGAATCGGGTAAACTTCTGGCCATTTGCTGAAATAGTCCATAACAACTAGTACGTATTTGTTTCTGAATGGACCAGCTACATCCATGGCAATCCTCTCAAACGGTGCACCGGTATTGTACTGCTTCATCTGTCCATGGCTTCTTGACTTCGGACCCTTTGCTTTGATGCACACCTCACAGTTGGAAATCCACTCCGCGATCGACTACCGGCAACCAACCCAATAGAATCTCTGCTTGACTTTCTCCAATGTTTTTGTGACTCCTACTCCACTTGGACCATTATGTACCTCATTTAAAACATCAGAGATTTTCTTCCTTGGGACAATTACCAGCTTCCGAGCGCATTGACCATCTTCGCTTTCCCATACTCTATGGCTAGGCTCACACTGCAATCTACTTCGGCCGTCCGGCAGCAATCACACATCCACACACATGTGTTTTAAATGAGCTCTGCGATTTCACCCGATTTCACCCGAATGTAAACAAACTTTGGCCGCCCGATAAAATAGAACACGCTCGAATTTCTATGTAAGCAACCGGATATCAATTTCAAACTGTTCCACTGTGCCCAATATGACTTGGCAACAGGACTCTGCTGACATCTCCTCTCTTGTTGGTCATTCATTTTGCTCAATCCCTGCATCACACGTACCAGATCTGGATCCTCTAGCTGATACTTTCTTAGTTGATCCATGTTCCATTCGCCCGTAGATGTTATAGTCATCAGTCGTACACCTATAACATATTCCTTGGCCTCAGCTTTCGAACAATGCTTGCATTCCAGGTTACATGGTCGCCGGGACATTGCATCAGCATTACCGTGGTTGCTGCCTTTGCTGTGCTGTATGGAAAAGTCATAACTTTGTAGTCGCTCTATCTCGCGTGGAATCGCTGTCCATAGAGATACTTGTGGAAATGTTTGATGCACTCCACCAATGCCAGTAGCTCTCTTCGTGTTACGCAATAGTTCCTTTCGCGCTTCCCAATTTTGCGGCTATAGTACGCCACTACCTTCTCCTGCCCATCAACAATATGTGACAAAACTGCTCCAATCGCATAACCGCTCGCGTCTGTATCTAAAATAAATGTTGAACCTGTGATTGGATACGCTAACATTGGGGAAGTGCACAGTTGTTCCTTCAAGGTTTGGAAAGCCACTTCATGTTCCTTGCTCCAATCGAATGACATATTCTTCCTGGTCAACTCATGAAGGCTACTGGCTACGCTGGCGAAATTCGGTACAAATCGGCGATAATACGTGTCAATAATACAGTCCAAGGAAACTTCGTAACTCATGTAAATTTTTCCTTCTTGGCCAATCCTTTACTGCTTCCATCTTCTCTTTAGCAGTGCAAATTCCCTCCGTAGTAACCTTGTGACCCAAGTAACTTACTTCCTTCTTGAACAAGGCACACTTTTTGGGACTTAATTTCAGACCGGCGCCAGCTATCCTTTGGAAAACTTCCTCCAAGTTCTTAAGGTGTTCCTCAAAGCTTTTTCCCTGCACGGTGATGTCGTCCAGGTACACCAAACATGTTTTCCAATGCAGTCCTTTCAATACTTGATCCATAAGTCTCTCAAAATTAGCTGGAGCGTTACATAGTCCAAAGAGCATTACCGTAAATTGCCACAGCCCCTCTCCAACGCTGAAGGCTGTCTTTTTCTTATCCTCATCTTTAACCTCCACTGGCCAATAGCCACTTTTCAAGTCCAGTGTAGAGAACCATTTCGTACCATATAGTGAGTCCAGAGTATCGGCAATTCTGGGTAATGGATAGCTGTCCTTTTTCGTTACGTCGTTCAGCTTTCGGTAATCCACACAGAACCGCATTTTCCATCCATTTTCTTTACTAGCACTACCGGTGAGCTCCGTGGACTAGCTGATGGTTCGATCACGCCACTCTTACTCATTTCCTGTATAATTTCTTTTACCACTTGACTTTTGGCCAAGGGAATACTACGAGGAGCTTGGCGGATTGGTCTCGCATCGCCGGTATCAATTTGATGCTTCAAACATTGGTTCGACCTGGTCTGGAGCCATCCTTGTGAAATATGCTAGAGTACTTTAGTAGAAGTTGTTTTGCCTTATTCTGGTAGTCATCTGAAAGATTAATGTTGCTGGTAGAAACATTTTCCTGGAGCTGTTCACAATATATAACCACCTCCACCTCCGGACATTGTCCCAATATAGCTCCTTTGGAAAGCTTTATCGTCGATCTGAACTCATTTAGTACTCTTACCGGTAAACGTCCGTCTTGTTTTGTCATAGCCAGTAATTTTCCTACTAGTATATCCGTCTTTGATTTGTTTGCTGCCTCTACCACTCACAATTTGTTTGTTCCGTAATCTTGCTGTGTTTCCTTTCAAAAAGGTTTTCAAATTGATGCGGTTTATACAGACTTCTCAAAGGCCTTTGATAGGGTATCGCACCGAATTCTTTTAGCTAAACTTGAAGCCTTAGGATTTCACTCACATTTTCTAAATTGGATATCTTCTTACAAACATAACCGAAAGTGCGTCGTGCGCCAGTGGTGTGTACGTAATCGCTTATTTCTCAATATTGCTAAATGTCACTATACCTCTTATTCAAGAGTTCCACCTAGTGTCACTTCGACGTACTGTTTTTCGGATGTTATGCTTATGGAAGTTAATGAGTTTAAAGACTTGGGTGTCTATTTCGACCCTAAGCTGAGTTTTGCTACTCACATAAATTTCATTATTACCAAAGCGTATGCGATGCTGGCTTTTATACGGCGCAACTGCTGGTCGTTTTCCGACCCCTATACTCTTAAGTTATTGTACTCGTCTTTGGTAAGATCCAGGCTGGAATATGCAGTTTTTATCTGGCGGCCTTATCAAGACGTTAACATTAATAGATTGGAGTCAGTCCAGAAGAAATTTGTGCGGTTTGCTTTGAGACGGATGAACTTTATAGAACCCCTCCCGCACTATCGTAGTCGTTGTTTGCTAATAAATCTCATGTCATTGCAGTCGAGGCGCGTTCTGTTGTCGATGTGCGTAGTTTATGACATCATTACAAACTCAATTGATTGCTCTTATCTTCTCATGAAAATTCATTTTAATGTACCCCCTCGGATTCTTCGTAGTTATGAAAGGTTTTATGTGGGTGTTGCTAGAACAGTTTATGCAATGAACGCTCCTCTACGAAGGACACTTTCTGAATTGAATGATTTTTCTCTCTCCGTGGGATTTGATTTTTGTTTTACAAAGTTTACTTTTAAGAGCCTACTGATAAGATACTTATCACAACCTTTGGTTTAAGATTATGTTAAGCTTTTTTTTTACAATCTTTTTTATACAATCTGTAAACTTCTGGTTTGTTGATTTTTAATAAATAAATAAATAAATAAATAAATAATCTCCATCAATCCTTGCCCAAACGATTGCCTCCGACTTCGGTGGAATTTGTTGGCCCTCTTCCACGCGAATCCGCTTACTGATGTACTTGTTCTCGTAACCAAAATTGAGTGGCACATCCATGTTCTTAGAGCTCATAGTCCTGTTTTGCATGCCGATCTTGATGCCTTGGTTGCTTAAGAAATCCACACTGACTATGATCTCATCAACAATATCTGCCACTATAAAATTGTGCAGTACGGTGATATTCCCAATTGCAATTTCACATTTTACTTCTCCTTGGACTCGGGTGCCCTCACCAGTCGCCGTACGCAACTTTGCTGCATGTAATGGCCTCACATCTTTGTTGACTAAATCATATCGAATGATGGAATGAGATGCGCCCGTATCAACAGTCAGTAAACGCTCCTTTCCGTCCACGAGTCCTCCAACAGTAACATTACTCGACTTCCTTCCGATCTGTGAGACAGAGATTATGGGGCATCCAATTGCGGGAGCCAGCCTACGCCCCTCGCGGCTGACTCTTTTTAGTTTAACGGTTGGTTAGATTGGGAGACTTGCTCATCTCCGTCAGCCTTGCGCTTACGTCCGCCTGCATTACTGGAATTATTGGATCCCGATGCGAAATAACGTGCAATGTGACCAAATTTTCCGCACTTGAAGCATTTAATGGCAGCTTCATTTTTCTGTTGCTTTCCGTTCAATGCTTCTAGGATTGCGTCCACCCATTCTGGTCGTTCTAATCCCACACGATGAACTTTGTACGCTGGCTTGTACAAAAGAGATGCTGTTTGTTGAGTTAGAGCATGTGATACCGTCTCCGCAAATGATTTCTTTGGATTTGCATAGGTGGCTCGCTTAGTCTCCATTCCACGTTATTCCATTTATGAAACTTTGTATTTTTAGAGTACACGGAGAGGGTACTCTACAGGAGCATTCGCGTTTGCTAGGTGCGCTAACCTCTCGATGTCCGATGCAAATTCTTGTAAAGTCTCATTGGGTTTCTGGCATCGATTATGTAGCTCTATTTGGTAAATCTGCATCCGATGCTCGCTACCATAACGTCTCTCCACAGCACCCATCAATGCTTCATAGTTGCTTCGTTCGCCATTAGGAATATTCTGTAAGATTTCGGCTGCGGCCCTTTCAATGCTATGAAGAGTGCAGCGACTTTGTACTCACCGCTCCAGTTATTCAACGACGCGGTCTTCTCAAATTGTAGCTTAAACACCTTAGTGCGATTCAGTAACTGTTTTAACCACATTTGCTGACGATAAATTCTTTATCACATAATTTTAACACATTTGCTATCCATTAACTTTTATCACCTGTCGTTATCGTTTGAATAAACGATAATTTGTCGCGGTATTCGTTGGCGTGTTTAAATTTTTAATTGAAGTGTTTTCTGTTTTTATTAAAAGTTTTATAATAAAAAAACATAAAAAGATGGCATTTGAGTTCGTAGCATACGACTTGTCCGAAAATGTTGAAAATTTTGCGACGGTAGATCGGCGTTTCCTCAGAGACTCGGACAATCCCTTTGAGCTTGGGGCATCCGAGTTAAGAAAACTGTACCGGGTGAGTCCGAAATTGCGACGGGCGTTGCCGAACGGCTGGATGCCTACCTTAGAAGTCAAATGATCACTGCATGTTCGGTAGAAAAACAGGTAATACTTATTATTACATACAGAAATTAGGCATTTTCTGGAGTATGTTTTATCTTTCAAGGTGTTGTGTGCACTACGGTCTTACGCCACTGGATGCTACCAACGGACTGTAGGGGAACAGTGGGGCATCTCAATGAGCCAATCCTCCATAAGCCGGTGCATCCACCGAGTAACCGACGCCATCAACGCCAAAAGGTTTTTTAAGGAAATTAAATTTCCCATGACGCAGGCGCAATGGCAAGCTGCGAAAGACTTTTTAGTTCAGCGCCTGCACAATTCGTTGCCGGCACGATAGGGGCGATCGATTGCACTCATATATCGATTCTAGCCCCAAAAGTGCACGAGGAAGCATATGTGAATCATCATGGGTACCACTCGTTAAATGTACAAATGGTAAGTTTATTTAAAAACATTTTGTGCCGTTACGTAGTACCGTTATGTGGACAAAATTATAATACCCTTGTACTAGTACGCTGGGTATAAAAATAACAGCTATTTATATACATCGACAATTTTCTAAATTTTATGGTAGATATCTGACCCAAGCCTAAACCGAGCCAAACTGAAGGTACTCCAAAATTTAGGTACAACGAGGCGCTATGCAAAGCAAGGTGTCCCATCGAGAGATTGTTTGGCGTCCCTTCGTTTGGCCGACCATGCAAACGACGTTGGTAACATCAACGTGGCCTTGGACCCAGGGACGGATGACAGTTCTGACAACATAAGTTCAGTATCTCCCGCTGGAAAGCGTGTCCAAGATAGGCTAATAAGTACTTTTTTCGTGAATATATCGCATATTATATTTCATAGACTTAAAGCTGCTTTGCACGGGTCGACTTCCTGTGCGATGGATCGGCGCTCCATCGTACAAATAGCGGTCAAACGTAAAAAAATCGAATAGGAAATCGACTAAACTTTTTTCAGTTTATATTCAGAAAGTTACAATTGATATCCAGAAAGTTCCATTAGTTGTTCAGAATATTACAATTGAAATTCAGAAAGTTACAACTCAAATTCAGAAAGTTAGATTCACATAAAAAAAATTTCAAATGCAGAGTACAGAGAAATTTTCTGAATATGAACTGTAACTTTCTGAATATCAATTGTGATTTTCTGAATATGAAATAGAAATCCTGAATATGAATTGTAATTTTCTGAATATAAACTGAAGCAGTTGTAGTGTTAAGCAGCCAAACAAACCAAATTATATGACATATAGTAACTTTAATTCAGTCCTCATAATCCGTTTTAATATGATGACAAATATTGAGTTAGGCTACGCAAATGATTTGTCCTGTGTATGTAAAAAAGTGGTTTACCCCGTTTCGTGGTTAAAATCAATCTGAAGACTTTATTCAAATCTTGATTATATTTATTACATGGTTGGCCAGTGCCTTGCTTAAGCTAGTTCTCTTAACTTAGTTCTCTTATTCTAATAATTATTCTCTTACTCTAATTCTTATTCTCTAGCGGACAGCTGCAAGCTGTCCCTACAAGAATGTGACAAAGCTAATGATTTCCGGGAATTTAGCATGCAATGCCTTCTTGCGTGGGCGGACTCATTTTAGTCATATTACGCTTAGCCTTTAACAGTTGAAAGAATGTGTGGGATGGCGAATTGGAGTTGTTTAGAATTTAAAGCGCATCTTATAGGATGCATTGTTTATTCACGTGGCCGAATAATTCTTTGGAATTTGTGATGTATTGTGGAAAACAAAAGTATCAGCTTGACTTCTGTTGCTGCAGTTAACTACTCCCCCCTTAAAGAAAAGTCGTCCTCGACTTTTTTAAGTTTTTCTTGAAAAGATTTAATTGCCTTCTTAAGCTTCCAGCTGCCTGGTTTTTTCGCCTTCGAGATATAATTTTGAAAATCACCAAAATGAGTGCAATGATAACTTCTGCAGAGAAGAGCAGGTTATAAATGGAAACATGCAATGAAATTTTTTTATTAAGGGTTTCTATATGGATTAGATTTTCGAAATGAAGTTCTTGAAGAACGGGCAAGAAGAGATTTTTTATATATTCAGTTACGTTAACCCTATGTGCCAATGGGTTTTCTGGGTTAACGTAAATCTGTTGTTCCCTATTTCTAAAAAGCGTTTTATTAATTTTAACGGTATCTCTAAATGTTACAAGGTAAGTACCAATAATATGTATGGGTTGTTTATTGGGAATTTGTATGGTTGCTATAGCGTCATTTACAATAAGGACCCCGTCACTGACTAAAGATATGGGCTTTAAGTATGCAGTTATTTCTGAGCAATTTGCTTCATACGTATTTAAAAGATTTTTAAGACAGTTATTACCGGATTCTCTAAGCTCCTGACAAAAAATAGTGGTGCTTTGATTGTTACAGTTTTTCAATATTTTATAACTATTTTGACATTTGGCAACTAACTCGGATTCAAAATTGATTATTCTATTGTTATGATATGGGAAACGGGATAGATTGAAGTTGCATTACATAGGTACTTAATCATAGGGAATTTTGAATTATCTTTGTGAGGTGGGTTTTGTCGAGGCTGAGGTGAGCTCAGTCATTACAGAGTCGAGTAGAGGTCCCACGAACCCCTACCAAATAATAACACGATTAAGTTTTGGTATTGATGTATAACACGGCGGACACACACCCACGATACGGCTTTGGCCTGTATTCCGACAGCTTTGATCGACGAGAGGGGAGAGCAGAGAGGCACGAGGAGGAATTATAGGCGGAGTAGCGGAAGAGCTAGCAGCGATGGGGCGTAGGTCCAACGGTGTACGGTACGAAGTCGGTCTTGATTGTCCCAGGCGGGTGACTATCCTTGCTTACCAACGAGCGGAGTGCTTACGGATTACAGCTTCAGGACGGTTGCGGCGGTGATCGACGGTGGCGGTGATTCGGCGGCTTATAACGATCCGGTTCTATCGAGCGTTGGTGTGGTAGGGGATTGCTGCCCTATCTGGCGTATACCTATAAGAGTATCCTGGGTTATTGCAGGTCGGCTATTAACATGGTTGTGGGGGAAGGGGGGGGATTCTATACTCCCCTCAGAATGCTTCGGACTGGAGTCCTAGCGTTCCTGAGTGGTGTGCTGGCGTCCCCCTTTGCATTGCACCTGGCACCTTAATCAGGGAGCGGAGGAATGTGTCATTCCCCGGCTACCCTGTCTAATATGACCACGCGCAACGCCACGCATACCTAAATACTCGCTGGGGGCCTCCTTACTCCCCTCAGAGAGCTTCGGACTGAAGTCCTAGCGTTTCTGAGTGGTGTATTTGAGTTCCCCTTTGCATTTGGCTCGGCACTTCAATCAGGCACGGGGGAGTCGTATTCCACGGCCACCCGGTATGAAGTGTCCGCGCCTAATACCACCACTACTACTACTACTACTACTACCATTACTATCCTACTATTATTTATCAGGCCTGGATTTCCCTACGGGGATGGTTAGGACTAGTCCTGAACTAATCCCGAGGGGAAATACCCGTGCCTATACCTCCTTAGGGATTGGTGGGGAGAAGACCCTTCACTAATCCTGATGGATTTTTAAAATTGCCCTTGGCGGAGAAGGGAGTTCCATGAGCCAAGGTGGCTCTTGGGGAGTCTCCCCGCTTGCCGCGGGCCCCTTTGATACCCTTTGTAGGGAAGGAAGTTGTTCACTCCAGCTTACCTATAAGAGTATGATATTTGGTGGCGTAATTCGCCATTCATGCTACTAAAGGAATAAAGCGAAAGAGAATTCTAATTGTCAGGTACGCGAGTGAAAAATGTCAGGCATATTGCTGGCATGCATTTTTATATACCTGGCATGCGAGTATGTGTGGTTGTTCGCTGCTGGCTTTGGTATGCTGTGTGTGGGTGGTTGTTCGCTGCTAGCTTTGGTATGTTATGTGCGGGTGGTTGTTCGCTGTGTTTGGTGATCGCGTGGCCTATGATGTGTGCGGAGGGGAAAGGAGTTAACTTATGGGGATTATTGTGACGTGGCATTTTGTTACGTTACAGTCCCCCTCCCACTTAAGGAAAAGAAAAAAAACGAAAAAAAAGAAAAGCAACTTTTGCTTCGGTATTCAGGAGTTTGTGGCCATGTGGCCTGCACTACCTAGGACTAAGTCCCGGTATCATTTACCACCTTGGCGGTGGCTCGGCCGTCGTGAGTGTGTGTTTGTGTGGTGGGTGTATTTATTAAAAAAAAATCTTCTTTTCTTGTTTTCAATTTTTCGTTACAATGTTTGTACATATATGTTTATACATCTAATTATGAAAGTAGTTACTTATAATTAATTCGACCATGTGCAGTTGTTAATACAATAATTGTGTAGGATTTTTGGTTTTTATAATTTATAAACTTAAAATATATATATATATATATATTTTTTTTTTTTGTTAATTTATAAATTTTTCAAAAATATTATATTTTAAAAAATTAAAATTTTTTTTCTCTTCTCTTTATCCCTAGTATTAATATAAGGTAATAATTAATTCAAAAATAGGACAATAATTGTGTATAGTATTGGTATAAGTTACAATATAGTATACATACATAGTATATCAGTATAAATTAATATAAATTGGCATTACTCTTTGAATTTTAGCAGCCGCTTGTGACCTGCGATCTTCACCATTGCGTGGTCTGCGTCCATTTGGGTGCAGTAAATATTTTGCTTTCCATACCGGAAGTGCCATCGCTTTGTACCGGTTTTTGGTCGTTTTAGTTGCCCAATTTTTTCGAAGATACGATTTGCTTCGTCTTCCCCGATTTCTTTCTTGCCCGCATTCTCTCTTGTGTGAACTTCAATTTTGTTTTCGTCCCTGTTGCTATTATCGCTTGGAGGTTGTACTGGTGCCGGATCGACTGGGCATTCGCTTATGCTTAGCAGCGGATGCGTGGTTGCTGACAATTCGGGGTAAAGCGGTGGGCCGTGAAAAATTTGCACTCTTTGAATTTTTGCTCTATTTCGTGGCCATGGCCTTGCTTCGAACGGGGGGCACCATTTTTTACCCTTTGTGGTGAATCTGGTGGTGCTGGTTGACGCATTTCTGTGATGCTGTTGTCGTTCTTCTGTAATGATACAAATGGACATAGATGTTTGTGGTGTTAGTGTTTGGTCGTGTCGATCTGAGGTGGGCGTCCGTCGTCGTACGGTTTCAGGTCTTGTAGGTGCATGTGCGCTTTTCGTTGATTGAGCTGCTCGGAATGTTTTAGCAAAACCGTGTTGGATGATATGTATTTTTCTACTATATAGGGGCCGGAGAACTTCGGAGCTAGTTTTTGAGCGAATTGGTTTACTGCGGACGAGAGTGGATGCTCTCGTTTCATTACTTTTTCTCCAATTTTTGGTTTTCAAGGCCTGCGGCGTAGGTTGTAGTATTTTTTCTGTGTTTCAGCTGCTTTAGCCAAATTCTTCTTGATTTCTTCCCAAAGTTCGGTTATGATTCGGGACGCTGTAGGGGGTTCTTCGGGTACTGCCCCTTCAGAGCGCATTTGTTGTGTTGCCACCATAATTCGCCCAAAATTTATTTCTGCTGGTGATGATTGAGTCGCTTCATGGTGCGCGGTATTCATGGCGAAGAAATTTGTGGGATTTCCTTGTCCCAATTGCGGTGATCGGTTTTGGTGCGCTGTGCTATCATGGTCTTAATTACCCTGTTCGCTCTTTCCGTCGGATTTTCGTGGGGTGCATATGTGGCTGTAAATTTGTGTGTTATTCCATGTTCCTTGAGAAACGAAGTCAGTGATTTTCCCACGAATTGTCTACCATTGTCGCTGAGAAAGACCTTTGGGCACCCAAACCGGTATATTACTCGTTCCTGTAGAGCGTTGATAACGCTCGCTGTGGTTGCTTGTCGTACGGGTATTAGTTCTACCCACTTGGAAAATTTGTCTACAAGGACCAGTAGGCAGGTATTCCCTTGCTTGGATCGCGGCTTGGGTCCTACGAAGTCTGCCGTAACGATTTCCCATGGCTTTGAGCATTGCATCGTGGCCATTAATCCTGCCGGGCGGCGTTGTTCAACTTTGTATTCGGCGCAGCGGTGACATTACTTCACGTATTTGAGAACGTCGCGGTACATTCCTGGCCAATAATAATTTTGTTGCGCTCGTTTTAGGGTCTTCTTGACCCCAAGATGCCCTGGGGTGGCTGAATCGTGTAATTCCTTGAGGATGTTGTTTTTGTGGTTGGGGGCGATACAAAGCTTCCATTGCGGCGAACAGTCGAGCTTATTGCGCGGCTTGATGTGTTTAAACAGACGGCTATCGACGATCTGATAATCGGGGTGACGGTGTGGACTTTGTAGTATTTTGGCCCATTTATTTTTGTACCAGTCGCTGTCGGCGTTATTGGTGATACACATGATGTCTGCTTCGTCGTCTTGGATGGGTAGTGGGCATCGGGATAGTGTATCTGCCACTGTATTTAATGCCCCTTTACGGTATTCGATGTCGAGGTTGTATTGCTGCAGATCTAGCGCCCACCGGGCCAATCGTCCTGAGGGGTTTTGAAGTGAGTGTAACCACTTTAAGGAGTGATGATCGGTAATGACAGTAAATTTATAACCCTCCAAATATGGTCTCATTTTACGGATGCCCCACAGTACTGCCAAGCATTCTTGTTCGGTGGCCGAGTAACGTTTTTCGAGGTCTGTCAAGCTTCGACTTGCGTATGCAATTACCCTTTCTTGTTCCGAGTGGCGCTGGAATAACACGACCCCTAAGCCTTCCCCGCTAGCATCGGTTTGGAGGAAGAAGGGGTGGCTGAAGTCTGGGCAGCACAATACGGGAGCGCTAGTAAGTTTGTCCTTCAGTTTGTTAAACGCATCCTCTTGTGGTTTGTTCCATTCCCAGCGCTGGCCCTTCTTCAGCAGCTGATTAAGCGGTGCGGCAATGGTTGAAAACTCGGCTACGAAGCGGCGATACCATGAAGCGAGGCCGAGGAATCGGCGTAGTTGTCGAATATTTAGTGGTGCAGGCATCTCGCTCACTGCCGATGTTTTGGCTGGATCGGTGTGAATCCCTTGGTTGCTGACGATGTGCCCCAGATAATTTAGCCTCTGCTGTACAAAACTACATTTTTCGAAGTTTATCTGCATATTGTTCCGCTTAAGTCGTTCGAAAACCTCACGTAAGTTATGAATATGCTCTTCGAATGTGTCTCCCAAGACGATTATGTCGTCCAGGTATGCGAATACCTTTGGCTGAAGTTCAGGGCCTAGGACCGCGTCAAGGGCGCGCTGGAACGTGGCTGGAGCAGAATGAAGCCCAAAGGGCATGACTCTCCACTGGAAGAGCCCGCGACCGGGGACTGTGAAGGCGGTATATTGTCGGGAGTTCTTAGCCATCGGTACTTGCCAATACCCGTTTTTCAAATCGATGGTGGATATGAACTTTGCTTACTTCAGTTGGTCGAGGATTGCCCCAATCCGAGGTAGTGGGTATGCATCCGGGATGCTAGCGTTGTTAAGTTGACGGTAGTCGATGCACATTCTCCAATTACCTTGCTTCTTGCGCACCAGGACGATCGGCGAACTGTACGCGCTTTTTGATGGCTCGATACGTTTTGAGGCCAGTAGCTCATCAACCTCAGCATTAATAACTTGTTGAATCGCTGGGTTCCTCGGATAATATCGCTGTTTTAGCGGTTGATCATGTTTCAGCGATATTACGTGTTCTGCTGCCTTGCTGGGACCACTTATCTCCGCGAACATCTTTGCATAGTGGTCTAGGAAATCTGTAAGTTGGTTGTTTTGGTCTTCGTCTAAATGCTCCCTCTCTGACACGGCGTTAAGTTTGGCGATCGTGGTGTTTTCGGGTGCCGTGGCCGCTGGCAATAAGCGTCCATCCAATGTAAGTGTGAGCTTCCGTTCCCTCAGGTAATCCATCCCTAAAATCATTTGTTCTTTTGTCGTTGGAGAGTATGGTTACTTGATAGGTGTAAGAGCTGACGACACATGTCCTATCTGCAAGTTGTACGTTGCGGACGCTGGGTGTGCGCGGAATTCTCTTTGTATCGAGATACTCCCTTACCGTGTCGTCTACGTAGGTGAGCGTGGCGCCCGTGTCTACTAAGGCTACAACGCTTAACCCTTCGATCGCGAGTTGAACGTAGTGGCGACCGTCGGCTTTTCTACCCGGTGCTTGTGCGGTATCGGTCGCTGAGGGTGATAGCCTCCCGTTCTGAACTCTCGAAAGTAGCCGGCGGTTGTTGTGTTACACTGACAATTTCGGTACAAAACGTTGTCCCGGCCACATCTAGAGCAAAATAGGCTATACGCTCTTCTACATCGGTAGCGCCAAGTGTCCCCGCTCCTTACATCTCCAGCAGCATTCCTCTCGGCTATATGGTTCGGTCAGTGGTGATAAATAATGTGCTGGTTGCCTGCTTTGCCTGGTGGCTTCTAATTGGAGCAGCTCAAATTCGTCGGTGAGTTCCATCAGCTCTTCGATGGTGTTTAACTCGCTGCGTTTAGCAAATAGCCGATATTCGACACGAAGTCCGTCGTAAATACGCTCAAGGTGGTTATCTCGGTTCATGATTGGGTGTTGCCGTATCAGCGTTTGCATGGCGAGGATGTAATCCTTTGCTTTCTCTCGTCCCTGTTGCTTCCTCTGGCGGATGGCGTCTTCCAATTGATGTAGATGCCGTCTGGGTAGGAAGAACTGTTCGACCGCTGTACGAAATTCCGCCCAAGAATGTATCTCAGCTTTGCGTACACGGAACCATTGCAAAGCCTTTCCGCGCAAAGCTTCTGGCAGCGTCGGGAGTAATTTATCTAACGGGATTTTGTAACATTCCGCCAGCTCCTCAATCCTCTCCAAAAATTCATATAGCGACTCTCCCCCCGTAAAGTGGATGTCCCAGCGGCGGACGGTGTTCATCACTTCGGTGTCGCTGAAATCAGTACGGGGTGGTGCTGCTCGTGGGTTCTCTTTGGTTGTCATTACTTCCTTGTTGACTATTCCAGTGTGGGGTGCTGCCGTACCGGGCCTCCCTCCGTTGCTTTCTGCTGGAGCACTGACGTGGATAGTGGGGATCGGTTCGGATGGCGTTTTGACCTGGCTGTTCTCTTCTGCCTTAATTTCATCTTCTACTTCCTTTAAAAGGTCCTCAGTTGATTTGCGGCTCCGCTTTGCCTTTACATAGGTACTAAGCGCCTGACGTAGGCCCTGTGGTTTCTACATTCTTCGACCAGTCTCTCCTTCTTAAGTGAGTATATCCAATTCAAACTGTCGACATTCAATAGGTTTGTGTCGGTATCTGATTGTTGTTGTTGCGTGTTCTGTTGACCCTCCCCAACCGTGTTGGTGGTTATAGTTGGATTTCCACTATCGCCGGTGGAGATGGGTCCCTGCTCGGGCGCCATTTGTAAGGTGGGTTTTGTCGAGGCTGAGGTGAGCTCAGTCATTCCAGAGTCGAGTAGAGGTCCCGCGAACCCCTACCAAATAATAACACGATTAAGTTTTGGTATTGATGTATAACACGGCGGACACACACCCACGATACGGCTTTGGCCTGTATACCGACAGCTTTGATCGACGAGAGGGGAGAGTAGAGAGGCACGAGGAGGAATTATAGGCGGAGTAGCGGAAGAGCTAGCAGCGATGGTGCGTAGGTCCAACGGTGTACGGTACTATCCTTGCTTACCAACGAGCGGAGTGCTTACGGATTACAGCTTCAGGACGGTTGCGGCGGTGATCGACGGTGGCGGTGATTCGGCGGCTTATAACGATCCGGTTCTATCGAGCGTTGGTGTGGTAGGGGATTGCTGCCCTATCTGGCGTATACCTATAAGAGTATCCTGGGTTATTGCAGGTCGGCTATTAACATGGTTGTGGGGGAAGGGGGCGGGGGATTCTATACTCCCCTCAGAATGCTTCGGACTGGAGTCCTAGCGTTCCTGAGTGGTGTGCTGGCGTCCCCCTTTGCATTGCACCTGGCACCTTAATCAGGGAGCGGAGGAATGTGTCATTCCCCGGCTACCCTGTCTAATGTGACCACGCGCAACGCCACGCATACCTAAATACTCGCTGGGGGCCTCTTTACTCCCCTCAGAGAGCTTCGGACTGAAGTCCTAGCGTTTCTGAGTGGTGTATTTGAGTTCCCCTTTGCATTTGGCTCGGCACTTCAATCAGGCACGGGGGAGTCGTATTCCACGGCCACCCGGTATGAAGTGTCCGCGCCTAATACCACCACTACTACTACTACTACTACTACTACCATTACTATCCTGCTATTATTTATCAGGCCTGGATTTCCCTACGGGGATGGTTAGGACTAGTCCTGAACTAATCCCGAGGGGAAATAGCCGTGCCTATACCTCCTTCGGGATTGGTGGGGAGAAGACCCTCCACTAATCCTGATGGATTTTTAAAATTGCCCTTGGCGGAGAAGGGAGTTCCATGAGCCAAGGTGGCTCTTGGGGAGTCTCCCCGCTTGCCGCGGGCCCCTTTGATACCCTTTGTAGGGAAGGAAGTTGTTCACTCCAGCTTACCTATAAGAGTATGATATTTGGTGGCGTAATTCGCCATTCATGCTACGAAAGGAATAAAGCGAAAGAGAATTCTAATTGTCAGGTACGCGAGTGAAAAATGTCAGGCATATTGCTGGCATGCATTTTTATATACCTGGCATGCGAGTATGTGTGGTTGTTCGGTGCTGGCTTTGGTATGCTGTGTGTGGGTGGTTGTTCGCTGCTAGCTTTGGTATGTTATGTGCGGGTGGTTGTTCGCTGTGTGTGGTGATCGCGTGGCCTATGATGTGTGCGGAGGGGAAAGGAGTTAACTTATGGGGATTATTGTGACGTGGCGTTTTGTTACGTTACATCTTAAATTTACTATTAATCAATATATCATTAATACTTACACTGTAGTTTTCGGTATTAAATATAAAATCTATTTCGCTACTATCTAAAATTACTGCGTTTATTACATTTGCTTTAGCTAGTGCTATTGAAAGTACTGTAGTTTCCAAATCTTCTATTATAGCTTTTGTTCTGCTACTTATTAATTGAAAAAGATTGAGCGCTTTACTCTCAGAAAATTTAGTATTCGTGGTTAGTTTGTTTACTGCGTCCGTTAGTTTATTTATTTGGTCTTGTATTTTTGTATTGATTACTATTTGGTCATTGTTATTCTGTAATATTATTTCTGTTCTAGTCCTAAGTTCATTAAAGTCGTCAAAGTCAGGGGTGCCAGCAATAACTTTCAGTGCCGTGCCCAAAAAGTTAAGGCTGCGCGAGTGTCTGTGGTGAATTGTTATTGTATTTAAAAGTCGGTCTATTTGTTCCAAGTCGACTTCCAAAAGTTTCTTCAGTGAAATTTGAGTGAGATATGTCAGTAAACTTTCTGTCTCTTGTTGTAGTTGTTTGTATTTTGTTAAGTTAGTTAAGTGTGCGAACGGAGTGTAGTCGTCAAAAATTGCCACACGCCCTCCGGTAACAGGAATGTATTGTGATGTTGAATAATTTATAGTTTCGCCAAGCACTCCTGGCATAAGCAAAATGCTGAAAAAAAATGGGAAATACAAAAAAATTTCCTTTTTTGCTTGAAAGAAGGGGAAGGGAAAAAAAAAATTTTCCTTTATTATTTATTATTTTACCGTAAATTATTTTTATCAACTTTTCTACTATCTATTAGGACAGCTGTTCCCAAATCCTTCTGCACTTTCCTCTCCCCAAATACCTTATCAAACTTATTACCTAATCTTTTGTTTCTTCTTACAAATACGACATCACCCTCTTCAAAATTTCTTTTTTCCGCTGTAGTGCGCTTTAATAGCTTCTCCTGCGCTGCTTTAAGTTTACCTTTAATTTTATTTAAAAAGTCGTTTATTATATCAATAGGTTTAGCACCCGTGACAGAGTGATATGTTTCGTTATATTTTAGTGTGGCTACCATAATTAAATCGATTGTATCCACAATCCCCTGCTGAACCCTGACGCAGCGCGCAATTTCCATCAAGGTCGAGTGGAACCGCTCCACTTTCCCATTGCTCTTGCTATGAAGAGGTGGCACGAAGAATTGCTCAGCATCAAAGTGATTTTTCAATAAGCTCTGAATAGCGTTTGCTTGAAAGGCTTTTTCGTTGTCTGAAACTATTAATTTGGTTTTCTTGAATCTACCAAGTATTTGGAAAAGGGCATTTTTAATGTCAATGAGATTTCTCGATGCGATTGGGATCACCGTAGCAAACTTCGAAAACTTATCAATGCAAGTCAAAAATGTTGCTTGTCAGT
The DNA here is from genome assembly GCA_964058755.1 of Campiglossa producta. Lineage (NCBI taxonomy): Eukaryota > Metazoa > Arthropoda > Insecta > Diptera > Tephritidae > Campiglossa > Campiglossa producta. The sequence continues at coordinate 44,437,384 of CAXKVI010000004.1, forward strand.
GGAGAAAATATCGATATGTAATCGATATGTATCGGGAATGGGAGTCTGTCCAATAACATTTCCAGCGGGTCTTCTGTTGTATTTATTTTCCATGCAGGTTCTGCAGTTTTTTACAACGGAATTCAGCAACTTTTTCATATTCGGGAAATAATAGCTTTCCAGCAATTGTTTGAAATTTTCGTTTACAGACCTATGTACTCGGTTGTGTTCACAGTTTGCTACTTCAATCTGGTCATTCGGATTCGTAAGATCGATGACCATTTTGTTCGTATGAACAAACTTAACTGATGGGAATGTTTCCCCGACACGATGCTGTATTTTTGCAAGAGTGGGGAGTTCACAATAAATTGCGTTTACCACCTTAGGGCTGATGCTCGTTTTTAGAGCTGTAAATACATATTCTATATTATTAAATTCGACTGTATGTCGAACGTACTTCTGGAAAAAAATTTTAGTCCTTTAGCAATTTGAAGTTCCCTCAGTCAGGATAATCTGATTCCTAAACTGATTCACAGGGAAATTGATTGACTTTATTATATTGGAGGAAGATACCTCGCTATGTGCTGTATTTTGCATAGATTCATTATCCGTTATATTATTCAAGAACTGCCGTGACAATGCGTCGGCAACAACGTTTTCCTTTCCAGGCTTGTAACAGAATGTTGGAGAAAACTTCTCCACAAATGCTCTCCATCTCTTCATCTTTGAGTTTGAACTCTTGTCTCCTATGGAGAAGGTCAAAGGCTGGTGATCTGTAAAGATTTTTATGTTCTTTACTCCATACAGATAATTTCTTAATGCCTTCAGTGACCACACAATGGCCAAAAGCTCCCGCTCATTTGTGGCGTAATTCTCCTCTGTCTTGCTCAATGTTCTTGAAATCATAGTTATCGGGCGACCGTTCTGAGACAGGACGGCTCCCAATGCATGACTTGAAGCGTCCGTTGTTAATTCAAAGGGTTTTCCAAAATCGGGGTAAAGCAACAGAACATCCTCGGAGGCATTCACTGCATCCTCATACAAATGAATCTGGATGTTCTTGGACTTATTTGCTCCAATATGGCCATTTTCACCACGCAAATACCTAGTGAGGGGCTTGGCTATTGCTGCATAATCCCTTACGAATTTTCTGTAATATCCCGACAAACCGAGGAATGACCTTAAAGCTCTAAGGGTTGTAGGGATCCTATAGCCCACGATATCCTTCACCTTGTCCGGTGAGGTTTTCACACCATTTTGCGATACCACAAAACCCAAGAACTCTACCTCCTTCTTAAAAAATTTCGATTTCTCCATCGAAACTCGCATGTGCGCCTCAGCCAAATCACCAAGTATTGTATTTATATGGCTCAAATGTGTCTTCTCATCAGGAGAAAATATTATGATGTCATCGATGTACACGTGACAAAACTTCCCTATATATGGCCTGAGAATGTCGTCAATCGCCCTTTGAAATATACTCGGGGCGTTTTTAAGGCCAAAAGGCAAACGACAAAACTCATATTTGCCATTATTAGTGTTAAAAGCGGTTTTTTGGCGGTCCTTTTCGGCCAGCAATATCTGATGAAATCCCGACTTTAAATGGAGTGTCGAAAAATACACTGAATTTCCCAAATTACTTAAAATAACTGAAGTGTCGGGTATTGGATATTTATCGGCGATGGTCTTATCATTAATTTTTCTGAAATCAACCACCATCCGAAGCTTGGGGTTACCGCTTTCATCCAATCCCTTTTTTTTTACCACGTGTATCGGCGAATTATAAGGCGAGCAGGAAGGTATCACGATGCCATCCGCCAACAGAGATTCTATTTCCCTATTAACAAAGCTAGCCGCTGACATTGGGTATGGATAGGTCTTCGTATAAATAGGTTCATCAGTGGTTGTTATAATTCTTGCAACCACGTTTGTATTATAGGGGAGTGCCCTATTTGGTTCTGCAAATGCGCAGTGATTATCTTTTATTATCTGCACAAATTCCTCCTTAACACTTCGCGGAACGGTTGCAAAGTCAACCTCAAAATTGTTAACTTCTTCCGCACCGAAATACTGCAATTTCTCGTTACCACCTCTATAACGCAAAACATCACTCCCTATGCTTATTCCCGCGTCAATTTCCTTCAGAATAGCATCGAAGGTTGTCAATCCCGAAAGGACAAAAAATGTGCCTATGTGACCAAGGAATGAAATTTTACATCTTTCCACAACCTCAGTTTCTCCGTTAATCGTTTTTACTTTAAACGCTTTATCGAGCTTAGTTATATTTTTAAGACTGTTTAATTTTTTTACATAATTTTTCGACGTACCGGTGTCTATCAAAACCTTGAGCCTCTGACCATTGTTCAAAGTTTTAGCGATATATGGCAGAAGCGACCCTACCCTAAAAAATTAATTTCCTCTGGAATCGGGTCTTCGTTTATATTATTAAGCCGGGCCACCTTTGGAGCCATCCTTCTGGTGGACTCCAATGTTCTTTTAACAGGTTGGGGCTGCTGCTTCCTTTGGAAGCTTTGCATAGCACTCCTGTAGCTCCTATCCACTTCCATAGGCTCCTGGCTCGTATTTTGATGGACATTTTCAAACACTTGTCCGCGACCCCGCCCTACATTTTGACTGACATTTTCAAACACTTGTCCGCGACCCCGCCCTACATTTTGATTGACATTTTCAAACACTTGTCCGCGATGACGTGTGGTTGGGGTTACGTTCTGCTGTTGCATGGTTGGGTGGGATATCCTTTGATAATGAGGGGAATGGAGGGTGGAAGTGGGAGCCGGGTTTTGCCTAGAATTGTTAGCGAAAGTGTTGGCGAAATTATATCCAACTTGGTTTGACTCCAACTCCTGTGCCAGGACAAGAGCCGAGGGCATATCATCCGGTTTACAGGAGAATAAAATATCGCACATAGGGCGTCTTAGCCCTGATATAAACACCCTCAGAGCATCATGCCTGTATTTGGCGTTCAGTCTATGAGCTGCTGATTACCCTCGTTGGTCATTATGACCTTATTTGTGATTAGGATAACTTTCTTTCGACTTCGTCGTAGAAGTCTGTAATTGTTTTCGAACCCTGTTTTAGGGTCGAAAGTTCTTGTTCCAGCGTGAAGAGGGAACGTTTGTCGGCATAGGCGAAGTAAAGTCTGGCTAGAATCGCCTGAAAGTTTAGTATTGTATTGTATGAGCTTAGAAGGGTGTCGGCATTGCCGGTTATTTTATTTCGTATAATGGCTACCGCCTGGTAATATTTGGAACTACCCTTATACTTTTCGTATAATTTGTGGGCCGTTACCACGGCTTGGCGCCAAGAAACGTATTTAGGCGATTGCCCACTAAATTCTGGTATCGATTTCGCAACATCGAGTGTTTCCTTACACTCTACATTGTCAAGAATTTCGATTTCTGCATACACTTGCACCGTTGATGATGGTATTTCTAAGACGTTAAGTCTTTGCGTCAGGCTTTCAATGTTTGCTTGAAACTGTTGGATGGTATGTTCTATTGCATGCGCAATAGCTGTTTGTATCAAAGTCTGAACCGTGGCTTGGTCCATTGTCTTTGAACTACAGTCCGTCTGTAAAGTGAGATTAGTCAAACTGTCAATAATGTCTTCCAATTCCCTCACCTCTTGAACGTTCATATAAAAAAATCAACTCGATTTAAAAAAGAGAGTTAAGGAGCAAAAAGTGTTGATAAGATGGCTTATTATTTCTTTACTATGACTCACTTGCAAAAGATTGCGTCACACTTGACAAATATTATTATTATTTTTCTCTTTCACAAAGTACAAATAGTCATATGCAAAAAAAAAATAAAAGGAATTTCTTACATTAATTTCAAGCTGGTCGACATCCTTAAGTTATTCCACTTCGTCCTCCGCCTGTAGTTGATCTGATACCTCTGCTATGCTGTCTTGTCTGTGATTGGTGATGAAGGTGATTCGAGCGTTTTACCTTTCGCTTATTTATTAAAGATGATTTGAGCGTTTTATTTTTCGCTTGTTTATGAAAGATGATTTGAGCGTTTTATTTTTCGCTTATTTATTAAAGATGATTTGAGCGTTTTATTTTTCGCTTATTTATGAAAGATGATTTGCGCGTTTTATTTTTCGCTTATTTATTACAGATGATTTGAGCGTTTTATTTTCGCTTATTTATTAAAGATGATTTGAGCGTTTTATTTTCGCTTATTTATTAAAGATGATTTGAGCGTATGTACTTATTGTGCGTAGGTGGCGTGGTTTTCACTGACCGCTATTAATTATATTTTACTGTTTCTAAGGCTGTATTATTTTTATTTTTTTTTCGTGTTTGCACAGCAGTTTTTGGCAATTTTCTTAGTTCGTTTTTATGTAATTCTAAAGTTTTTAATTTTGGACGTTTTACTATGTGAATTTTAGTCCGTTGACTTTTTTTGAACTTTAAAAAAAATTTCACTTTCGCACTATGTGTAATTTTACTTTTACAGTATGTGTGATTTCACTTTTACACTATGTGTAATATTACTAACTATCGCGTTGGGCGCAAAAAGTGGTTTACCCCGTTTCGTGGTTAAAATCAATGTGAAGAGTTTATTCAAATTTTGATTATATTTATTACATGGTTGGCCAGTGCCAAAGAGAATATATCAACAAGAGCCGTCACTCGTTATAAAAGCAAGGAAAAAGATGGATGCCGTTTTCTTTCAGGGTTTCGGTAATTTTGTTTTCCTCAGTTTTGTAAATTCGACAGCTGGTAAATTTTTGTTTCGACTCTTGTGTTATTTCATTTCTCGTCTATTTTCTTTTACACATTTTGTTTTGATTAGACAATAACATATTTATATCGAAATTACCGAAACCCTGAAAGAAAACGGCATCCATCTTTTTCGTTGCTTTCATAACGAGTGGTGGCTCTTGTTGATATATTCTCTTTGCCAGTGCCTTGCTTAAGCTAGTTCTCTTATTCTAATAATTATTCTCTTACTCTAATTCTTATTCTCTAGCGGACAGCTGCAAGCTGTCCCTACAAGAATGTGACAAAGCTAATGATTTCCGGGAATTTAGCATGCAATGCAAGAAGGCGTGGGCGGACTCATTTTAGTCATATTACGCTTAGCCTTTAACAGTTGAAAGAATGTGTGGGATGGCGAATTGGAGTTGTTTAGAATTTAAAGCGCATCTTATAGGATCCATTGTTTATTCAGGTGGCCGAATAATTCTTTGGAATTTGTGATGTATTGTGGAAAACAAAAGTATCAGCTTGACTGCTGTTGCTGCAGTTAACTTGTATAAGTATATGATCACTCTACTTCGAAAATAATATGTATCACCGGAACTTAAATTGGAGCGTTGAGGGTTTTTTAATCACGTTGTCCCTTTCTAACATATACTAACTTTGTTAAGTTGGAAGGAGACAAAGAGATTAAAAAACGCTCAACGCTCCAATTTTAGTTTGGGTATATCTCTCTCGGCCAAAATCACTTAGGCGGTTAAGCGCCAATAATTGATGAATGATGATATCTCTTAATTTTTTTCTAAAACATACAATCAGTCCCAAGATAAGTATACACCCTTTTATGGAAAGTTCTCACCGATTTCGGCTTCAGAAAATTTAGAAAAAGGGTGTATACTTATTCTTGTGACTGTATGTCTATCTATCATTAGCATACAAGCCTTGGTATCCATACACAGTTAAAAGGCAAATTTATTTAATTTATGTATGACAATTCATTAAAGTAGCTTAACCCGTGGTGGAAATCAATATTTATCAATATATTAAAGTAGACTAGGATCGCCCGTGGTCGAAATTCGACCATCTGAAATTTTCTTCAACTCTCTCTTAATATACATATATCCCGTACAAACATAATCTAAAGTAAAAATGTGTTTTTCGTAAAAAAGGTGGAAGCTTTGACAGGGTAACTGGTTGAAAATCAGCTGACGAAAATTTTAATTGACAGATAGATTTGGTGTAATTAATTGGATTTTGTAATAAGAATTAAATATGGGTGATGAGCGAAACCTAATTATTCATGCACATAGCGTAGCAAACGGGGCAGTGTTTTTTTTCGTTTTATCGATAGAACGGGTATACTTCTATCACACTTTTACAGTGTTCTGTGCAAGGGTGTAAACATGTTCAACGAAATCAGCATTAGTGTCATGTAAAATTGTTCTTTAGTTAAAGTCCGTACGTTATTAAAATTTCGATCTTAACATTGTGAAATTTTCTTACAAAATTATATCGTTAAAAAAAATAAACTTTACCAATAGGCAAAAAGTTAAATATGTAAAGCCAGAATTGAAGCTGGATTTCTTAGCTTACAAATGGTGTTAAGATGCCGAAGAGGATATGATTTGGTACATTTTGCTGTTTTTTTTTTTTGGCACAAAAATAAAAGCAAGTGGCAGCTGCTGGATCATTGCATAGATATGTACGTGTGTGTGTAAGGAAATGAGCGGATGGGTGTGACTTTGGGATTTTTATAATAGTGATGTATAGTGCGGGTATAACAGAATGTGGAGATAACAAAATAGCTGGAGACTTTGGAGACCTCTTTTTTGTTTAATAATAAATAAAGTAAGCATAATTTTCAATTTTTTTTTGCGAGACAGCATAATAGTCCATTCTAAGTTTCCAATCTAACTTTTATAGGGATCTATCTATAAATACTATACGAAATTGGGTTGCGAAAGTTTGTATGCGGAGAGTGTTAGCGTATTAATATTAAAGTAGATTAACAGTGCTATAATAAAAGTTACGAGAGAAAAATTCTTCGAAAGATTTATGGACCCCTAAAAGTTGGCGACGGCGAGTACCGAAGAAGATATAATGATGAGCTGTATAAGCTTTACGAAGACGTGGACATAGTTCAGCGAATTAAAACCCAGCGGCTCCGCTGGCTAGGACACGTGGTGCGAATGAACGAGGACGCTCCGGCCCAGAAGGTATTTTTATCGGCCACCGCCGGTGGAAGTAGAGGAAGAGGGAGACCACTACTTCGATAGCAGGACCAAGTAGAGGCAGACCTGCGAGCACGCGGTGTCTCTAATTGGCGCCAGTTGGCTCACAAAGAACCGACTGGCGTAACATGTTGGACGGCCAAAATCGCCTAGGCGGTTAAAGGCTATTAAAAAAAAAAAACAAATGGGTTAAAATCGTTTTCTTACGTCATACAAACTTATGTAAAATTTTCGGCCTTGGGCTTTGTTGATAGTCATAGCAAAAGCTATTTTTAAGGGAAACTGTTTCCTAGTCATCTGGAATGGTACTGTTGGATCTGAAGGAGTTACTTTAACTCGCTGTATTATAGCAATTTTTCCCGAACCGATAATTTGACACTGATTGCGTTCTCGCCTAAATGACTGACGACCATCCTGGCTTCTTTGGCATTAAGATAACGAATCAACATTACGATTGCATTTTTCTTCAAAATTAGTTTATGTGGAGGTAAGCAACAGGTGTTTAGCAAAGACTTTCACCACTGGCAATTTCCCGCCCGCGCGCCATCCTCATTTGAACATTTGAAAAGAATGTCCATTCGCCATTGTCTTTTTTTAATCAAAGCAAAGACTTGCACCACTACCAGTCCTGCGCAGTGTTGCCACTCACATTTATTTTTTGTACCAAACCCGTTTTAAGAGTTCCAAATTTTTTTTCTAGCATGGAAAAACACACCTAAAAAGAACTATGGCGCGATAAATGTACAGGTTATCATTAGAACCTTCAAAAGCATTTCTCTTCAAATTTTTGTAGTGCGGCTTTGAGTTTGTTCCTCGGCAAGGAAAAAACAAACGATGTTGCTTAAATCATGAATTGGGGATTTTATAGCCAAAAAGCATTGGTATTTGTTTCCTCAACTGCAAAAAAAATTTAAAAAATTATGGGAGAGGGCTCAAAAAACGTGTATTGGCCGCAGGATCACGAATCCCGGAGCGCTTTTTTAATTTGTTGTTTCAGTGAAAAATTATGATCAAAATCCCGAAAAAGGACCCAGGTCCGATCCCAATTCGGATCGGAATCCATGGTATTTGTGTGCAGAACACCTTTCCGAGTTGCTTATAAAAAATAACACTCGTCCGGTCCAACACAGGCTACGCCATCCTCAGCATTTCTGCGCAGAACACTTTTTTGGACATTTTTAGGGACAGCCTAATATGATTACAACAACCACATGAAAACTTGCAACTTTGATTGCAAATAACCCCTAAAGGAAACAAATACCAAACCATTTCGAAATTACATTGGCAGACGGAAAATCCCGAAAAAGGGCGATATCCCCGATTCTGGCAACACCGCTCTGAAGTCTGATGAATGTCCGTCACAATAGCGTTGCAGTACAAATTGATTTTTTTGTGAATTCACAATGGTTTATTTAAACAAATTATTAATTATAAAATACGCTTAAACAAAAGCAATCCGCTAATTAATATATGGTTTCGCATGTAGAGCTAACCCCCACCTTTTAAACGATACCTTATTTGTTAATATTGGTTTCAAATGAGAGCAGAAAATTAGGAGCAAACACAAAAAGACCTTACAGAAATATTATATCGTCCCGTTTTTGCCTTAACCGCGCATCTACGTTTTTTGAGAAATATGTTTTTTTACATGGCAGCACTGAGGAGTTCTCACCGAATGTGGGCTGACAAGTCTTACGTCAAAATAACATAACGGTAGTATTTTTTTGTTAATTCTTTTTTCTCGTATCTACATTCATAGAATACGAGTTAAAGCAAACATCTCGTATCTACTCAGGTAAAACATAGAACATAGAAAAATTAATACCTATAAAGAGGCTGGAAATCGAAAGTGAAACAATATATTGTTTTTTTTTTTTTAAGTTTTGTTCGTGTGCTATCATATCGGTCATACAGATGTGTATATAATTTCTCATAATTGCAAGCGTGTATTTTTGCCAACCTCAAATTTGTATATGGTTATATAGAGTTGATTAGAGACTGAAAATGTCTGCGATAGTAAATTCCCGGAAAAGTTTAGTTACTTCAGTTCTAATAATACAACCACCAGTAAGATTGAACATTTAAATTTCTCCATGAAAAAATTATATTTATTTATTTACATATACATATGTGTAACTCTAATTAGGCCCAAAATTCTTTGGAAGATCAACAAGTTTTAATGCAGGATGAATGTACCGGAGAGCTTAAACTTATTGAAAGTGATACGATATCGTTGAACTACGCAGACTTAATTCTAGACGATAAAACTGGGTAATTTATTGAAAAAGATCAGCAGAATTGCTTGGACTTTAATGAACACTGCGATGAAGATTCTACCTGGAATTACGAGCCATCTACAGCAAGTTACTTCAGTGAGTCAACCGGCATCTGTTTACGTAGAAACGAAGTGGGTGAAAGCTCTGGTATAGTCACTAGGAATTTAAGAAAGAAAGGGCAAGGAAAACCTCAGAAATGGGAGAAAAATAAAGCCAAAAAAAAAAATAGAGAGCAAGAGAAAGAGTATTACAGCACACAAAAATGTAAAGGTGAGGTGATAGGAAAGCACAAAAGAGGAAAACGTAAACCCGGTTGTAATTCGAAGAAATTTTTAAACAGTAAGTACTTTAAATGCAATGAACTATCAGAGGTTGTTAGAAAAGAATTGTTTTCTTCATTTTGGAAAAATATGGCATGGGCGCAGCGAAAAGTCTTGAGTTCCAGCCTAGTGGAGGCGCATCCCATAGCCCGACGCACAACTAATCATTAAAACATCATTAAAATAAACGTTAAAAATTGGAAATGAAAAGGTACCAGTTTGCAAAAAAATGTTCTTAAGTACATTTAGCTTAGGAGAACACATGGTCAATAGTTGGATTTCAAAATGTAACGAGTATGGAGTTCCTCATGATAGAGAAAATCAGACAAAAAAGTTATCTGCAATTAACCTGAAAAAAGAAAAGCATGTAAAAGATTTCATACAGAGCCTTCCTAAAGTGGAGTCTCATTATTGTAGACAAAAAACAGACAAACAGTATGTGGACCTTACTTACACCACTTATAAAGATATTTTTAAAGCTTACGAACAGTACATCAAAGACAAAAATATTGCACTTACCGAAAAATCGTCCTATTTATATTTTCCGAAAATTACACACGCCCTTAACATCGGTTTATTTAAGCCCAAGAAAGAACGGCAATATCGGTCCGAACGTATATGAACAACACATTGTAAATAAAAATAAGGCGAGGATGGAGAAGGACAAAGATAAGGAAAGGGCCTCAAGAAATGAAATAAATGCATTCACTCTAGACGTACAAGCCGTTCAACTGGTGCCCTCAATAGTCGCATCGTCAACGTATTTTAAACAAAAGCTTGCTATACATCAGTTTACTTTTTTTAATTTGAAAACATCGGAAGTTTTTTGCTTCGTTTGGCACGAAGGAGAAGGAGGAACAGATTCAAATGTCTTTGCTTCATGTGTTTCATACGTTCTAGAGCATCACCCGGACCTTAGCATTCCAACAGTCTTATTTAGTGATGGTTGTAGCGCTCAAAATCGAAATGTTACGTTGGCCAACGCATTGCAGTTAATAGCAATGAAATATAATACGACCATTTGAGTGGCTCAGTGCCATCCTTGCCTAACCCTCAAAATTTTTTATATGGAGTTATTATGCTATACTACTTAGAAATACTCCAAAGAGAGAGAATAGATTCTTTAAATATTGTTTTTTTTCGCATAATAAAGATTGTGAGGGTTAAGCATTTCTGGCCTTAGGCTGTTTAATTTTTAATTACCTATTAACTTTGTCACTAATTATTAGGAAATTACTAAATTGAGGGTTAGGCAAGGATGGCACCGAGCCACTCATTTATCAGAAATATTTAACTGTTGGCCATACTCAGATGGAATGCGACTCAGTGCACTCAATGATAGAAAAGAAAAAGAAGTCAAAGGAAATGTATGTTCCTTCTGCACGTCGTTTCTGTAACTTTTTAACGAAGTTCGTTACATAAAAATCGTTAATTTTGACACAATTTTCGGTACAAAATTTGTATAGTATTACTACCGTGTAGAGTAGTTTTTCAAGCCGTAAAATCAAAGGATTTGGAATTATAGGCGTTACCAACATTTCACGGCAAAAAAAGTTGCAAAGGCAATTACGCCATGATAAATCAAGTTCAAGACGTGAAAAGGACTGAATAAGATGGGAAACGATGATAGTAACATATTTTTTATTCTAGTCATTAAGATTGCGAATTCAAATGTTTTCTAGGCCACTTGCAACATTTTTCACGAAGGCAATACCCAGCTTTATTGAATACTAGCAGAGTACCCATTTTATACATACCTGATTTTAAACCACATTTAAATAAAAGTAAGTTACTTCATGTTAGTAATTTGAGCTTTTAATTAGTTAATTATTTATAATTAATTATTTATAATTGAAATTATAGCTTTATGGTAACTGAAATAGGAAACATACGTTTGAGACTTGATATCCTCTAAGTATCTTGAAAATACCGCGTCAATGGTGGTCCCATATTTTGTTGTGGATTCTTTTGGATCATTATTTATTTTCAAATTGAATTTTTCAAAAAGAAAACTTGTCAGCCGCTCTGATTTTTTATCAGCGAAGTTGATCTTGAAATCGCCGGCCAAGATAAGTGGAAATTTATCACCATTTGTACCAAGTGTTTTTGCCCCTTCTACCTACTCCAGTAAAGTGCGATGAATAAAATGCTCTACCTCTTCCAATTTTGGTTTCGGCGAAATGTAGATTGCTACCATGACAATGTGTAAACCATTACTAAGTTTGCATAAGCACGCAGAAATATCTCCAACAAATGAGTACATATCATTAACATCGCTAACGTGTCCATTATTTATTTCAATATTCAGAGACATAATATTAGTAACATTATTGTTATTTTGGTAAATAGCTACACCACCCTTAGGAGCAGTATCTCGTTTGAATTGAACAATACATTTGAAATTAGGTATTTCAATCGGATTATCACGCGTCATGCAAGTTTCGGTAAGAAGTAAGACATTTGTTTGTCTGGTAACTGAATCTTGTAAATCGTATTTGTGACTATTTAGACTTTGGCAATTGAAAGTCATTATTGAAATGCCATTTCTATTACTAATGAAATCTAAGACGCTTTGAGCTATCGTCTGAACATTATTTAAAGACAATCTTTTAAATTCTTGCAACAAAGATGCAGTCGATGCAGCTTGCTTTCGATTATGATAAAACTTAAATGCGGCATTATCGTTTTTGGTCGTGATATACAATTTTTCATGAACGTTTGAGTTCATATAAATATTGATGATGTGACGTTGACTCATGAACATTTGAGTTCATATGAATATTGATGATGTGACGTTGACTCATGAACGTTTGAGTTCATATAAATATTGATGATGTGACGTTGACTCATGAACATTTGAGTTCATATAAATATTGATGATGTGACGTTGACTCATGAACATTTGAGTTCATATGAATATTGATGATGTGACGTTGACTCATGAACATTTGAGTTCATATAAATACTGATGATGTGACGTTGACTCATGAACATTTGATCCGGACCCGGATCCTGACCCTGACCCGGCCCCAGATGTGACTTTGACTTTGACCCGGACCTTAACTTTATGATAGAGATATACAATTTTCGAATCTTTTCGAACCTTTTCGAACCTTTTCGAACCTTTTTTGAAAAATATCCGTCACTAAATTTTTTGATTTGGTGCCAGGCCTGCGATAAAATCTATGCAATAGCTTAAAAAATGAAATGTCTACCCAGCAAACCAGCATCGGAGCGCTCTTATATCTGAGCTCTAATATGAGCCTTTTTATGAGTTTTTTCAGAACATGCCCATAATTATGATCGTTATGTGAGCTTTTATGAGCGTGTACATAAATATGATTGTTTTATGAGTTTTTCTGAGTGAGTCCCTATAAATACCTTTTGCTTTCATTATATGGATTCAAGTACGTTATGATTTTTCTTTTTGAAATAAGTTTTTGTAAGAAAATAAATAATGAACAATATTTGAATGTTAGATATGCAATGAATGTTTACCTATTTGTTTCTACATATTTAAAAGGAAAATTTAAAGTGCAAGGGATAGGAAAAGGGAATGGGAGAAGTCATGAGAAAGGAAAGGAAAAATTAAAATTGGAAAGAAATTAATAAAAATTAAGAAGAAAAGGAAGCTCTTAATTCGTACAAAAAATCATTCGAAAAAGACTCTTTCATGCGCTCTTTTCAGAGCTCATAAGAACATTCGAAAAAGAATCTTTTATGCATAAGACTGAGAGCTCATTTATGAATGACCAGTTTCATAGGAAAAGCCACTCAAATACGAGCATTTTATGACTGTTTATGATTGTTTTATGAACTCATTATGAATGTGAGCGCTCAGAGGAAAGAGTCCCATATGCGCTCATTTAGAGCTCTTATGGTTTGCTGGGTAGTTATCAATACGGATAACACTAAAACGAAAATGGAGACTTGTGGTTAATTTTGTTTTACTGAACAAAAAGAAACGTTTTTTTTTAGTTACTGAAAAATTGCTGTTTTGTAGATACGAGGTTAAGGCAGAAACGGGACGATATATGATTGAATTTGCTTTCGTGGTCGATGCGTGATCGTGGTTACTAACACGCTCGCAATTCCGCAACCATGTCTATGTGGTCGAGCCCACCCCTGCTCATGGAGGTCATCGAAGGAACTATACCTTTTTAAGTTTCTAATGATAAAATTTAAGTTTATATTGAGCAACAAAAGTTGATTACACAGGCCGACAAAATTTCAAAAAAGTGCAGACCCAGAAATGAAGTAACATAATTCTGAAGCTCTTTGACACGCTTAATCTGAAGTCAGATTTTTCAATTTGGTTCTGGTTTTTGAGATATTCATGCCCAAAGGTGGAAAAACGAGTTTTTTTTGCTATGTTCATAACTCTATTACTTCATGAAAAAGCAGCTATTTCTCTTGAAAAAGCAGTTTGGATTTTTCAGGAGCCTTCAACAACATAAGCCCTGATGCTATAAACACCACTTTAACAAGTCTGGGCATAAGCAGGTCTCTTATTGGACTTATTGATCAACTACTAAGGGATAGACGAATAGTTTCATCGCATAACACCAACTGGACGAAGTTACAAGTCTGCCAAAATACTGTCATCAGAACTGCTCAACTCCATCAGGAGGCAAAACTGCTCAATGTAAAAGAGCACGCGGAAATGCTGAGCAGGCAATTCCTTCTGAACTGCCACAAGCCAGCCCATCCAAACCGTCATCTTTTGGACACAGATCCGCCCCCGAGAGACATAAGGAAACATCTCACTAAGCATTATGACGAGATCCGGCATCATATTACCTTGCCGTTTGATCTGCGGAATCATAAGCGGGCTCTAACCGAAATCCACAACGAGTCGGTTGACACCTTTGTCGGATAAAAACGCACCTTTCCAAGGGAGACAAGACTCACCTTGGCACAGCTTAGGTCTGGATACAGTGTGAGGTTAAACTCCTATTTATCAAGACTTAATGATACAATCTCAAACACATGCCCTGCATGTGGTAGGGCCCCCCATGATACTCTACATCTCTTCAATTGTTCATCTGAACCTTCTCTTCTAACCCCTCTGTCCCTCTGGACAAACCCTGTTGAAACTGCACGTTTCCTTGCACTCCCCTTAGAAGAGCTTGATGAAGATCTTCGGAATGAACAACAATGTTAACAACAACAACAATAAAATTAAAGAAAAAAAAAACTTTTTTAAAAATAAGCTTTTATTATTGGTTTATAAAATTAACTAAAAAGTAAAAAATAAATTGACTGTAAAGGAATATAACACTTTATAAGTTCATTGTAACCTTTAAAGATAATTTGGCTTCTTCGTCTGCCACAAAATAATTCCATATTGTACATAATTATATATTTCTAACATTAAAACTTTACACCTAAATTATTAAATCTTCCAGTATATATCACATTCCTAATTTTACTAATAATAAAAGCGTGATAAATTTCGATAGCAAGAAAAGAAGGTCCTGAATGTTCTTAATTATACCATCAAATAGAAAAGAAGGTCCTAAATGTTCTTAATTATACCATCAAAATTTAACACGCTTTTATTATTAATAAAATTAGGAATGTGATATATACTGGAAAATTTAATAATTTAGGTGTAAAGTTTTAATGTTAGAAATATATAATTATGTACAATATGGAATTATTTTGTGGCAGACGAAGAAGCCAAATTATCTTTAAAGGTTACAATGAACTTATAAAGTGTTATATTCCTTTACAGTCAATTTATTTTTTACTTTTTAGTTAATTTTATAAACCAATAATAAAAGCTTATTTTTAAAAATTTTTTTTTTTTTTAAATTTTATTTTTCACTTTTTAGTTCGGTTTATCAACAAGAAATATACCTATAAGCTTGTGCTTAGAACATCTTTTTTCTTGAATTTATTTTAAATATAAAATATTGTTTAAATTAGTTATGCAATCTTTACTTAGTTATTTTAACATTCCTCATCCGATCCATTTCTTTTAATGCATCAACATTACACGGCTTCTTTGAAGTCAACTTTGAACAGTCAATTTCTTCGATTCGAAGACCTTCTAAAGACTTAACTCGGCTTAAAGCCACATAAGCTTGACCAGCAGCAAATAGTTTGCAGCCTAGATAAATAACCGCATGGTCTACGGTAGTTCCCTGCATTTTGTGCACAGTTGAAGCCCACGACAAGACAATCGGAAGCATTCTTCTTTCAGCTGTGCCGTGATTAAATTCAGCAGGAAATTGAACAGATTTAGGCTGTATTATGTGTAAGCCATCGGTACCAAATCTACGCGAATGGATGGTATATCGTTATGGTATAGTTGAGCACGTCTGTAATTTGGCCATATAACTTCAGTGATGTGACCTATTGCTCCATTTACAAGTCCCTTTGCAACGTCAACGTTAGATCTCAACATAATTTTAGCACCAACAAATATTTCTAGTTCTTTTGGAAGACCTCCTGTTTTGTTAATATCTGAGTGTATTATATTATTAACATCAATGCAAATTTTCATCATCGTTCAGGCTTCGCTAACAGTAAATAAAAAAATTAGCTTAATTTCAAAAATCCCATTTTCGTTTAGTTTAGTCTTTATTCCAATATCCCAAAAGTAACTTTATTAACCACGCGGCTTTATTGTAAAAGATTCTATGTTTTCTGTTGCTGCTAGCAGCCGATTGATGTCGCTGCGACATTATTGCCTCTTTGCCGCGCGGCTTTATAGCGGCGTCACACTCAATCTTTGCCGCAGCATTATGTATTGACAGATGAGTTGAACGTGGGTATATAGGTGGAGAACGACACATTGCGCATTACGAGCGACATCTAACATCCAAAAGTTGCCAACTTTCAACTTTGTATGCATGAAAAGCAAAAGAAGAAGCATTTTACACTTGGCTCTCATATAGTTGATTGTGCCGCTGTTGCTGTGACGCATACGTTTGCGTTAAATGCATGTACATGCGAAACTTGGTTATCACGCGGCTATTATATTTAAGTGTTTAATAAGGCGTGTGCGCATAAATTCTTGGCGGCAATTTTCTATGTTCTCTGGCGACAGTATCTATCTCTACTCGTGCGCCACCTATCGGAATTATTTTTTTGTTATTTTGCGTGAAATGAAAATTTCAAGATCCTCCCTCAACGGGATGTTCGTTGAAAAACGAATTAATCGACACTGAAAACAGACCTTCGTAATTCTGAAATAAGCGACTCACGCGCCACCTAGCGGGTCCAATTTTTTTTTAACATTTAGAAATTAATTAAGTAACACACACGTAAAATATCAGCCAAATCGGTCCATAATTACGATTTTGAGTTTTTATTACCGCTATCTCAGCGGAACCTAGCGGAATTTTTTTTTACAAAAATATTTATTTTCATGGTGGTAATACATGTTACGAATTTCAGCTAAATCGGACCATAAATGCGAATTTTGAAAATATCGGGGTTATACATGGGTGCAGAATTTCAGATCAATCGGACACCGGGAAATGTATCAAATTTAGCTTGCAAGATTTGATTACAGACAGCCGTCAGGGAAACTAAATAAAAGCTTATAAAAAAACAATAGTTTCATCACTGGGCTCAGTTGACTTATCACGCTATGTCACAACGGGAACGCCTCAGGGTGGTGTTCTCTCCCCGCTTCTATGGAACCTCACTGTCAACTCGCTGCTGCGATACACAAGGTCGGGGGGCGGGAAGGTAGTGGCATATGCAGACGACTTAGCTATTGTATATAGGAGTAAATTCCCACAAACCCTGTGCGACTTGATGCAAGTAGCACTGCGAGAGGTTTCCTCATGGTGCTCGCGCTGCGGACTCAGCATCCACCCGGGAAAAGTAGAACTGGTCCTTTTCACCAACCGCTATAAGATACCACCGTTAATACTACCAAAACTGAATGAAGTGCGCCTGAACTTGGCTGACAAAGCCAAGTTCTTAGGCACAGTTCTGGATAGGAAACTAAGCTGGAAGAAGAATGTTCTTCAGCGCCAGAAGAGAGCGTGTATTGCACTTTACACGTGCAAAAGAGCCATTTGGTAAAAATGGTGGCTCAGCCCCAAAATATGCAAATAGATCTACACTGCAATCATTCGACCAATCATGCTCTATGGAGTTGAAGCACTCCAGGCCATTCTTGGCATTTTGCCACTCGATCTGGAAGGGCACCGGGTAGAAGCAGCAGCCACTCCGCGTCTAAGGGAATCGTCCGGCTGGGGCGCAAGCACTACTGTACACGCCAGTATTTTGGGATCCTTCCGCCGAGCACAGATCGTTCTGCGACCACAACAGTCGGATATTGCGGTTTTAAAATAAAAATTCGCAGCAGGGAAGATTGGGAGAGCACGGATCGGAGTCCCGCCACTCATGGCGGCACTTCCATTTATACCGATGGCTCGAAGTTAGACGGCAGAGTTGGAGGAGGGGTTTATTCCAAGGATCTGAACCTTGAGCTCTCCTTCAGACTACCTGATCACTGCAGTGTCTTCCAGGCTGAAGTTTCAGCAATCATGGACGCCGCGGCTTGGATAGGCCAACATACTATCGGACAGGATATTTTTATTCTCAGCGACAGCCAAGCGGCCATCAAATCCCTTGGCTCTTACTCGTTCAACTCTGAACTGGCGCTCAGCTGTCGTCGATCTCTACAAGAGATGGCCCTCAGAACCGCGTGAACCTCACATGTGTTCCTTGCATAGGGGCATTGAGGGAAATTGTAGGGCAGACGAACTTGCGAGGCAGGGCACGACCAAGCAGGTTCTTCGGGATAAAGAGCGCTTAGGTATGCCATTTGCCACATGAAAGCTAATGCTGAAAGACTACACACTTCGCCAAGCCAACGAAAGATGGCTGCAATCTCCAGGATGCCGGATATCCAAAGAAACCTGACCGAAATGGGATCATAAAAGATCAAGACAAAGACGATGCCGTAGGAGTTGCAAAGATGATGAGGAGGAGGAAACGGTGGAGCACCTCATCTGCAACTGCCCGGCTTTAAGCGGCGCGAGAACGCACTTTTTGGGAGTTCCCTTCCTGGATAGCCTAAGCCAGATCGCGGATCTGGACATAAAGGACTTGATGGTCTTCATAAAGTCATCTGAGTGGTTCGAGGAGGAGTAACGGTGTCGGTTTAGGAGTGGCAGTCCCGGGATTCTGCTAAGTGGAAAATCCCAACAACTCAGGGATTTTCCATATGGCCGGGTCCCGGGACTGACTTTCCTAATGTTGGTGGTATCACAACGGGCCTTTCACAACTGGCCTAAGTGTTCCTCTGCGGCAGCCACTTGAACCTAACCCTAACCTATTTGACAGTTAGTTTCGCGGCTGCCATAAAAATAATGTACATCCAAAAATTCTTATCTCTATGGAATTTTTGGAAAACTTTATTCAAAATATGTAAAAATAAGGTATGGCATCACGCAGTTCTCTCACGTCGCTCACTGATCTTAGAATTTACGAAGAAAATCAAAACTCATCAGATTTCTAAGTCAAGTCAAGTAGGTTAATCGATTACATACAAACTTCATATAACAGAACGCTAAGTGGCAGTTCCCAAGTCAAGTCAAGTCTATGCTTAGTATCGCTAATGGCTGCTTTAAGCTTTGCTTGCAGACGTAATTCAATATATTTCCGCAAATCAAGCATTGCGGCTTACTTGTGCCGTTTAAAACAAAATAAAATGAAAGAAAAAAAATTTTTTTTTAAATAAGCTTTTATTATTGGTTTATAAAATTAACTAAAAAGTAAAAAATAAATTGACTGTAAAGGAATATAACACTTTATAAGTTCATTGTAACCTTTAAAGATAATTTAGCTTCTTCGTCTGCCACAAAATAATTCCATATTGTACATAATTATATATTTCTAACATTAAAACTTTACACCTAAATTATGAAATCTTCCAGTATATATCACATTCCTAAGTTTATTAATAATAAAAGCGTGTTAAATTTCGATAGCAAGAAAAGAAGGTCCTGAATGTTCTTAATTATACCATCAAATAGAAAAGAAGGTCCTAAATGTTCTTAGTTATACCATCAAAATTTAACACGCTTTTATTATTAATAAAATTAGGAATGTGATATATACTGGAAGATTTAAAAATTTAGGTGTAAAGTTTTAATGTTAGAAATATATAATTATGTACAATATGGAATTATTTTGTGGCAGACGAAGAAGCCAAATTATCTTTAAAGGTTACAATGAACTTATAAAGTGTTATATTCCTTTACAGTCAATTTATTTTTTACTTTTTAGTTAATTTTATAAACCAATAGTAAAAGCTTATTTTTAAAATTTTTTTTTTCTTTAATTTTATTTTTTACTTTTTAGTTCGGTTTATCAACAAGAAATATACTTATAAGCTTGTGCTTAGAACATCTTTTTTCTTGAATTTATTTTAAATATAAAATATTGTTTAAATTAGTTATGCCATCTTTACTTAGTTATTTTAACATTCGTCATCCGATCCATTTCTTTTAATGCATCAACATTACACGGCTTCTTTGAAGTCAAGTTCTTCGATTCGAAGACCTTCTAAAGACTTAACACGGCTTAAAGCCACATAAGCTTGACCAGCAGCAAATAGTTTGCAGCCTAGATAAATAACCGCATGGTCTACGGTAGTTCCCTGCATTTTGTGCACAGTTGAAGCCCACGACAAGACAATCGGAAGCATTCTTCTTTCAGCTGTGCCGTGATTAAATTCAGCATGAAATTGAACAGATTTAGGCTGTATTATGTGTAAGCCATCGGTACCAAAGTCTACGCGAATGGATGGTATATCGTTACGGTGTAGTTGAGCACGTCTGTAATATGGCCATACAACTTCAGTGATGTGACCTATTGCCCATTTACAAGTCCCTTTGCAACTTCAACGTTAGATCTCAACATAATTTTAGCACCAACAAATATTTCTAGTTCTTTTGGAAGACCTCCTGTTTTGTTAATATCTGAGTGTATTATATTATTAACATCAATGCAAATTTTCATCATCGTTCAGGCATCGCTAACAGTAAATAAAAAAATTAGCTTAATTTCAA
The DNA here is from genome assembly GCA_964058755.1 of Campiglossa producta. Taxonomy (NCBI): domain Eukaryota; kingdom Metazoa; phylum Arthropoda; class Insecta; order Diptera; family Tephritidae; genus Campiglossa; species Campiglossa producta. Next base: position 44,457,964 of record CAXKVI010000004.1, read on the forward strand.
AAATCCCATTTATCGTTTAGTTTAGTCTTTATTCCAATATCCCAAAAGTAACTTTATTAACCACGCGGCTTTATTGTAAAAGATTCTATGTTTTCTGTTGCTGCTAGCAGCCGATTGATGTCGCTGCGACATTATTGCCTCTTTGCCGCGCGGCTTTATAGCGGCGTCACAATCAATGTTTGCCGCAGCATTATGTATTGACAGATGAGTTGAACGTGGGTATATAGGTAGAGAACGACACATTGCGCATTACGAGCGACATCTAACATGCAAAAGTTGCCAACTTTCAACTTTGTATGCATGAAAAGCATAAAAAGAAGCATTTTACACTTGGCTCTCATATAGTTGATTGTGCCGCTGTTGCTGTGACGCATAAGTTTGCGTTAAATGCATGTACATACGAAACTTGGTTCTCACGCGGCTATTACTGTCGCCAGAGAACATGGAAAATTGCCGCCAAGAAACACTTAAACACTTAAATATAATAGCCGCGTGATAACCAAGTTTCGCATGTACATGCATTTTACGCAAACTTATGCGTATCACTTTATTAACCAAGTTACTTTCGGGATATTGGAATAAAGACTAAACTAAACGATAAATGGGATTTTTGAAATTAAGCTAATTTTTTTATTTACTGTTAGCGAAGCCTGAACGATGATGAAAATTTGCAAAATCCCATCTTAACTGCAAGTTAGTACAATATCAAAAGCAAAATTTCCTGGAATGAAAACTTTCGAATATCTCTACTCGTGCGCCACCTATCGGAATTATTTTTTTGTTATTTTGCGTGGAGGCAGAAAACTAAACGATGATGAAAATTTCAAGATCCTCCCTCAACGGGAAGTTCGTTGAAAAACGAATTAATCGACACTGAAAACAGACCTTCGTAATTCTCAAATAAAGCGACTCACGCGCCACCTAGCGGGTCCAATTTTTTTTTAACATTTAGAAATTAATTAAGTAACACACACGTAAAATATCAGCCAAATCGGTCCATAATTACGATTTTGAGTTTTTATTACCGCTATCTCAGCCCCACCTAGCGGAATTTTTTTTTACAAAAATATTTCTTTTCATGGTTACGAATTTCAGCTAAATCGGACCATAAATGCGAATTTTGAAAATATAGCGACCCACGCGCCACCTATCGAAATTTTTTTTTTATAATATTGCATTGTCATCGGGGTTATATATGGGTGCAGAATTTCAGATCAATCGGACACCGGGAAGTGTCTCAAATTTAGCTTCCAAGATTTGATTACAGACAGCCGTCAGGTGAAACTAAATAAAAGCTTATAAAAACAATAGTTTCATCACTGGGCTCAGTTGACTTATCACGCTATGTCACAAGGGGAACGCCTCAGGGTGGTGTTCTCTCCCCGCTTCTATGGAACCTCACTGTCAACTCGCTGCTGCGATACAGAAGCTCGGGGGCGGGAAGGTAGTGGCATATGCAGACGACTTAGCTATTGTATATAGGAGTAAATTCCCACAAACCCTGTGCGACTTGATGCAAGTAGCACTGCGAGAGGTTTCCTCATGGTGCTCGCGCTGCGGACTCAGCATCCACCCGGGAAAAGTAGAACTGGTCCTTTTCACCAACCGCTATAAGATACCACCGTTAATAATACCAAAACTGAATGAAGTGCGCCTGAACTTGGCTGACAAAGCCAAGTTCTTAGGCACAGTTCTGGATAGGAAACTAAGCTGGAAGAAGAATGTTCTTCAGCGCCAGAAGAGAGCGTGTATTGCACTTTACACGTGCAAAAGAGCCATTTGGTAAAAATGGTGGCTCAGCCCCAAAATATGCAAATAGATCTACACTGCAATCATTCGACCAATCATGCTCTATGGAGTTGAAGCACTCCAGGCCATTCTTGGCATTTTGCCACTCGATCTGGAAGGGCACCGGGTAGAAGCAGCAGCCACTCCGCGTCTAAGGGAATCGTCCGGCTGGGGCGCAAGCACTACTGTACACGCCAGTATTTTGGGATCCTTCCGCCGAGCACAGATCGTTCTGCGACCACAACAGTCGGATATTGCGGTTTTAAAATAAAAATTCGCAGCAGGGAAGATTGGGAGAGCACGGATCGGAGTCCCGCCACTCATGGCGGCACTTCCATTTATACCGATGGCTCGAAGTTAGACGGCAGAGTTGGAGGAGGGGTTTATTCCAAGGATCTGAACCTTGAGCTCTCCTTCAGACTACCTGATCACTGCAGTGTCTTCCAGGCTGAAGTTTCAGCAATCATGGACGCCGCGGCTTGGATAGGCCAACATACTATCGGACAGGATATTTTTATTCTCAGCGACAGCCAAGCGGCCATCAAATCCCTTGGCTCTTACTCGTTCAACTCTGAACTGGCGCTCAGCTGTCGTCGATCTCTACAAGAGATGGCCCTCAGAACCGCGTGAACCTCACATGTGTTCCTTGCATAGGGGCATTGAGGGAAATTGTAGGGCAGACGAACTTGCGAGGCAGGGCACGACCAAGCAGGTTCTTCGGGATAAAGAGCGCTTAGGTATGCCATTTGCCACATGAAAGCTAATGCTGAAAGACTACACACTTCGCCAAGCCAACGAAAGATGGCTGCAATCTCCAGGATGCCGGATATCCAAAGAAACCTGACCGAAATGGGATCATAAAAGATCAAGACAAAGACGATGCCGTAGGAGTTGCAAAGATGATGAGGAGGAGGAAACGGTGGAGCACCTCATCTGCAACTGCCCGGCTTTAAGCGGCGCGAGAACGCACTTTTTGGGAGTTCCCTTCCTGGATAGCCTAAGCCAGATCGCGGATCTGGACATAAAGGACTTGATGGTCTTCATAAAGTCATCTGAGTGGTTCGAGGAGGAGTAACGGTGTCGGTTTAGGAGTGTCAGTCCCGGGATTCTGCTAAGTGGAAAATCCCAACAACTCAGGGATTTTCCATATGGCCGGGTCCCGGGACTGACTTTCCCTATGTTGGTGGTATCACAACGGGCCTTTCAAAACTGTCCTATGTGTGCCTCTGCGGCAGCCACTTGAACCTAACCCTAACCTATTTGACAGTTGTTTCGCGGCTGCCATAAAAATAATATACATCCAAAAATTCTTATCTCTATGGAATTTTTGGAAAACTTTATGTAAAATATGTAAAAATAAGGTATGGCATCACGCAGTTCTCTCACGGCGCTTACTGATCTTAGAATTTACGAAGAAAATCAAAACTCATCAGATTTCTAAGTCAAGTCAAGTAGGTTAATCGATTACATACAAACTTCATATAACAGGGGGGTCACTCTGTATTGCGATTCGAAAGTCAATGCGATTCGAAAATGAAATGCGATGCGACAAGCAAAAGCTACTCTGTATTGCTATAGCATTGCTATTCTGCGGCGTTTGGTTATTTTCTTGTTTTGGTTGGCATCACTGTTGTAAAATTAACCGGAAGTTGACAATTTTCATTGCATACTTCGAGGCTTATCCTCTGCTTGTACCTGCTTCTACCCGTTCCCAACTCATTCTTATGCTTGTACCCTACCATTTTCTTTCAATTAGCGCCCAACTGTATACTATACAAACAGAGGATGTACTTGCAAAAAATGTTTATGTGTATTGAAATATATGTACGTACAACACTCTGTATCGCGAAAGCGATTGTCAATTGCTTTGTACATTCGGATTTGTCTTCCTACAACAAAACGCAGTCGCACCGCTATCGCATCGCTGAAAAATTTGGAATGAATTAAAATGTTTAAACATATTCTTATAAATTATTGCAGAGCTATTAAAATACTTAACTTTCTTATCGAAAAACATGATTATTTTGGCACTTATTTCGCAAAATTAATTCAAAAAAATGTTATATTTTGAAAAATATTGATGTAGTTTAACTTTTAAATTTGGAATTTACAAAATAATTACCAAAAATTTGTAAGAAAACTTCAAGTAAACTAATAAAATTATGTTTATACGGATGATTTTTGCATATGCACATGTACGCAATTCGAGAGGGAAAAAATGAATTCGAAAGGGTAAAAGCAAATCCGAAAATGTCAATTTCCGTTGCGATAGTTGAGTTACAGAGTATCGATAAGGCAAATGCGAAAAAAATGTCATTCGCATCGCAATACAGAGTGACCCCCCTGATATTTTGATCTGTGCATCCTACATTCCTCCGTCAAGCAATGATGTATTGTATAGGGCGCACGTGGATAACATTGTAGCTTTAGCATCTTTTAGTGATAATATCTGTATACTTGGTGATTTCAATTTGGGCAATATTGAGTGGTCCAATACTGATGAGATTAATACCCTATACCCAAATAACGTTAATAGTATATCTGAAATTTATTTGATCGACAACCTGTTGAGTTGTGGCCTTTTTCAAATAAATGGCTTCTTAAACAGTCTTTCGCGTATTTTGGATCTAATCTTCGTTAAAGATAACATAAATGTCTCCCTGTTGGAATGCCTTGACCCCTTGTCTAATCCTGGTTTACACCATATACCACTTATACTAAAGGTCGAATTTTATAACTTTAACCAAATATGTACTGATAATATTCCTCTTAATTTTCGGTTTAAAAATATGGATGTTGACATGGTGAATTTTGAAATTAACTCAATAGATTGGTACTCAATATTTTCCAGGGTTGAAGTTGCCAGTTGTTATGAAATTTTTAAGCAAAGAATAAGTGAAATCGGTAAAAGTCATATTCCTGTTATGAAAAAAGTCGTTATAAAATTCCATGGCATACCAGGGAGCTGTCAAAACTTAAAAATTTAAGAAACAAATATTTCAAAAAATTCAAATTTTCAAAGTCTTTTGCTCATAAAGATAAATATCGGTACTTTTCAAGGAAATTTAAGTGCTTGGATATGGTTCTAAAGCGAAATTATATTCGTAAGTTCGAGTTGGATATCAAACAAAATCCTAGATATTTTTGGCGATATGTCAAATCCAGAAAATCTTGTCTAACATTCCCTCCGTTGTATATCTCAATGAAGCTCATGCACGCTCTACTGCTGAGGCAGCAAATCTCTTTGCTGACTTTTTCAGCTCTAATTTCGATGTCGACTCTGACCAGGGGGCTCACTCTGTATTGCGATTCGAAATTCAATTCGATTCGAAAGTGAAATGCGATGCGATAAGCAAATGGTACTCTGTATTGCTATAGCATTGCTAACAGTGCTGCGTTCTGCGGCCTTTGGTTATTTTCTTGATGGGTTGGCATCACTGTTGTAAAACTAACCGCAAGTTGACAATTTTCATTGCATACTTCAAGTGAAGGCTCTTGTCCTATGCTTTTACCCATACCATTTATTTTAATTTGGCGCCTAACTGTGTGCTATGCTGCCAACACTTGTACTTGCAAAATATATTTGTACCTATATATATACCTTTTATGTGTATTGAAATATGTGTGCATGCGTGTGCATATGCAAAATCACGTCCGTATAAACATAATTTTATTAGTTTGATTGAAGTTTTCTTACAAATTTTTGGTAATTATTTTGTAAATTTAAAACTTAAACAAAATATTTAAAGAAAAAAAAAATATTTTTTTTATTAATTTTGCGAAATAAGCGCCAAAATAAACATGTTTTTCGATAAGAAAGGTAAGTATACTAATAGCTCTACAATAATTTACAAGAATATGTTTAAAAATTTAATTTTATTCAAAATTGTTTAGCGGTGCGATAGCGGTTCGACTGCGTTTTGTTGTAGGAAGACAAATCCGAATGTACAAAGCAATTGACATTTCACTTTCGCGATACAGAGTGTACGCGATTCGAGAGGGAAAAAATGAATGCGAAAAGGGAAAATACAAATCCGAAAATGTCAATTTTCGTTGCGATAGTTGAGTTACAGAGTGTCGCTAAGGCAAATGCGAAAAAATTTTCTTTCGCATCGCAATACAGAGTGACCCCCCAGGATCAGGTGTATCATACGGATGTAAAGTCTTCAATAAATCTTGGATCGTTAACCTTGACGCTTGCTGATGTTTCTGAAGGAATTCTTCAACTTAAATCATCTACTAAAGCTGATGTTGATGGATTTTCACCGTATCTATTTAAAAATTGTTCAGCATTTGTTTCCCCATTGTTACTTTTGTTCAACAAATCGCTTGAGCAGGGTGTTTTTATTGATGCCTGGAAAGTAAGTTCCATAACTTCGGTTTTTAAAAGTGGCAATAAAAACAATGTCGCTAATTATCGACCAATATCTAAACTTTCATCAATCTCGAAATTGTTTGAAATTATAGTAAAAAATAAAATGTACTTTGCAGTAAAGCGGTTGATCTCCATTGATCAACACGGCTTTGTTAAAGGTAGATCAACTGTCTCTAACCTAGTAGTTTTTTCTGAATACTGCATTTCATAATCGGGTTCAAGTTGATACTGTATACACAGATTTCTCAAAAGCATTTGACAAAGTAAATCACATTATCCTAATTTTGAAACTAAGAGCTCTAGGTTATCATTCCACTCTTTTAAATTGGATTGAATCGTATCTCTCGTCTCGCAAATGTTTTGTTAATGTTGATGGAGTTTCGTCCAAATCGTTCACTGCAACCTCTGGGGTCCCGCAAGGCAGCATTTTGGGTCCGCTTCTTTTTATAATTTTTATTAATGATATATCTAGTTGTTTCAACAAAGCAAATTTTCTGCTATATGCCGATGATTTAAAAGCATTCTTGGCTATAAAGAGTAGTGCTGACTCTGTTAATCTTCAATCTGATTTGGACAATGTAATCGGAATAAGTTGCATTTGAACATAAAAAAGTGTTCGCACGTTACTTACTCTAAGTCTCGTTGTCCTCTGCCTACTTCATATAAAATAGGAGGGTTTCAGCTATCCAGTATTAGTGAAATTAAAGACCTTGGTGTGGTATTCGACTCTAGTTTTTTTTTGAAAGCCACTTTAACTACATAATTGCGAAGTCATATGCTGTTCTTGCTTTCATTAGACGTTTTAGCTCCGATTTTACAGATCCGTATACTCTGAAAATGTTATATACATCGCTTGTACGATCTAAGCTCGAATATGCTGTTTTTATTTGGAGACCCTACTATGAATGTCATATTGTTAGGCTTGAGAGAGTACAAAAAGTTTTTGTCCGATATGCTTTAAGGTCTTTGCACTTTACTGATCCAACTCCTTCATACAGGAGTCGCTGTTTGCTTATTCATTTAAAGTCTTTGGATAGTAGACGGTCAATTCTGTCTCTGACTTTTGTCTTTGATCTAATTAATGGAGTAATTGACTCCCCTGTTTTACTCAGCAGAATTAGATTTAATATTCCACAAAGAAGTTTGCGGAGTCATGGGATTTTCCGGTTGGATATGGTTAGAACTAATTACGCTGCTAACGCTCCTATTTTTAGAGCCCTGAAAGAATTTAATTCGCTTTCTAATCATGCTTGGCTGGATTTTTCCTCCACAAAGTATTCTTTTAAATTGTTATTAAATGAATTATATACATAAGATATTTTTTAGTTTATAAGTTCATATACATTAGTAGTTGTTTCTAGTAATCTGTGTGAAATTGTCATATTTCTAGATTAAAGTGAAATAAATAAATAAAAAAAATTAGGAATGTGATATATACTGGAAGATTTAAAAATTTAGGTGTAAAGTTTTAATGTTAGAAATATATAATTATGTACAATATGGAATTATTTTGTGGCATACGAAGAAGCCAAATTATCTTTAAAGGTTACATTGAACTTATAAAGTGTTATATTCCTTTACAGTCAATTTATTTTTTACTTTTTAGTTAATTTTATAAACCAATAATAAAAGCTTATTTTGAAAAAAGGTTTTTTTCTTTAATTTTATTTTTTACTTTTTAGTTCGGTTTATCAACAAGAAATATACCTATAAGCTTGTGCTTAGATCATCTTTTTTCTTGAATTTATTTTAAATATAAAATATTGTTTAAATTAGTTATGCAATCTTTAATTAGTTATTTTAACATTCCTCATCCGATCCATTTCTTTTAATGCATGAACATTACACGGCTTCTTTGAAGTCAACTTTGAACAGTCAAGTTCTTCGATTCGAAGACCTTCTAAAGACTTAACACGGCTTAAAGCCACATAAGCTTGACCAGCATCAAATAGGTTGCAGCCTAGATAAATAACCGCATGGTCTACGGTAGTTCCCTGCATTTTGTGCACAGTTGAAGCCCACGACAAGACAATCGGAAGCATTCTTCTTTCAGCTGTGCTGTGATTAAATTCAGCAGGAAATTGAACAGATTTAGGCTGTATTATGTGTAAGCCATCGGTACCAAAGTCTACGCGAATGGATGGTATATCGTTGCCAACTTTCAACTTTGTATGCATGAAAAGCATAAGAAGAAGCATTTTACACTTGGCTCTCATATAGTTGATTGTGCCGCTGTTGCTGTGAGGCATAAGTTTGCGTTAAATGCATGTACATACGAAACTTGGTTGTCACGCGGCTATTACTGTCGCCAGAGAACATAGAAAATTGCCGCCAAGAATTTATGCGCACACGCCTTATTAAACACTTAAATATAATAGCCGCGTGATAACCAAGTTTCGCATGTACATGCATTTAACGCAAACTTATGCGTCACAGCAACAGCGGCACAATCAACTATATGAGAGCCAAGTGTAAAATGCTTCTTCTTATGCTTTTCATGCATACAAAGTTGGAAGTTGGCAACTTTTGCATGTCAGATGTCGCTCGTGATGCGCAATGTGTCGTTCTCTACCTAAATACACACGTTCAACTCATCTGTCAATACATAATGCTGCGGCAAACATTGATTGTGACGCCGCTATAAAGCCGTGCGGCAAAGAGGCAATAATGTCGCAGCGACATCAATCGGCTGCTAGCAGCAACAGAAAACATAGAATCTTTTACAATAAAGCCGCGTGGTTAATAAAGTTACTTTTGGGATATTGGAATAAAGACTAAACTAAACGATAAATGGGATTTTTGAAATTAAGCTAATTTTTTTATTTACTGTTAGCGAAGCCTGAACGATGATGAAAATTTGCAAAATCCCATCTTAACTGCAAGTTAGTTCAATATCAAAAGCAAAATTTCCTGGAATGAAAACTTTCGAATATCTCTACTCGTGCGCCACCTATCGGAATTATTTTTTTGTTATTTTGCGCGGAGGCAGAAAACTAAACGATGATGAAAATTTCAAGATCCTACCTCAACGGGAAGTTCGTTGAAAAACGAATTAATCGACACTGAAAACAGACCTTCGTAATTCTCAAATAAAGCGACTCACGCGCCACCTAGCGGGTCCAATTTTTTTTAACACTTAGAAATTAATTAAGTAACACACACGTAAAATATCAGCTAAATCGGTCCATAATTACGATTTTGAGTTTTTATTACCGCTATCTCAGCCCCACCTAGCGGAATTTTTTTTACAAAAATATTTCTTTTCATGGTAGTAATACATGTTACGAATTTCAGCTAAATCGGACCATAAATGCGAATATATATAGCGACCCACGCGCCACCTATCGACATTTTTTTTTATAATATTGCATTGTCATCGGGGTTATACATGGGTGCAGAATTTCAGATTAATCGGACACCGGGAAGTGTATCAAATTTAGCTTGCAAGATTTGATTACAGACAGCCGTCAGGTGAAACTAAATAAAAGCTTATAAAAAAAATCCATTTCCCATTCGATCTTAAACATTTTCATAAATATGTACGTATTGTACGATCGTCCACTGTCTGACGTTGTTGTTGTTAGTCTGGTACGTGTGGTACGTGTTCACTAGAGTACCCGTGAGATATATGAAAAACACCGACATATCTATTTATTCGCTCCCCGCGCATTTTCGGATAGCTTGAGGAAAAAAAATAAGATCTGCATAAAAAAAAGTTACCTCTACCAGGCCCCCGGGACCTAAAGGTCAAAAATGGGGTAAAAAAAGATACTAATAGAAAGCTAGTTATAACTCTTTATTAAGTTATCCTATGTAAAAAATGCATATAAGCAATATGGTCGAGAATAAATTAGTGAACATTTCTTGGGTAAATACTTTTGACCACCGAAGTGCTTTGTTGCATTTTTGTGCACTTGAATGCAAAATTTTAGTGCAATAAATTTTTTGAAGCGCTTTTTTTAATGTTTTAAAGCCCGTGAATTACATGAGCTTGGTACTGCTGAATAAGGAATTGAATGCACTTTAACCCATGTTAAACACTTTTTGAAAATGTTTATTTTTGTAGGTGAGAAAACGAAAAGAAACAAATTTTTTTTATTAAATTTTAGTATGTTACCGATTAAATGTTACCGAAAATGGGAAATTTTGAGTATTTCATGCATTTCAAAGAATTTCAAAATAAGTTCATGGATATTTTTGGATAAACGCTTTTTACCAGTCATGCGCTTTAATGCACTTTGGTGCAGTTTAATTAAAAATTTGATTGGACAAATTTTTCTGAATTTTTTTTTTAATTTTCAACCAAGCGAATTATATAAGATTGATATCATCAATTATAAAATTTAATGCCACTTAACCCATGCTATCCCATTTTTGAAAATATCAGAAGCGAAGAATTTTTTTTTTTATTAGGTGGTACTAAATAGTTGGTAATTGACGAAAAAATAATCCTCACAAAAAATGAGCGCCATTGCTTAACCCTTAGGGGTCGCTATTTTTTTTTTTAATTTCTCCATACATTTTTTATGGAAAAAAAATAATTTTTTTTTCAAAGTGATTTTTCTCATAATTTTTGAAACGTTTTCCAAAAAAAATTTATATATTCTTAAAGTGGAAACTTTGATCTGTCCAAAACTACCTTGAACGAATTTAACATTGTCGCTACTTTATTCAAATGGACTTAGCATCCTGTGAAAAAAATAGCAAAGTAAAAAATTACAATCATTGCATATTTTAAGTTTCCATTGAAAATCAAATGGCATAAGTCGCTTCGAGCTGAAGTTGTAGGTGTTTATTGTTCATATACATAGCTTCTAAAATTTGTGCTTTTGTTCGTGCAGTTAAAAAACATTATTTAAGGTGTAAAACGCATTTTGTAAAAAATTTAAATGGCGGATACAAATAGGAGCGCATATATTATTGGTGAGTATTATTAAATGGTATGGTTATGATAAGTGATTTTTAAAATAGTGAAAATTTAAAGGTTGGAAAAGATGTACCTTTGAGGATAGAATTCTGCCAAGTAAAAGAGATATGTTTGGCAGATTATTGTATGTAATACAAGATAAGGGAGAAAATGTGAAAAGAGGTGCATCGATTGTGGCCAAGGAAATCGCAGAAATATACGAGTCGTTCGATATTCCAGTAAAAATAATCGACGGAATCGAAAAAATGATTATGCGCGGTTACAGTGAATATAATCAAGTGCGGAAGAAAAAAAACGTAGTTCGAGAAAAAAAATTTCGTGAAACATTAGACGTGTTCTTTGACGTGTCCCATATAGATTCCCTTGAAACCTTAAAAATACAAAAAAGGCAAGACGTAATTGACTTGTTAAGTGAGTATCAAAAATCGTATCAATCAGCGCGTATTAAGGCAGAGTTAAGCTTCAACAAAGCGACCCCAGCTCTTAACGAAAGTTTTGATGACGAAACCAATTCCGAGCATTACGATAGTGAAAAAACATGCACGTCAGAATCAGAGGGGTCGGTTTATGAACCTCGCGAGAAGATAAAGAAGTTAGAACCTCGTGGTAGAATGAGTCTGGTTGATGCTGGCCTAGCAAACGCATTGGATAGGTACCATCTCAGTAACATTGGAGCTTCCATTATAATTGGTCAAACTGCCTTTAATTTGGGTTACGACGTGAGTGCGTTACAAATTTCACCAGAGGGCATTCGAGCACAGCGTATAAAACAAAGACAAACAATTTTTGAAAAAATTCAAGAAACGTTCAAAGTAAATTCCACTTTTACAGTTCACTGGGATGGCAAGGTATTGGAAGATTGCACGGACCAAAATAATTTAGTATGTAACAGATTGGCAATAATTTTATCAACGAAGGGCAACAGCAAAGTTTTGGGCATCCCAAAAGTTTCCAAACAAAGTGGGCTTATAGAAGGTTCCGCAGTTTATTCCGCTATAATGGATTGGAATGTACAAACCAATGTGATGGCAATGTGTTTCGATACCACGTCGAGCAACACGAGCTGTTCTGTTGGTACATGCGCCGTATTAGAGCAAAAACTTAACAGACGCTTGCTTCGCCTACCATGCAGACATCATATTATGGAGCTCTTGGCAGGCGCTGCATTCAAGGCAACTGTAGAACCGAACTCTTCAGGCCCTAGGATTGAACTATTTGAACAGTTTAGAAAAGCATGGCCAGAGCTATGCCATCAAAATTTTGATCTTGGTATTACCGATTCAGTGGTAGCTGAACATTTTCCGGAAGAAGTAAGAAATGAAATTAAAGATTTTATAAATGATCAACTGCAAAATAAAGTCGATGACACTCGACACGATTATGTGGAAATGCTTAAGCTATGTTCGCTTTTTATTGGAGAGAAAATAGACAGTTATAATATTTCGAAGCCGGGGGCGATCAGTCGTGCCAGATGGATGGCGAAAATAATATATTCTCTAAAAATATTTATGTTTCGCAAACAGTTCGCAATTTCAGGTAGTTATAAAAATAGCACTATGAAATATTGACATGTTTATTTGCATCTTACGTTTTTTATATTTTCTAGTTTTTCTTTCATTTTTTTATGTTTTTTAAATGAATTTACCTTTCCAGGCCCTTTATTAGAAAACATTCGTAGGTTCAACATATTCATCGTTCGTATTTACTTAAGAAACTGGTTTCTTTCACAGTTGGCACCAAACGCGCCATATAATGACTTAAAACTTTTGAAAGAATTGGAGAATTACAAAGGAGTCGATAGAAATGTTGCTGATTGTGTGCAAGGCAAATTACGTAGGCACTTGTGGTACCTTAACGAGGCTAATGTTGCCTTTGCGTTCTTCGACGAGGAAGTGGATTTTGAAACCAAAAGGAAAATAGTACGAAATTTAAAACGAGAAGGTCATCCCGAACATCCACATCGAGCAAATTTAGCTGTAGATGAAATTATATCATCTAATTTACATAGCTTTGTCACCAACAACACTTACTACTTTTTCGAGACAATTTTAAATGAAAAAATTACTGGTGTCAATTCAAAATTTTTAATGGAAGATCCAGCTATTTGGGCACAAAATTCTAGTTATCTTTCGGCCAAAGAAATCGTTAAAAAATTATTGGTTGTAAATGACATTGCGGAAAGAGGAGTCTCACTTATGACCCGGTTCAATGCAGTTTTGACACATCAAGAGCAGCAAAAATAATACATTCTCCATGCGATGGAATGTTATTATAAGGCTTTGCCAACAAAACAATACTCAAAAGAAAACTTTTTAGAATATTTAAATAAGAACTTTCCCAAAAGTACTATCGCACCCTCATTGTAAAAATAAGTACCTACTTTTATTTACTTAAATTGTTTCCTTTCACTACATTTCAAGTTATTAATATTTAAATTTGAACTATTATATTTATATTTAATGGAACGTTGAACTGAAAATACCGTTTGTCTCGAAATCCTTTTCACACCATAAAATTGCAATTTTCCCATAAATTACTTACTAATTACTTACAAGCTTATCAGCAAAAAATTCATTTGCTTTGCAAGTGCCGTTCGGAGTCGGCAAAAAACTGTAGGTCCCGCCAACTTGTAGGAAAAACTCACAAGCAACACACCACAAGTTGGAAAGAGAAGCTCGGCTAAAAATCTCGTTAGAGGTTATGATAACCAGTTGGTAATTACTTACTATAAATAATATTATGAAAATATACGCAAAAATACAATACAAATACATTAAACTAAAACTTAGAAGTTTTTACAAAATTCAGGAAAATTTCTCGAGTTTTCATCAAATGGAAACTTAGTTTTTCCGCTCCGATATTTTCAAAAATGGGATAGCATGGGTTAAGTGGCATTAAATTTTCTAATTGATGATATCAATCTTATATAATTCGCTTGGTTGAAAATTAAAAAAAAAAATTCAGAAAAATTTGTCCAATCAAATTTTTAATTAAACTGCACCAAAGTGCATTAAAGCGCATGACTGGTAAAAAGCGTTTATCCAAAAATATTCATGAACTTATTTTGAAATTCTTTGAAATGCATGAAATACTCAAAATTTCCCATTTTCGGTAACATTTAATCGGTAACATACTAAAATTTAATAAAAAAAATTTGTTTCTTTTCGTTTTCTCACCTACAAAAGTAAACATTTTCAAAAAGTGTTTAACATGGGTTAAAGTGCATTCAATTCCTTATTCAGCAGTACCAAGCTCATGTAATTCACGGGCTTTAAAACATTAAAAAAAAGCGCTTCAAAAAATTTATTGCACTAAAATTTTGCATTCAAGTGCACAAAAATGCAACAAAGCACTTCGGTGGTCAAAAGTATTTACCCAAGAAATGTTCACTAATTTATTCTCGACCATATTGCTTATATGCATTTTTTACATAGGATAACTTAATAAAGAGTTATAACTAGCGTTCTATTAGTATCTTTTTTTACTCCATTTTTGACCTTTAGGTCCCGGGGGCCTGGGGTTTTCCCACTAGAGGTAACTTTTTTTTACGCAGATCTTATTTTTTTTCCTCAAGCTATCCGAAAATGCGCGGGGAGCAAAAAAATTCAAACTTTTGTGTTTAACGGGTACTCTAATGGATATACATTTACAAAGCATGTTAATAGTGCCATATAAAGAGCTTGGGTACAAACTTTAAACGCTAATTTCTCATGAACAAATTAACCTATTGGAATTGTTATAATTTTTTGCAAACATGCTCATGATAAGCTTTCATCTGATATACATTTCTTTTATATACGTATTGTAGTTTAGTCTAGCTAAGCGCCGTGTTTTAGAATAATAATATAGACTAGTATGTAACCCCCGATACTCGGGTGTGTTTGCTTATTACCCCTGCATTGCTTTTGTAGTCAAAGTAGCGCAAAATCAGATGTACTTACATACATACATATTTACATTTTTTTCAATGTTTGTCTATTTCGACTGAAATCCATGCGAGCATTGTATGTACATATGTATGGATATACATTTACAAAGCATGTTAATAGTGCCATATAAAGAGCTTGGGTACAAACTTTAAACGCTAATTTCTCATGAACAAATTAACCTATTGGAATTGTTATAATTTTTTGCAAACATGGCTTTCATCTGATATACATTTCTTTTATATACGTATTGTAGTTTAGTCTAGCTAAGCGCCGTGTTTTAGAATAATAATATAGATTCTAGGTATTTGTGCAGTTTAGGGTCCCCTCCGAAATTTTGTCCAAGAGGGGAATGTGAGACATCAAACGACGCGTATTCACGAGTAGATTAGGAATCCGAAAGCGGAAATTAATTTTGTTGATCCGTTCAAAAGTGATAGGCAAAAACACATTAGTTTCGTACCGTGGCGCTTTTTAAAATTAAATTTTAAATATTTCACATACGCGGTTTTTGCGCCCACAACAGTGGTACGTTATATAAAAGGTAACTTTATTTCCTATCCAATGCAAAAAAAATTTTGAAAATCGATTCAATAGCGTTGAAGTCATTTTGATTTAAAAAAATGCTTTAAGTGAACTTTGACCCTTAATAACTTTTGTTGGGTTGGAAAAAGTTAATTTCCACATTCGGATTCTTAATCTACTCGTTAATACGCGTCTTTTGAACCCTTAAGCCCTATATACAAATCTTTTTGAGCGTGAACGCGGGTAAACGTGAACAATTTTCTTTTGTGTAATATGTTGATAGAACTCCACTTTTCCAAAAAAATCATGCTTAAATGGATAAACAACTAAAATATCTTTGATATTAGTGCATTTAAAATTAATTGAAAATGTTAAATATGCTTCGAAATGCCTATTTTACTATCTCACAGCGAATTGTGTGCGAACGCAAGGTGACACAAACCCTTCACAAGTGAGCGTTGAAATTTGGCAATTGCCACGCCAAACTGTGATTTTTTGTTTACATTTTTTGGGAGAGTTGAACTCATTTGACAGATGTGCGTGAACGCACAAAAGAATTGATTTGGAACTATTTTCCTTT